>JAEVFF010000553.1:0-80599 GCA_018901945.1 Pugionium dolabratum | reverse complement strand
TTTTCTGGATTAAAATATT
Organism: Pugionium dolabratum; assembly: GCA_018901945.1. Taxonomy (NCBI): domain Eukaryota; kingdom Viridiplantae; phylum Streptophyta; class Magnoliopsida; order Brassicales; family Brassicaceae; genus Pugionium; species Pugionium dolabratum. Next base: position 80,580 of record JAEVFF010000553.1, on the reverse strand, counting down.
GATAAAGATGTATTAATAAATGTTAAACACACATATTTCAAAATCAACTTATATTATAATAAAACTATTTTACATTAAGTAATTAAAGTTCAAACTTACATATATTTTTTTAAAAAAGACATTAAGTTTTGTTTTTGTTCGTAAGGAAACTAAATACAACTTTATATATATAACATTAAACTTAATTATCTTGTTCTTTGGTATTCTCGGAATCAACCAAAAAATCAGCAACATCGAGATATGCATTTCCATCGAAGGAAAGTCCGGGTTCATCCGAGATAAAGTTGGTTTCACTTTCTTTTCCTTTTTGTTTCTGTGATTCTTGATACAGATTAGCCAAATGTTTTGGTGTACGACAGGTACGAGACCAATGACCTTTCATGCCACATCTGTAACAAATATTTTCATATTGTATATTTTGGCGTACAGCAGGTACGCGACCAACTTCATTTTCGTGGACTTTATTCTTTCTCCCGAATTTGAATTCATTAGAACGAAAACCTCTTCCTTTTCCTCGTCCACGTCCACCTCCTCGTCCACGTCCACGACCACGACTATGGCCTCGACCACATCCATGTCCTTGCCAATTATTATAACTGGATGATGCAACATTCACTTCTGGGAATGGAGCTGATCCAGTGGGACGAGATTGATGGTTCATCATCACAAGTTCATTATTTTGTTCAGCAACAAGGAGAACTTGCATTAACTCCAAATAACGAGTATATCTCTTTGCTCGATATTGTTGTTGTAGGATTACATTTTCAGGATGAAGTGTTTGGAGAGTTTTTTCAATCATATCATAATCACTTACTTTTTCTCCACATAATATCATCTTAGAAGTGATTCCGAACAATGCAGAATTATATTCACTTACACTTTTATAATCCTGAAACCGGAGGTTTAACCACTCATGTTTGGCTTTTGGTAAGATCACATATTTCTGGTGATCAAACCTATCTTTGAGTGATTGCCAAAGATCTGCAGGATCTTCTTTTGTGATATATTCATCTTTTAAACCATCATGGATATGGTGGCATAAAAATATCATGGCTTTTGCTTTTTTTTTCATCGGATGTTGTTTCCGACCTATCGATGGTGCCAAGAAGGTCTTTTGCCTTTAAATGCATTTTTGCAGCTACTGCCCATGTCATGTAATTTTTTCCAGATATATCAAGGGCAGCTATCTTGAGTTTTGCCAAATTTGACATTATAACTATACACATAATAAAACAATATGTTAAACATCAGTTTTATAAAAATTATTTTATAACTATTTTTTTTTTATTTTTTTTTTTAATAATTAATCATGATAAAATTTTGGATATAGATTTTAATTTATTATTGTTATTATTATTATTATATATATTTAATAAATATGTATAATTAGTTTTAAGAATTTAAACATAATGATGACATAAATTAATTTATGATAAAATTGTAAAACATTAGTGAATATAATAACACATAAATTAAAATAATTTCTAAATATAAATCAGGAGGCAGCGCCTACCATATAATATTCAGAAGGCAGAGTCTACCATATAATATTCAAAAAGCAGAGCCTACCATATAATATTTAGAAGGCAGAGCCTACCATATAATATTTAGAAGGCAGAGCCTACCATATAATATTCAGAAGGCAGAGCCTACCATATAATATTTAGAAGGCAAAGCCTACCATATAATATTTAGAAGGCATAGCCTATCATATAATATTTAGAAGGCAGAGCCTACCATATAATATTTAGAAGGCAGAGCCTACCATATAATATTTAGAAGGCAGAGCCTACCATATAATATTCAGGAGGTAGTGTCTACCATATAATTTAGGAGGCAGAGCCTACCATATAATATACACATGTATTAATAAAACAGAATTTTACCTTATTTTAGTATCTCAGGTAGATGGTAGAAACACTCGTGCTGATAACGTGTTGAATAATAATAGAGAGATAGAGATTTTATTATTATACTGATTTTATTAATCTTATAAATTTTACAGAAGAAAAAGAGAGAAAGAAGAAAGAGAGAAAGTTACTTCATCTGAATGAAGTAACATACGTATTTATAGAGAAAGAGTAAATCGACGTAAATTTACATAAATATCAGGACTTTATTCAAATACGAATAGGATTATCAGAAGACAAAAATAAAAAAAATAAAGAAGGACAAGGGTAAGTCTAAAAGAGAGCGGAGAGACAGAGCATGAGTCAGCCTGGGAGTGTTTGATGGTTGTAGTTAAACGAGCAAGTCTTTGCTTATTTATGCTTAATTAATAATTTGTTTAATATATGATACTGCAATACGCATCTGGCGATGTTCGTTCGATTCCCGAACCAGTCTCGTGATCGAATTCTCTGTTTAACATTTCTTCAACTTATCAAAGTTCTCGCCGGCAAAATCAAATCTCTCCTCTAAATTTCTTAGGGAAATATCACACTCCGTAATTGATCATCGGATAACGAAATATACCCACTCGAAGAGAATCACACTTTTTGTTTTTCTCTCTTTCTTAACCCAAATTTCGTGTCTGCTACCAACTTCCTATATTTTCTCGGAAAATATTTGTTTTAACTCAAATCATGTGAAAATCTTAAAGCTTTTCGTTTTTAGATGGAGATTCTGGTGAGTTCTTCTCGAGTTTCAGATTGCATATTTTAATTACGTTTGACTTTAATTTCTCTTCTTCAAGTAAAGACAAATTCTTTACTCTTTGTTTTGTTCTTCCCAAGTTTTGTTTTTGTTTGAGAAAATACAAATCAAAACGTTTTTCTTTTTTTTATCAGCTCTTTAGTTCCGTAACGAGTTTGAATCTAAAACATATTCTTGTGCTGAAAAATCAGTACTTTTGCAGATGGAATCGGACGAAGAAGTAGACGGATGATGTGATTTTCTTCAAGAAAGTTCTTCCACATTGAAGTTTTTGCAGTCATGATTATTACCAAACACAAAAGAGATATAAATCTGTTTGTTCTTCAATTAGGAACTGCCCTCGCCGTTTCTTTCGCTGGATTTCTCTTTTCTCGATTTAGAAAGCAAACGAACAAAATCAGACCCAATTTGTCTCCTCTTCGACCTCAATCTTCTGGTTTGTCTTGTTGCTTTTAGTAGTATACGATTTGATTGATTTACACCATTCATGGGTCCAATCCTGGAAAGTTCTTTTTTCGAATTTTCAGAACATGGATACAGAGACGTTTCCAATGAATCCATCGTTGTAAGTTAATCTTTTTCAATGTCATAAACAGTTCTAATCTGTAGATTGATTACTTGGCTTCTGCTTTACACTAATGGTTGTCAAAAATGTTTTTGAAGTAAGTGAAACTTTGAGACCATTTCACTGGAATTTCATCATCTGCTTCTGTTATGTTTTCCAATAGAGTGGAGAAGCAGAAACGCAGAAGACTAGTAAGGAAGAGACTTTAATCGGTTTTTTGCCACAGAGCGAATGTGATCCTGGCGAAAAAGATGTGTTTCTTTTACCAGAGTTAAAGGAGGAAGTTAAGAAGTTAGATTTGTTGATCTATGATGAATGTGAAACTCCAAATTCTGCTCCTTTAGCATTTCCAAGCGAAGAAGAAGCTGATCATAAGAATGAGATTAAGCGGTTGAGAAACACTGTGAGAGCTCTACGTGAGAGAGAAAGGTGTCTTGAGGATAAGTTGTTAGAATACTACAGCCTCAAGGAACAGCAAAAGATTGCAGTGGAACTTCGAAGTAGATTGAAACTAAACCAGATGGAGACTAAAGTTTTTAATCTTAAGATAAAGTCATTGCAAGCCGAGAACGAGAAACTCAAGGCTCAATGTTCTGAGCATTCGAAAGCAATATTGGAGCTGGAATTGGCTAAGTCTCAGGCTCAGGTTCTTAAGAAGAAACTGAACATCAAAACCCAACAACATGTAGAGCAGATCTTGTCTCTAAGAGAACGAGTGTCGAAACTGCAAGAAGAAGAGATCAAGGCTAGTTTACCTGATCCGGATGCAGATAAGATGATGCTGAGGTTAAGGGATTTGGAAGTTGAGATCAACGAGCTTAGGGATTCCAACACAAGACTACATTTTGAGAATTTTGAACTCGCTGATAAGCTGGAGTCTGTTCAAACCATAGCAACTTCAAAACTGGTGGACCCGAGTGAGGTACATGTGGAAATTCTTGGACTATCTCCAAAGATAGACAGTTATCTTAATTTTGAAACTTCTTTTTTGCAGATTGAGACATTACGCGAAGATGGTAACCGATTAATGAATGAAAACGAAGAGCTAAAGAAGGAAATCGAGCAGCTTCAGGGGGATCGATGCACTGACCTTGAGGAGATCGTTTATCTAAGATGGATAAATGCTTGCTTAAGATACGAGCTAAGGACATACCAGCCTCCTGCTGGTAAAACCGTTGCTAGGGATCTTAGTACTACTCTAAGTCCTAATTCAGAAGAGAAAGCTAAGCAGCTGATCCTTGAATACGCGAATAGCGAAAGGCACGAGGAAGATAATATTGATTATGATCAATGGTCATCTTCTCAGGATGAATCATCAATGATCACCGAATCAATGTTTTTAGATGATTCCTCTGTTGACACTTTGTTTGCAGCAAAAGCAAAAAGGTCAGGGAAGAAGAAGCTTATACATAAACTGATGGAAATCTTACACGGTAAAGATACTCAAGAGCGTAAGAAGAGAGCTGGTTCTTTGGAACCGAGTAGTTCAAGCACAGGTGTCCACTCGACTCCAAGGAAGCTTTGATCAGCGCATTCTATGGACTTCCAAATGATGATTCAATGCAAAGATGAGGCGGAGGACTTCAAGGATCACATCGGGATGTTGAGTTGCAAGAGTGAAGCAGCAGATTCTTCCATCTATGGAGAAGAACACAGTTTGGAATCAGATCAAAACAGGAAGAGTGAGCTGGTTAAATTCGCAGAAGCGCTTAGGAAGTCTCGTTCCTCAAAGAAGCTGCATAAGAAATCTGTGTCCTTTTTTTTTCTGAGAGTAAATAGAAACACTGAACTACATACGTGTTCTGTACTAACACGAACTGCCTAACGTTGTAGACATGTGTGTGTGTATAGATAAAGCTCAGAGTTGTAAATTTGTGAACCAAACATAATATGAATTTACAATAATGTAGTTTACAGCTTGGGAAAAACGATTTAACACTTTCTGAGATGAAAATTTTGCATTTAAAAACTCAGTTTTTTAGCATCTCAAACATCAATATACAAATACAAGTTTTAAAGTGAACATACAAATAATATTTGAGCATTTATATTTCCATGGTGAGTTTAGATATAAAAACTAATTAGATTCATACCTAAATTAACTAAATATTCACAAATTATATAATCTTATTTATTAGTAGATATAAATTAAATATATATAATTTTAACTCTTATTTTTAATATTAATTTTTTATGTAAATTTAAGAAATAAAAATAATTATTTTTTACGAATTTAATAGTATTTTTGGTTAGTTTAATAAAATATTTTGTTTTTCTAACTAAATTAATAACAATGACATATATTGTAATTATTATAATAATTTAAACTTATTTATATATTTATTTGACTTATTTTGGTGGTGGTATAATATTTTTATTAATAACATGTTAAACTAAAATTATTTTATTAAAATGTTTTTCGAATAATATATTAGAAATAAGAGTAATATCCTAAAATAGCACCATTTTAAGTTTATCTTCCAAATTTAGCATAATAAAACTAAAATTCTCAAAATAGCATAAATTATTATGTAAAATAATTATTTATCTAAAATAAAATATATAAAAAATTAAAAGATAATGTTTGGGTTCATTTTTTCCAATTTAGGGTTTAAATTTTTTTCATTAGGAATAAGTTTTTAATTATTTTAGTATTAAATTTATGCTATTTTGAAAATTTAAATGATTAGTGTTATATTTGGAACAAAAACTTGAAATGGTGCTATTTTAGTCCATTGTCCTATAAATAAGTCTATTTTGAGTTAATTTTTTTTAAAAAAAAAAACAGTTATGCATTGGATAGAAGTCAATGATAAACAGAGATGTGGATAGCCACTAAAATTCAAAATTTCAACTCAAAATAGTGATGAAAATGGCATAATTATTCATTTATATCATATGAGAACTAATCGAAATTGGTTTGAAGAAACATTGCTTTATTGCAAGAGATTGAAGAACTGAAAGGCACGCCAAAACAACATGGAAGACGATATTCAGATTCAAAGCAACATAAATCAAACCGATGAAGCTTATACATATATAGCTTCTCTTTCAAATCGTTTCATGTTCCAAATTAGCAGGAGAAATCGGTGCGAAATAAGCTCCAAGAGAGTTAAGAATTTTGCCAGAAGATCCATGAAACCCGATGATCTTCTTACCTTCAACTTCAAGCTTAAACTTGGTACCAAGCTTATATCCCATGAGTGCAGAACTTCTGATGTTGGTTTTGATCACAAGTCCTTGTATCGCACCTTCGTCAAAGTAACACTTAATAGATAGGATATGTTCATCAATGGTATGGTTAAGCTCAAACTGCAAAACATATATATCCACATATAAAAATATTCCTTAGAACTTATTGGGTTTTGTCCGGATGAGAAATCGAACAAGAACAATAAGAAAATATAAGGTTTGATCAAGTCATGATTCAAAGAGGAAACTTTTTGGGAGATATAGAAAAAGATGAAAGGAGAGAAAAAAAAAGTCAAACACAAACCTACCAAATATATTGGTACAAACGATCTAACAGATTCAAAGATCGCATCAAGCAAAGAGAGTTTGAGAACGTACACATTCGGTGAAACTTTGACCCGAACCACCATGGATTGGTCCAGCTTTAGGTTGTCCATTTTTGACATAGTCGAACTTGATGGATTCTATACCTTCAGAACCCTCACGTATATAGATCTGCGACACACCTTCATGATCGGCTCCATCATCCCATTCCTTGCCTCCGTTTCGGCCTTTAGCTTCCAACTTTTGGGCCATTAGGAACCGATTCGAATCGATAATACCAAAAGGAAAATATATTTGGTTTTGTTTTTCTATAACTCACATCAATAAATAAACTTTGAGATGATGACGACTCGTTGAGCGAAATTTAAACCAATATATATTACAAATAACAAGACATGTTATCATGATCTTGAATTTCATAATCCATATAAATATTATATTTTAAATATTATACAGAGTCTAATCTAGTATTGAGATAACATGACTATATAATATATTTTGACGAGTGAAGCTAGAGTCATTTTAAACAGTTGTACAAAAGCCAAAGCTACTATTAAATATAGCCCATCAGCTTATTATACATAAGAGCATGAATCTCCCTCTTTCTCTATGACTATCAAAGGTCACTTGTTTGGTACTTTGGCTTCAAAGGTTTTTTGGTATTTCACATGACTTGCTTTTACTAAGGTCTTGTGTAACACTTCCGACCACCCTGATAATACGAGTTGACGATATGAATTCTTTATATGATCTATTTAAAACGTGAAAATCCGTTTTTATGGAAAATCGTCTATCATACTAATTTTGGATGCTGATATTATATTAAAAAGACAATTCTATAAAATACCACAATTAGTTTATTTTTCTAGCATTAGCACAAAGTTTTAATATTAAAACACTTTAAAATATATTTTAATACAAAAAATAAAGTTTAAATAAGAAAAAGAAAATCAAACATAATGTTTTAATTTTATTTCTAACTAATTTAAGATAAATAAATATTTTTACATAAAAATTTATATTATTTTTAGAAGTTTAGAATTTTAGTTTTAATATGTTAAATTTGTAACAAATACTTAAAATAGTATTATTTTAGGATATTATTCTATTAAAAATCATGAGATTTCAATTCAAAATCAATTGGTAATGAGTAAAGTGGTAATTTTATATTATTGTAGAAATATTTTAACTTGCCCTATGAAATTTTCACATTCTACTATATACGTTATTTTGGACGGCTTGAAAAATTTGTACCCAAATCAATTTTTTAATCATACAAATAGCCACATGATTTTGTACCCAAATCAATTTTTAAAAATTATCCTAACATCTCGTGGCAATTTCAATTATCCCAAAATTCAATTGAATTCTTCAATCGATTCTATCAAATGAGACAAGTTTTTTTTCCAACATGAGGGCAGTGGAAATGGTTTAAGAAGAAAACTCATTGCATTGTTGCAAACGACTAAATAAATAAAATGCAAGCGAAGAAACATAGTACAGATTCAAGACATAAAAGCAACTTAATCATGCCGGTGATTAAGATTTTCCATATCAAATCTTATTATTTCAAATTAGTTGGAGAAAGCTTCGTGAAATAAGCTCCAAGAGATTTAAGGTTTTTGTCAAAAGATCCATGAAATCCAATGATCTTCTTGCCTTTGACTTCAAGTGTAAACTTAGTACCAATGTTATTTCCCATGAATGGAGTGGTCGTAATATTGGTTCTGATCACAATTCCATGTATAGCACCCTCGTAGAAGTAACACTCAACAGATTGGATATACTCATGATCGTCGATATAAACAAGATCATACTGCAAAGTTTATGTATATGTTATTTCCAACGGATATACAAAGTAACTAAACCAAAACCGAATTTAAACTTACACATTCGGTAAATCTATGATGCAATCGACCATGGATTGTTCCAGCTTCAAGTTTTCCATTCTTGACATAGTCGAACTTGATGGACTCTATGCCTTCACAACCTTCTTGTATAAAGATCTGTGATACACCTTCATGGTCAGCTCCATCATCCCATTCCTTGCCTCCATTTCCACCTTTAGCTTCCAACTTTTCAACCATTGAAAACCTATTTGAACTTGATGCTATATACATAAACTGGAGAGTGTTAATTCATTCAGTAAGATCTACATCACTGATTTTATCACTTAGATCAATATGAACATTACAGAAACCTTCCTACATACTCAGAATGATTCACGAAGCAGAGCGGACATAGCCAAAAGAATAGATCAGTTTGTTTCTTACCCAATGAACCTGGAGAAGAGATGTTTTGCATTTTTCCTAGATCCATAAAAGTGTTGAATTGATCCATGATCAAGCCTGTGCTTCTGAGGGAGTTATTGGTAAATTTTGTTTGAGAAGCATCAAGTCTTCCTTGTGTATTGATTAGTTTGCCTGAATTAGTCTTCCTTCCTCGAGTATTGGTTGATTTGTTCCTTTGCGGTTCATGCCGTGGCTCTGGATAGCCATGAAGTGCATAACAGTCTTCAACATCATGTCCCTTACGACCACAATGAGAACACAAAGAAACGTGTTTGTCTCGACGTTGCTCATCCGACAGGGGCTTAAGTTCATTTGATCGAAGAGCCTTAAATCTCTCCTCTTCTGATACTAGGCAGTATGTTTGGTATAAATTCGGAAGAGGAGCCGTATTAGTGATAATGAAGGCGATCTTTGATTTCAACAAGTCGTCATCAAGTCCTATGAGAAACTGATAAACTCGTTCATCTTCCCTTTCCTTTTTGATATCTTTCGCTGCATCGCAAGAACAAACGACTGTAGATTTGTAACAGTCTAGCTCTAACCAAATATGACAGAGTCGGCTAAAATAATCATCAACGCTTTGGCCATCTTGCTTACAAGCAAAGATGTTTACTTTTAGCTGGTAGATACGAGCCTTGATTCCAAGGGAGAGACGAGATTGGAGAGTATCCCATAATACCTTAGCATTAGCAATAGTTTCAACTGTCGAACGAAGTTTTGGAACAATGGATTTGAGGATCCAATCCACGATCATGGAGTTTGTTTTGAGCCATATAGTTAGGTCCGGATTGGTCAACGGTTTTGGAATCGAACCATCGATGAACCCAAGCATTTGTTTTGATTGGAGGGAATTACGAATCTCGACAGACCATTCTGCATAGTTATCTCCTTGAAGGAGAACTGAGGAACCGGGAAGATCAATGTTTGTTTCGCTCATAGTTGCCGACGATACAAAGTGTTAAATTTCCACTTGAGCTGTAATGGATATGATGAGTGATGGGTCCCATTTGATAGTTTTAAAATGAGTAGGTTCAGAATGAGTGGTTCAAAACTCATGATAGAATAGGTAGGCAGCTAGGCTTTAATGGAAGGGTTGACATGGATCTCGCACCTAACAAAAACATCAATCATTACTCGGTAATTATGCAAAATCTAGTTTTCGGACTATTCATTATTTTATATATATTATAATTTATAATTATTTATACACATAATATAATTTTATATTTAAAACTGCATAAAACATATTAAAACTAATTTTATATTCAATATATTATAATTTTCATTTAATTTATCAATATAAGTTTAATTCAATTTTATATGAATTTTTTTTAAAAAAAAAAAGTAAATAAGTAGTTGCATAGATGATTAGGGATCCGTTTAAACAGGTTATACAGACACAAAAAAGATATCCAATTTATTTTACCGATTTGAATAGAATCACCATGATTGAATGGTGCCTTGTGCTTAGGTGGGTGTCTATACCACTAGGCGGGTGCCTATGCGACTAGACAGGTGCGTACGCAGCTAGGCGAGTGGGTTTTTGAAGAGGGGTCAACACAATATGAATGAAGATTTTATTCAGTTTATTCTATGTGATATGGGTAAGAGAAATGTTCTTTTCTAAAACTTAAAAATAAAAAATCAAAATCAAGATAAAATTATGTGAATATTTTTAAATAATAAATTTGTATTGATAGTAGTCTATATCAAAGCTCAATAGATGGAGAGTTTATGATTTTATTTTCTTGGATAAATAAATACTTAAATAGATTAAAAAAACATATATAAATGTATGTTTTGTATCAAATACATGAATAATTGTCTTCTTGTCAATTGTCACAATCACTTTTATATCCCAACTAAGGAAAGAATATTTTATAACTTTGCTCTACAATCATGATTATACAGATGGGTGAAAAAAAATCTATAAAGACGAAAAATAATGACTTACTAAAGAAGTTATTACTGACTATGCATGCCATAAGGTAAGCTTTTCATGATAGTGGTAGAGTTGTTGTTTTGATACGTAATTGGTTGATTTCTATGACTATGAATTCAAACTTGTGAATATTTTATAAAGGAAATAAATGTTGGAAAAGAAACTACTTTTCTCTCCTCTGCTTTAGGGAAAGAGCCAAAACAGCTAGCAATGTCCACTTTTAACTTTCGTGTTTTTATTTCATAAAATATTTGACCATAATATAAACTTTATAAGCATGTTTTAGTGTGTAAATGTTTTTGGAAAATTAAGATTATGTAAGTGATTAATTACCGTTGAAATCATATAATGACATATACATAAAATTCGATATGGATAACATTGCAGATATATGTCTTTGTTTGAGACAACAAAATAGGTACAAAAGCAAACTTAAAACTTTATAACAACTAGATTTATATTCACACCATGAATATAGGAAAATATTCGTAAATTATTTAATATTATTTATTAGTAAATATAAATTAAATATTTATAGAATTTTAACATTTATTTAAAATTATTTTTAATATTAAATTTTGTATATGTAAATTAAGAAAAAAATATTTTTTATAAATTTAATAATATTTCTTGTTAGTTTAATAAAATATATTAATTTTTTAACCAAATTAATAACAATGATATATATTGTAATTATTATAGTAACTTAAACCTATTTATATATTTATTTGAAATTCATTATAATGATAATACGTATATTTCTAATATTTCTAATATGTTAAAATAATATTAATTTTTTAAAATATTTCTCAAATAATATATTATAGATATTATTTTTTCCGAATAGTCGTGATTCATTGTCACTTAACATAAAATGAAGATTGTAGTATGTAATCAAATATATTACAAAATTATTATTGGATTCGTATCGGTTTTTAAATGTATATTAGTTTTATAAATAATATAGTGAATAAAGTGATTCCACTCATCACAATTAGTAACTTAATATGTATACAAACTTTTCTTATATGTTTATTGTTTTCAAATGTTAATTATTTTTAAAGTTACTAGTTATACTTTTGAGTTAATTTAAAAGCTAGGGAGATCTCTTGTTAAATCATTGTAATTGCAACAAATTTTGTGGATCCAGAGATTGATTGGTTAAATTTGTTTTAATTAGTTTTGCTTAGGTCCATAATATTTTTTATTCAAAATATCCAATTGTTTCAAGAAATGTGAAATAAAATTCCCCCAAAAATATCATTACATATTTGGCATTTAACCATCAAAGGGGTTTAAGAAAAGAGAGAAGAAACACACTGAAATTTCATACAAATTAGCCAAAATCAATCATCTTTTTCTGCAGATTCAAATTCTTATAAAACTTTTTTATGAAATCATCAGCTGCTTTGTCGACGTGTCCATTAGCCACGTCAGTATTTTCCGGGGTTAATGGAAACGGTGAGTCCGTTACTCTTAATGGTCGCACCAAAGGAGTCCGTCCAAACCCGGGAAAGTAAGGAGACAAAGCCACCGACATATCCACCGGCGTCACGGTTCCTTTGTCTCCTACGCCGTTAAGAAGCTCAAGAACAGCTCTAGCTGCGGCTACGTCATCATCGAGCGTCTGAGGCGTTTGACCACATGCAAAGAGACTATTGTGACTCTTTTTCTTCATGAAAGCAATATTAGGAAAAGGGAAAGAGTAGTTTGGAGTGTTGCTACAGCTAAACTCGTATTCTTGTCGTAGAGGTGCAGTTGCAGCGGCGGATGAAGCGTCTGAATTTGTGGCGGCGGGGACGCGGCGACGGTGGTGGAACATGAGGTTCTTGCCGCGTTTGAGAGTTGCGTTGAAGTCAGCGATGAGTTTATGCTTAGAGACGCCTTTACGGATCATGTACAATAGAAAACGTACGATGTTCCATAGCTTCTTGCTTATTGGTACGTTTTGATCCATCGATCTTTTACTGCTTTTTTAGTGAGAGAAAAGAGAGATTTGTATTATTGTGTTTTTGGGGTTTAATTACTTGTGAACTAAAGAGAAGATATGTGAGGGATTTATAAAGGAAGAAACAGAGAAAGAGAGGTGGTAAAACGTGCAAGAATATACAAAGATTATAATGACAAAAGCAAAAGCTTATTAGAGTATAATTATTGAATCCATGTCACTTTAAAAGAATTACTATGGATAAATTATATATTTTATGAATTTATTATGAGCATTAGTTTGTGAAAGATGAAGATGCAAGAAAATCGCATTAACAAGAAATTGAAAATAAATATCAAGAGTATGTCATATCTACACAAGACTCTATATTGATGAAGAAACTTCCGAGATTAAAGTGGAGGTATTGTGTATTTAAGAAGATATTTGAAAAAATGAGGGTTTTATCGAAATAGAGAGTGAGCGAACAAGGTGTGCGGTATTGAAGTTTTCTGAGTGAAACAATGGGGTTCTGGGTGAGTGTTTTTCTGCTTTGTATCAATCAGATAAATAGTTAACTATTTCGTTATGATTAGATCAAAGCATGTGAGAAAGATACAACTTGAATATACTAAAAAATCTATTTTGAGCACAATTTTGTTGTGAGATTGTGGGTAAAACTGAATTTAATGTAATTGTAATATTTGTTTAACAAGATTTTTAAAAAATATATTCCAATATTTTGTGTTTTTAGCGGAGTATTTTTACACTTATGGAATTTTTTTAGTGTACTCTTAGGATGATAGTTAATGAAATCAACATGCCTATATGTTAATTGATATTGAAATAAGATTATTAAAACAAGTGTATAATCACACGAAATTTGTTAAAAGAATTTTTTTTATCACTGTATCACAACTGATCGTGACAACAATCCATTATTTTCATAAGAAGATTTAGTATTTTCATACGATAGAAAATACAATCAAACTCCGCACTTCTAAAATAAAACATAGAAATATTGTAATCAATATCCCACTTATTTCTCCCGTTTTATAAGAATTTAATTTAATATAAGAATATTATCATTGTATATTCCACTCAAATCATGGAAAAGGAGAAACCAAAATACATGATGGTACTTTAATTTATTTGAAAACAACCCTATGTTTTATTTTATTTTTGAAAATTAACTCTACTTTATTATGGAAAAGACAATGATATCTTTAGTAAAAATATCCAAAATAAAACATAAGTTTAATTTGGTTTGGACTCTTTTCGGTTGTGGTTCTGATTTTGTTTTGGTCTGAATTCGAGTTTTAGTGAAATACATCTTAATATGTTTTAAAAACTGTATATCGATTTCTTGTTTATTTGATTTTCAGTTTTGGAATTTAAAAAATGAGTCCTTTCAATTTGCATTAAAATAATTCAATTTTGAATCGGTTATTTCAATTTGGTATAGATCGGATCAATTAATCCGAATTGAATTAACTCCAGATAATTTCTTTACTATTTGTATTTTGGTTCGATCTAACCGTTGAAGTTTAATATATTTTTAATCCATAATACAGATTCGTTGAACCAAATTTCCAGCTCGGCCAAAGATAATTCATATAAAGTAAACCCACGTTAGCTTGATTCCATTTTTCAGTTTAAATCTCATGTTTATCCTAAATTCAATTTTTTCTAATATATTATTTAAAAAATATTTTTTAAAAATATATATTATTGATAAAAATATCATGACATATTATCATCACCGTAAATTTCAAATAAATATATAAATAGTATTAAATTAGTAAAATAATTATAATATATTATATTATTATTAATTTGGTTAGAAAATTAATATATATTATTAAACTAACCAAAATACTATTACATTATTAAAAATAATTATTTTTATTTCCTTACTTTATATATACAAAATTAATATTAAAAATAATTTTAAATAAAAATTAAAATTATATAAATATTTTATTTATATTTATTAATAAACAATATTATATAATTTACAAATATTTTTCTGTTTAAATCTCAATTTTGTTTAAATCTCAATTTTATCCACTAAGATAGTCATTATTGAGTGTAATGATTGCCACAAATTTAAGGAAATGAAAAAAGAGATAAATTGTGTTGATGAACACAGTTATTTTGTAAAGTTGTCCAATAAAAGTTTTAGAAAGCTAAATGCACTAATAATTAGAAAAGACAAAGATCATAATCATCACATATTCAAATACAAAGCAAACATTTCAGGAGTTTTTCAAACAAACTACTGTTTTGAATGTTCCAACAGCAACAATAAGAAACAACAAATAAGTCGTTTTACAATACAACCAAAACGCCAAAAGTGTTATAAAAAATATTTAGAGAGATAAAATTAAATTTATAACTTTATTATTCATGAGAAAGAGAGGAGTGAAGTGTATTTACAAATGATGCTAAGCATCATATTTATAGAAGAAATAAGTCGACAAACGAAGACGAAAAGATAATCAAAGAAGAAGTCAGACAGACGTCACATACGTCTTTGCTGACTGTTAACTTTTTCAACACTCTTCCTTGATTATCTATTATTATCGAAGTATTACGTACTGCCTCGTTAAAAACCTTATCATGTAAAAACTCAATGGGATAAAAATCATGATAAGGGAAAAAGAGTACAGATACGTAATCTTCCCTTCAAAAAGATATATATAAATCCCTTTATATATCTCGCAAATGACGCATTCCAATATTCTGAACATGCTTTTTGAACATTGTTGTAGGAAGCGCCTTTGTGAACAGATCTGCTGCATTGTCGATTGAGCGAATATACTCAATATTGACTACTTGGTTTTTTACAAGCTCTTGAGTATATGAGAAAAATTTTGGTGAGATATGTTTCGTCCTATCGCTCTTGATATAACCTTCCTTAAGTTGAGCGACACATGCAGCATTATCCTCTAACAATTTTGTTGGTTCTTTATTTGTATTGATTCCACTAGCTTCTTGTATATGATGAGTCATGTACTTGAGTCATACACATTCTCTACATGCCTCATTGAGTGCAATAATTTCTGCATGATTTGAAGAAGTGGCAACCAATGTCTGTTTTTGTGAACGCCACGAGATCGCAGTACCTCCTAATGTAAAAACGTATCCGGTTTACGATCGAGCTTTATGCGGATCTAATAAATATCCTGCATCTGCAAAACCAACTAGACCAAACAAGGAATTTCTGGGATAATATAATCCCAAGTCAATTGTACTTTGAAGATAACGGAATATTTGTTTTATTCCAGTCCAATGTCTTCGCGTAGGGACTGAATTATACCTTGCAAGTAAGTTAGTAGCAAAAGCAATATCTGGTCTAGTACAATTAGCAAGATACATCAGCGCACCAATAGCGATCATATAAAGTATTTCACAACATAAAATTTCCTCGTTATCCTCACAAGATCAAAATAGATCCTTATCAACAATAAGTGATTTATTGACCATTGGAATACTCAAAAGATTTGCTTTATCCATATTAAAGCGTTTTAATACCCTTTTGGTATAATTTGATTGATGGACAAATATTCCACCTTTAAGATGCTCTATTTGAAGCCCGAGATAAAACTTTGTCTTACCAAGGTCTTTCATTTCAAACTCTTCTCTCATATGGGTTCGTGCATCATGAACTTCCTTTTGAGTTCCAATAATGTTCAGATCATCAACATATATAGCGATAATAACAAATCCTAATGAGAATTTCTTGATAAACACGCAAGGGTATATCGCATTGTTGATATATTCTTTTTTCAATAAATATTCGTTTAAGCGATTATATCACATGCATCTGGATTGTTTTAATCCGTAAAGTGATCGCTGTAATTTGACAGAACAAATATCCTTTGATTTTTCCGAGATCTTGGATCCTTCCGGGATTTTAAATCCATCGGGGATTTTCATATATATGTCACTATCAAGTGATCCATATAGATATGCAACCACGACATCCATAAGGTACATCTCTAAATTTTTGGATGTTGTTATACTAAACGTAATTGCATTCATAACCGGGGAATATGTTTCATCATAATCAATTCCTGGTCTGTGAGAGAAACCTTGTGCCACAAGTCGTGCTTTATATCTTATGATCTCGTTTTCTTCATTTCGTTTTCTCACGAAAACTCATTTGTATCCGACATGCATTACATCTTCTGGTGTAATGATAACATGTCCGAATACATTTCTTTTATTGAGAGAGAGTAATTCATCTTTCATGGCCTTTTACCATTTCTCCCAATCGGGTCTCGCCCGACATTCTAATAATGATCTCGTGTCCGGATCATTATATTCATCATCAATTTCTTTAGATATAGAAAATGAAAATGTTCCATCCACATCTTCTATTTCATTTCTAACCCAGATTTTTCCATCTTGGGTATAATTAATGGATGTTTCATAATTTTCTATATCATGTTCTTCCTCAAGAAGATTTTCATCATCAGATTTTTCAATAACCTTCTCATTTTCTTGAATATCTGCATAATGTAATACTTTTGGGAGATCTTTACTGATTCTTCCCAATTTCTTTTTCTTTCCGGGATTTTTATCTTTAGAGCCCATCGGTCTCCCCCTTTTCAATTGAACTTTTGGGTCATTTATTTTATTTCCATCAAATGGTTTCTTTGGAACATCAATTCTTGATGGAGCATGTGCAGCGGGTATATACAATTTTGTCACCTTTTTCGTATCTGTGAACACATCTGGTAATTCATTTGCCATTTTCTGTAAATGTATAATTTTCTCCAGCTCACGTTGATTTGTAGGGGGGTCAAGGTGTATCAAATTTCGTGTACACCATGTAACATGTTTTGATGTTTCTTTAATTTTTTCCCCTAACGCTGGAAATTCATCTTCATTAAAATGGCAATCGGAAAAACGTGTCGTAAACATATCACCAGTTCGAGGTTCAAGATATCGAATTATACTTGGTGATGTATACCCAATATATATTCTCATTCTTCTTTGTGGTCCCATTTTTATTCTTTGTGGTGGGGCTATTGGGACATAAACCACGCACCCAAAAACTCGAAGATGGGAAACATTTGGCTGGTGACGAGATGTCAACTCCAATGGGGAATATTTATTATACATACTTGGTCTAATTTGGACCAATGCAGCTGCATGCAGTATAGCATGACCCCATACAGAAATTGGGAGATTTGTTCTCAATATTAACGGTCTTGCAATCAATTGCAACCGTTTAATCAAACTTTCGGCCATCCCATTTTGTGTATGCACATGGGACACTGGATGTTCAACATCAATCCCCATTGACATACAATAATTATCAAAAGCTTGTGAAGTGAATTCACCAGCATTATCAAGCTTGACTTTCTTTATGATATAATCAATAAATTGTAATTTCAATCTGATTATTTGGGTAATGAATTTTGCGAAAGCCGTATTTCTTGTTGTTAAAAGACAAACATATGACCATCTACTTGATGCGTCAATCAATACTATAAAGTATCGAAACGGCCCACACGGTGGATGAATAGGTCCACATATGTCACCATGTATTCTCTCTAAGAATACTGGAGATTCATTCCCAACTTTAGTTATTGATGGTCGTGTTATGAGTTTTCCTTGAGAACATTCTTTACATGAAAACTCTCCCAATTGAAAAATCTTCTCATTTTTCAATGGGTGACCATTATAATTTTGCACAATTCTCCTTATCATAATTGATCCACGATGGCCTAATCTTTCATGCCAGACTTTAAAAATACTAGTAAACTTCTGGTTTACTATAGCATATGATTCAACTATGCTTATCTTTGTATAATATAATCTAGAGGATAACATTGACAAATTTTCTAATATATGTTTCCTTTCAGATATAATGCAAAGATATTCAATATTATTTTTACTCATAGTCTCTACATGATATCCATTTTTATGGATATCTTTGAAACTTAACAAGTTTCTATGAGACTTAGGAGAATATAATGCATTATTTGTTTCAAATTTCGTACTTTTTGGCATCGAAAAACTGGCTTCTCCAGAGTCCAGTGTTATCTTTGCATTTCCTGATATAGTACTCACGCTTCCAGCGGAGTCACTTAAATCAAGACAGGAGAAATATCGTCTATCTTTAAGTATAATGTGCGTTGTAGCACTATCTGCTAGACAGATATCTCCTTTATCAATTCTAATTTGTGATATTTTTGTGTCATAATTTATAGAGATGCATTAATAGTTTAAAGCAAAACATATTTCATAAAGTACTAAAACCATCGTTAAGTTATGTTACACAAACATATTATACATGTCTTATTGGCAGCTTTTCATTTCTCATCGATCATAATCGCTTTAATCCTCGTTGATACTTTCGGGATCAACAAGAAAATCTGCGATATCAAGATGAGTATCATCATTTAGACCACTAAAGAAAGGTCTAACTTTATCATCGGTGAAATTGATTTCAACATTATTACTCTTGGGCTTTATTGACTCTTGATACAAATCGACAAAATATTTGGGCATACGACATGTACGTCTCCAATGCCCTTTCATGCCGTATCTGTAACAAGCGTTCTCGGTCGATTTTCTTATTGTCCGACCACCCTCATTTATTTAGAAATTCTTATTTTTTCCAATGTTAAAACCCCTTCCTTGTCCACGTCCATGACCTCGACCACGACCTCTACTACGACTTCTGCCGCGTATACGTCCTCGTCCTTGATAATTATTATTATTACTGGACGCTACCACATTCACTTCTGGGAATGGAGCCGATCCAACTGAATGAGATTGATGATTTAACATCACGAGATCGTTATTTTGCTCTGCTACAAGGAGGACTTGCATCAACTTCGAGTAGCGAATATATCCTTTAGTCCGATATTGCTCTTGTAGGACTACATTTCCAGAATGGAATTTGGAGAGCGTTTTTTCAATCATATCATAATCGCTTATTTTATCACCACATAACATCATTCTAGAAGTAATTCCGAACAACGCGGAATTATATTCACCAATACTTTTATAGTCCATAAATCGGAGGTATAGCCAATCATATCGAGTCTTAGGTAAGATCACAAGTTTCTGATGATCAAATATATCTCTTAATGATTGCCAAAGATCCGTAGGATCTTCTTTTGTGATATATTCATTTTTTAACGTATCGTGGAGATGGTGGCGTAAAAACACCATGGTCTTAGCCTTATTCTCATCTGACATCGTTTCCGATGGATCGATGGCTTTAAGAAGGCCATTCGATCTCAGATGCATCTTTGCATCTGATGCCCAAGTCATATAATTTTTTCCAGATATATCGAGGGCAATGATATCAAGCTTTGCCAAGTTTGACATGATATCTATATAATAATTAAATCAATTGTTATAACATTTTAAGTATCATCTTAAAAGTTGTTAATGATAATAAAAACATGTGCATATAATAAAATAAATAAATAAATAAACATCTTAGGAGGTAAGACCGTCCATGTGATTGAAGAGGCAACGCCTACCATATTATTTCGAGGAGGCAGTGCCTACCACTCATTAAGAAGGAGACATAATCTACCACTCCATAAATAATTAAATTGATATAATAAAATAAAGTAAATAATCTCACACGAGGAGGTATAACCTACCACTCCATAAATAATATCGCACGAGGAGGTATAACCTACCACTCCATAATATCGCGGGAAGAGGTATAACCAACCACTCCATAAATAATATCGTGGGAGGAGGTATAACCTACCACTCCATAAATAATTAAATTGACATAATAAAATAAAGTAAATAATATCACGGAAAGAGGTATAACCTACCACTCCATAAATAATATCGCGGGAGGAAGTATAACCTACCACTCCATAATATCGCGGGAGGAGGTACAACCTATCACTCAATAAATAATATCGTGGGAGGAGGTATAACCTACCACTCCATAAATAATATCGTGGGAGGAAGTATAACCTACCACTCCATAAATAATTAAATTGACATAATATAATAAAGTAAATAATCTCACGGGAGGAGGTATAACCTACCACTCCATAAATAATATCGCGGGATGAGGTATAACCTACCACTCCATAATATCGCGGGAGGTATAACCTACCACTCCATAATATCGCGGGAGGAGGTATAACCTACCATTCTATAAATAATATCGTGGGAGGAGGTATAACCTACAACTCCATAAATAATTAAATTTACATAATAGAATAAAGTAAATAATATCACGGGAGGAGTAATAACTTACCACTCTATAAATAATATCGCGGAAGGAGTTATAACCTACCACTCCATAATATTGCAGGAGGAGGTATAACCTACCACTCCATAACTAATTAAATTGATATAATAAAATAAAGTAAATAATCTCATGGGAGGAGGTATAATCTACCACTCCATAAATAATATCGCGGGAGGAGGTATAACCTACCAATCCATAATATCGCGGGAGGAGGTATAACCTACCACTCCATAATATCGCGGGAGGAGGTATAACCTACCACTCCATAAATAATTAAATTGACATAATAAAATAAAGTAAATAATATCACGGGAGGAGGTATAACCTACCACTCCATAAATAATATCGCGGGAGGAGGTATAACCTACCACTCTATAATATTGCGGGAGGAGGTATAACCTACTACTCCATAAATAATAACGCATGAGGAGATATAACCTACTACTCCATAAATAATAATACAGGAGGATGTATAACCTACTACTCTTTAAATAATAAGGTAGGAGGAGGTATAACCTATCATTCCTTAAATAATTAGATTGACATAATAAAATAAATAAACTTTTACCTGGACGGTATAACAACGCATTATTAAACTGGTATTTGGAGAGATGATCGTGCTGATAACGTGTTATGAAAAATATCTAGAGAGATAAAATTAAACTTATAACTTTATTACTCAGGAAAGAGAGAGGAGTGAAATACGTTTACAAATAATGCTAAACATCATATTTATAGAAGAAGTAAATCGACAAACGAAGACGAAGAGATAATAAAAAAAAATTAGACATGTGACGTCTTTGGTGACTGCTGCCTTTTTCAACAGTCATTATTGAGTGTAATGATTGCCACAAATTTAAAGAAATGAGAAAAAGAGATAAATTGTGTTGATGAACACAGTTATTTTGTAAAGTTGTCCAATAAAAGTTTTAGAAAGCTAAATGCACTAATAATTAGAAAAGACAAAGATCATAATCATCACACATATTCAAATACAAAGCAAACATTTCAGGAGTCTTTCAAACAAACTACTGTTTTGAATGTTCCACCAGCAACAATAAGAAACAACAACATAAGTCGTTTTACAATACAACCAAAACGCCAAAAGTTTCATTTGTTTTAAAGAAAAACACATTAAACTCTCAATCAAAGGACCAATTGATGAACACAAAGCAGATACAATGAGCATTCTCTTCTTCATTCAGTACTTTCCAAGCAACTGCTCTCTCATATGAAACTGGTCTCCCCATACTTGAGAGACATATCCCACCTTGAAGACACGCAAAACCCTAAAGCAAAGATCCCAGAAAGTCGTTAAAATCCAATAAATCCAGTAAGAATGAAGAACAGAGAATGTTAATGAAACCTGTTGCATGATCTGTGGGAACTCAGAGCAAAGAATCTTTCTTCCATTGTCATCAAATATTTTCTCTAAAGAGATATCTTGAAGAGCAACTAAGGTAGTCTCTAGCATGTCGAGTCCGGCTTGGTTTGCAAACGTGAAGACGGGCAAGGCCTAACCAAGCACAAATATCCAGAAACGGTTATTATACATCCTTGAGTTAACATTCTCATGTGTTTGATGTTGAGTTTACCTTCATTGAGCAACAGATTATAGCATCTGTATGATGCCAAAGGTTCTTGAGAATGGATTCATTGCCTTCGCTGTTTGATTTAAGTAGCTCAACACCCATGTAGCACCTATTTTTTCAGCAGGAAAAATGAATCATCTTTAACAACTACGCATTGTTGGTTTGGTACAACATATTTGATTTATACCTGTAACTCTGGCAGATCCAACGAGCAAGTGTTTGGGCTTCAGGAGTGCCCAAAGGAGTGCGAAGACCGACTTGTGAACTGATATGAGACGGAGACAGAGCTAATGCAACTCTCTGAACTGATGATATGATACCACGAACATACTGCCTCGCCATTGATGCTACATGTTCTTGCATATGGCTCTCGATACCAAATTCAAATGCTATTGTCATGACAGATCTTGCACATGCAGAGTTTCCTGACTGATCAGTTGAGGCTTTTGTTGTTCCGGCTGAACCAATCTCCAGTGCCGATGCAAGATCCAAGGTTCGGTTTGGACTTGATACTTCCTGCTTTTATGTTCAAGAAAAGCTTTAAGAGCCTGAAAACCGGAAAAAAGAAACGTATATGGAAACATATTATCTTGTAACCTTTGCAGAATCAAGGGGGATAATACGAAAACCAGATGGAAGCAGAGGTGCATCATCAGCAAAAGAAGCATCTATTGGAGCAAATATAAGTTCAGTGCAGGTTCCTATAGCACTTTCATCCATTCCGCTACAAAGCTAATCACAAGAAACATGCGTTCAGGTATTAGGGATCTACATTAAAACTTATCAGAGGAGACAATGTTGAGTACTTACTTGAAGAAGAAAGATATCTCTTGGAACGATAGCATCTTCAGGGGAATGACCAAGACCTTCCAACTTGATGACTTCCATGAACTTATAACAAAAAAACACCAACCATTACTTCACCCTAAAAGATGGAGACAAAAGAAAACAATTAAAGGCACAAAAGAAACTTGAACTGACCTCTTCATGCTCAATAGTATGAGCAAGTGGAAGTATAACTTGCCCTCCAAATCCTCCAACACGGGCACTACAAGGCCCCACTTTAACGGCTGCGGCCAAATATGCATCAATGTTGTTTTCAGCCCATTCCGATCTATGCTCCCTCAGAAACCGAAGCAGGATTGCTGGAGGAACGTTCTAGAGTTGCAAAACCCCAAAACAAGTAAGATAAGGAAGAAAAAAGGAGTTACAATAAACATCAGGTGATCTAAAACAAAAATGGGGAACGAACCTGTAAAAGCATGGAGGCTTTAGCGCATAAAACCACACTGCTCACAGGAGCAAAGCCACTGGAAAATGCAAGATTCAAACCCATTAGCTTGTCTGGAGAAGCATTGACGGTGATTGTGACATCATCCATGCTATCTCCAATCACAGACCATCCTTCATCGGTGAAACCATTAACAGCCTCATTGAACCCTCTGTAGGAAGAAAAATGCATCAGACAAGGAAAATTGAATCTTCCATCTGAAGCAAGAAAAGGCAAATATTAGTGAAAATCAAAACCTGCTTAGCCTTTGACTGAGAGCTCGTAAAGCAGCAGGACGCCGGCCCCAGCCATTAACACTACTATTAGTCTGAGAAACCTCTTGAGCTATTTGTTTGAGCTGGCGCAGCGCCTTTGAAACAAATTGGACATATATACATCATTGAAGGCTAATAATTCCAATTATCAGGAAGCAACATTAGAAATAGACATGTTATTAAGTTCACTTACTGCCATGGTTGTCTTCTGCGCAAGCACTTTTGGGGACTCGTATAGCGGGCGCAAGACCTCAGGCACACTACAGGCCTATTTAACAAAACAAATTTTCAAACCCTGTGGTTAACATTTTTCAACACATTAATTTGCATAGAAATTGGAGCAAAATAAGGATTGTTACCTCCAAATCCATATGATCCACTATGTGTATGATCGAGCCACCACCATCACAAGGCCGTATCAAGTACCCACTGGGAAGCATCTCTGCTCGAACAAAATGTTTAACCAGTGGCATACTAGGACCGTTTTGAGTGCTCTTAAGAGATCTCTCGCATACCTACAAAATTTGTTACACAGTATGAAAAGGATCAACATGAAACCAAATCAAGACAATCAAAAAGGCATATATTCAGAGCTACACACCACAAGGCTACCATCTTCTAAGACAGAGGTATAACGCAACAGCCAGAAATCACGTGGTGGGGCCAACGTAGTTGGTGCATAGAGCTGCAAATCAAAATAAAAGTGGTCACTACTTTCAATTAATTGAAATAATATTTAATCACAAATAGTTTACAAGTACTAACCTGCATATAAAGCAGCTCAATAGTTCCACCGTTGGCTGTTGGCAAGACATTCATAACATCAACAGCTCGGCATTCGCGGAACCACGAAAGCCGATCCTTGACGATTTCTGCGACCTATTAAAAAAGAGGAAACGGAGGAGATGTAAGGTAGTAGTAGGAAGATGGAATAAATCAAGCATGTGAATGATTCTATCTATACATACCCGTGTAGGCTCAAGACCCACTAGGCCACAGGCGCGTGCTGCCACACCAGCACAACCATGAGAAATAGCAATGATTCCAATGGAATCCGGACCAGGCTGTTACAGAAATACAAAACAAACCTTTTAGGAGAAGTAAAACTCCTTGATATCTTAGACTGTGAAATTAACAGCAAGAAAATTAGACGAACTGGATCAAGAGCATACCTTCATTCCAGGCATCTGTACCCACTCAACAGCGGTTCCAGTTGCCTTTGAAAGAAAGTCTGCTAAAGTTTCTTCTGCAATGGACAGAAGCCTGAAAACATAAATTGTAAAATTTATTCTCAACAAACTGATGGCAGCATGAAAGTTTTTAACTATAAGAGTAAACATATTCCCACTAAAACACCAACCCTGCAGGACTAGCATCTCTTGGAGGATTTTGCGATGCTAATTGGTGTTGACCACTTGTCACCACCGATTCACAGCTTGTGTCTTTAGCCGGAAGTGAAGGCTGGTACAAAAAAAACAAATTAATGTACATCCATAAGCTTTAAGGAAAATCATTTTAGAAGTCCTTAAGATAGGAAAACTGAAGATATTGCAGGATTAGAATTATCACAGTGTGAGTATGTTGACGGAAGTAGCTGTTTTCATGAACCAGTTGCGAGACTTGCTTCTGCAACCTATCATTTTCCTCCATCAAGAGCTTGTTCATCGCCGTCAACTTCCGGTTCACAGCTTGAAGCCGTGAAGCCTCTTTCCTCTGTTTCTCCCTGCATCTGAATAACAGAAATGAAAACAAAGATTGGATCAACTGAATAGATACAAGACCAACCAACCAACCTTTACTACAAATTTCAAATACGCAAGGAATATTCATACCTTCGATTCTGAAACCATACTTTGATCTGTTTTGGCTCAATATTAGAGAGAATAGGACACTCTCTGATCAACTGCTGACGGCGAATAGAACTCGGTTTAGGACAGTCATGATAAAGCCTCTCAAGTGCTTCAACTTGCTCAGGTGTGTACCTCACATACTTCCCATTGTCTAAACATCCCATCTTACCATCCTTGCAAGACATTGCTATTACACTCCTCAGGAAATTCTTCTTATTCACTTTCACAGAATCCACAAAATGTCTCTCCAGGTGATACCAAGATGTCTAATATTTTCTAACAGAACATAACCTTAAATCACAACTTTGTGAAGGAGACAGTGCTTCTCAATCCACGACAAACTCCAGCGTTAAGAACTCCAAAATCTCCCAAGTGAGCAAATATAGTTCCACTACCAAATCTAAAACTTATAAATAATCAATGCTTATCCATCTCAAATCCAAAGAACGTAGGTGTCTTCAAATCACATTATCGCATAAAATCGAATTCTATTTCCTTGGAACTTCGAAATCAAATCACCAAAGAGCTTTTTCATGTAATCTCTAAAGCAGACAGAAGCCTAACTTTTTTTTTCTTCGACTTTTAAAGGGCAAATACAAACACCAAGAAAAGAAAAGATTTTTTCCCCAAGATTACAACTTTTCCCTTTTGCAAGAAGATTCGACCATTCACTGAAAAAAAAAAGGAAGCACGAGAAAACACAAACAAACACGCACTTCAAAAAAACAATAAGAAAGCTACAACCTTTTTAAATTTCTCGTGATGATACACAGAATCACCAAGGTGACTCAGCCATTAGAGACTCCGATTCCAAAGATGACTCGAAACGAAACCGTATAAGTTATCAAACCCATATTCTCCTCCTCCGAGCTCTCATTGAAACCTTATTAACCAGTTGTAGAAGAAACCCTAGAAAATTAATCAAAAGAAGAAGGAAAGAAAGAGAAAAGAAGAAACTAGTAGAGACGACGAAGACGTATGCAAGAAACAAATCATTGAGCTACAACTACTACTACTGTTTTTGGATGTTATCTACTCTATTTTGTATATATTTTTTTTTCCTCTGCTTATTCATGGCAACTTTGATTTTTTTGCTTTTCAAATATTTTTTAGCTTATTTTTTCAAGTAATGAGTTGATAGTGGTGTTGCGTTTGTAAATTAACTTTTTCGTTGGCATTCTCTTTTGTTTTATTCTTTCGTTTTTTTGTTTTCTCTGATTGGCACATCTCTCATAGAATACTAGTGATCCTAATCTATAATATATTAATTATTCAAAAATATTTTTAACAAAAAAAACAAAATATCATATTACCGAACATTTAAAAAAAAAAATAGTATGTTAAAACAAAAAAAATGTTTTATTTTGTAAAAAAAATGTTTATATGATTATTTAAAAGTATTAATAAAAAGGGAAATGAATGATTAACATAGAGGAATAAGTGTAAAAAAGGTGGAAAATGGAGGGGTAACAGCAAATAAGCAATGGGATGGTCAGAAGTGTATACATAAAAATAAAAAAGGCGTGGGAGAGAGTCTGCGTAGGAGGCAGAGACATCATCATTATCTTATTTGCATGCGTCTCCGTCTTAAAGCTGAAGCTATTTACCTTTCTCTCTCTACTTTTTTTTTCTCTGCAATCTCGAATTCATTTTATTTGTTTTGTCAACTCCATTTCAAATATCAAATTTGAGTTTAATAACTTTTTAGCATTCTTACAATTTTCTGTCAAGAAAAAGGTATTAGCATTCTGTTTTAATTGTTCATGATGATGAAAATTAATTGTCTACTTTCAGTCGTTTCAACTTCGAGTTACCAAAATATGTATTATTATTGTATCATATACTAAAAAGTGGAATTGATTGTAATGCTTTGGACGGCTTACCTCAACTCAGGCCTAAATTGGGCCCAGCCCATTAGATGGGTAGTGCAAATATCTCACCTAAGTGACGTCATCAATATTTGTATTGTGCTAGGTTTTGCTATTGTATGAGTTTGACTAATGTTATCCGGAGAGAGCTTTTACGAACCCAAGCATCGGTGTTTGGATATTAGTTCGGTTATTTTTTTATTCCATTTTTTTCGTTAAAGATTAACACATTCAATTATTCTATATTTTGTTTTGGTTTTGGTTCGGTTATATTTTGATTTTGATCTATTCATTTATTAAATATAAAAATAGAAAAAAATTAAAAATAATCAAAAATAATTTTGTTAACCAAAAATAATACAAAAAAATAATAAAAATAACTAAAAATAATAAAAATAACTAAAAATAACTAAAATATCTAAATTATTTTTGAATGACCAAAAATAATTTAAGTTTGTTCGGATATTATTTTGGTTTTCGGTTCGTTTTGGTTAGTAATCAATAACCATAATTTTTCAAAATAATATATGTTCGTTTAATTTCTTATAATTGGATATCAACTAAAATCTATTTTTTTATGCGATTTTAGTTCGGTTCATTTAATTCGGATTATATGTCTAGATCTATAAAAAAAATTTAGGTTGACTGTTGATTTGGTTTAGTTGTATGCTTAAACCAAAGAGAAATAACTTTAAATACCAAAAAGTCAATTTTCAAAAAATATAATCAATGAGTTCTTTAAAAAAATACAATTACAAGTTTGTTCATTTAAAATATCATAACACATTAAAAAATAATTTTTAAGAGATTATTTTTCTTGGTTAGTATTGGTGAAATTCTTACATCGGCAATTAAAAAATATGTAGAATAATATATAAAGATATGAGTTAATTCGTCAAGTAATTTTGAATTAAAAATTAATGATAAATTCATGTTTAATTTGGTATTGTATAATTTTGTGAACGGCATCTAATAAAATAATTATGGACCTTCAAAATTTCAAGTTACTTATTGTGATCGCACTCACATTTTCGGTAGCTCAACCATTTTGCATTCATGCACTCAAAAATTTCATCCAAAATTTTGGTTAACCGACTAAATAATCATTAATCATAGCGTTTTTTTTTTATTTTTCATGTTTAAAAATAAAAAAACTGTTTTCTCTCTCTCCTGTTCATGCGAAAAAAATCGCGACATTCCCGGCCAAATCTTCGTCGACGGTTTCTGTTGATTCCCCGTCGTCGATGCGATTGTCTCTCCACTATGGAGAGTGCTGTCCGTCGATTTCAGACGGTTACCCTGATTTTTCTCTTCTTAAAATCGCATTTTCTTGAAGCACTGTTCATCGTCTTCCCAATTTCTTCTCTGCATTTTTATTCCTCATTAATGGTGGATTCCTTATCTAAACGTATGCAAGAGATTACACTTGGAATTTCTGAACCGATTATCACTCTTCCTCTTGATTTATGTACGCAAGCGGCAAATGAAACCCGATTTTCTTTAATCGGGAAACCGGTGAATCCACGGAAACAAAATCTTCGGGCTCTCATGACTACTCTGCCCCGACTCTGGAGTGTTGGGGAAGTCATTGTATCAAGAATTATCGAAGGGAACCGAGTTTAATTTCTCTTTCAGACGGAAGAGAATCTCATCACGGTTCTCCGGCGTAGTCCATGGTCCTTCAACGATTGGATGGTAATTCTGCAAAAATGGTCACCGACGATTTCGGAAGACGAAATGAAAAACATCCCCTTTTGGGTTCAGATCAGAGGCATTCCTATCCAATTTCTAACTTATCAAATGGTTATCTTCATTGGCGGCACTCTTGGATCGATCCTTGAATTGGATTTCCATGCCGATGGTGCCCATCGCGTGGAGTATGTCCGGGTGCGTATCCTCTTCAGTGTGGATTCCCCTCTCTATTTCCAGAGAATTTTTAAGTTCGGTGATGAGGAAGTCGTTTTACGATTCCGATACGAACGACTTAAAAAATTTTGTACAAACTGTGGGATGATTACACACGATGCTACCGAGTGTGTATCTGCCGATCTTCCTCCTCCGCCGGAGGATTCTGAATCGGATGATGATCCCGATGACGGCAACGACGGCGATCGAATTCCATCCCCAGCACGTATTTCGGAGTGCTCGACGATAACCGGTACACCGACCGGCGAATTAGGACTTCCCGACGCGAAGAGAAGGAAGTCAAACCCGGCGCCTATACCAGGTTCTGTAATTTTATTTTTGCACCGGTCTAGGCGGGTTAAGGGGAACCGGGTTTGGACGAATTTAAGGAATTGCTATCGGTTTTATGGTTCGGTTATTGAGAAGTGGTTATGGGGTTATCTTGGGTTCGAAAATCTGAATGGTTTATGGGCCCAATTAGGAAATTCAATCTCGGTTAAATATTCCACAAATCATAAAGTTTATTCTCTCGCTATAATCGCTTATAGTATTTATTTATATAATCATCTTTTCTCCTTAGGGAGCAATTTTTATAATTATATTAATATTTATATCATTTCATTTCAACTGCGATTAAATGAAATTTTATGGTTTGATAATTTGATTACCGGGTTGATATTTTCTGATTGCTTTAGTTGGAATGATGTTTGCCAAAATCTAGGTGATGGTAAGGTGGGCCATAACCCACCAAATCAGGAATGAATATTGCATTTTGGAACTGCCGGGGTCTGGGAAGGTCTCTGGTAGTTCGACGCCTTAAGGGAATAAAGCTGGATTATTCCCCGGATTTACTCTTCCTAATAGAAACTAAAAACCCAAATGATGTTGTTCACGATGTTGCTGCTTTATTAGATTATGAGTGTGTTTTATGTATTCCACCGAAAGGATTAAGTGGAGGTTTAGCTTTGTTGTGGAAAAAAACAATTCCTGTTTCGGTTGTATCTGCTGATGAACGTCTTATTGATTGTCATATTCAAGCTAATGGTTATGATTTCTTCATGTCTTTTATTTATGGTCATCCAATCCGTAAATTTAGACATAATCTTTGGGAAAGATTAATGAGAATCAATCATACAAGAAAGGGACCTTGGCTTATGTGTGGTGATTTTAACGAAATTCTCCATAAAGATGATAAAATAGGGGGCAATCCTAGACAACCCTGGAGTTTAATGGAATTTCAACATATGATACGATCATGCATGATGTCTGATCTCAAATATATTGGAAATAATATGACTTGGTTGGGATGAAGACATAACCATTTGGTTCAGTGTTGGATTGATAGAGCCTTTGGGAACGATGCATGGAAGGCTACTTATCCGGATTCTGTCATTCAGTATTTAGATTTGCTTGAGTCAGATCACAGGCCGGGTATAATCAAAATCAGACGAGGTTCAGACTTGGGAATAAGGAAAAGGACTTTCCGTTATGACCCTAGATGGAATAATGAGGAGAATTTTAAGCTTGTTGTGGGCAGATCATGGAATACTGCTACCCAAAATGCTATAGATGTTACTACCCGTCTGTCTCTATGTCGGCATCATTTATCAGTATGGAGGAAAGATTGTTATGTTAATTCCAGTGTACGCATCAAAAATCTCAAAGCTCAAATTGAGGATGCGCTGGCTGATTCTGATTCCCGAAAATTAGACTCTTTGAAGACGGAACTAATCCAGGCTTATGCTGATGAGGAGAAATTCTGGAAGATTAAAAGCCGAAATCTGTGGTTGAAAGAAGGCGATAGGAATACTAAGTTTTTTCAAGCAGTAACTAAAAATAGGAGATCAAGGAACCATATTTCTTCTATTCGAGATTCAACTGGTATGCATGTTTTTGGGAATACAGCTATTGCCAAGGAAGCTCAGACTTATTTTATGAGATTATTCAAATCCTCTCGACCAGATAATATGGATCAGGCTCTTAGCAATGTACAGCATGTTATCTCTGGAGATATGAACACAGAATTAACTAAACCAGTCTCTTTTTCTGAGGTCAGTAATGCGATAAATTCCATTGGAGCGAATAAGGCCCCGAGGCCGGATGGGTTTTCAGCGGCTTTTTTTCCAACAACACTGGGAGATAGTTGGTTCAGCTGTGTTTCAAGAAGTTAAACGATTTCTTGAAACTGGAGACATGCTACCAACTATTAACCATACCAATATCTGCCTAATCCCTAAGACTAATTACCCAGAATCGATGAAGGATTTTAGACCGATATCACTTTGTAATGTTCTTTATAAGGTTATCTCTAAAATACTGGTTACGAGGTTGAAAGGGATTCTGAATAATATTGTGACAGAAAATCAGGCAGCATTTATACTGGGAAGATATATTACAGACAATGTTCTTTTAGCACACGAAGCTCTTCACTCTTTAAGGATTCAGAATCGTTGTGTGAAATCGTTTATGGCCGTCAAAACAGACATTGATAAAGCTTATGACCGGGTGGAATGGAAATTTTTAGAAGCTGTAATGGTCAAAAAAGGGTTCTCACCAATTTGGATTCGATGGATTATGAAGTGTGTATCATCTGTCTCCTTCTCTGTTTTACTTAATGGAAGTCCTTATGGAAATTTTCGGCCACAAAGAGGTTTACGTCAAGAAGATCCGCTGTCGCCTTATTTGTTTATAATCTGTGCAGACGTACTGAGTTCAATGATTCACCAGGCTGAAGCTGAAGGGACGCTTCAAGCTCTCCGAATAACAAGGACGTGTCCACCTATCTCTCATCTTCTTTTTGCTGATGACTCCCTCTTTTTTCTCAAAGCTGATCGGAGAAATGTGGTAACTTTGAAAAATATATTGCATGAATATGGCCGTATCTCGGGTCAGCTAATTAGTATGGAGAAATCATCAATTATTTTCGGACAGAAAGTCTTTCAACATACCAGAGACTTTATGCATCAAGAATTGCAAATTACTAAGGTTGGAGGAGCTGGAAAATACCTTGGGTTACCTGAAGAATTCAAACGAAATAAAAGACATCTGCTCAGATATTTGGTTGATAAAGTCAATGGTAAGATATCAGGCTGGCAATCTAAATTTTTGTCATTTGCGGGAAAGGAGGTTCTAATTAAAGCTGTGGCTTTTGCATTACCGGTATACTCAATGAATGTCTTCAAACTACCAGTTGACATTGCTGAGCAAATCAATAAAATTATGAATCGATTTTGGTGGGCTTCTACAGATACTAGTAAGAAGACTACCTGGGTTTCCTGGAAGAAGTTGGCAACACCGAAATTAATGGGTGGTTTGGGATTTCGTGATATCAGAAAGTTTAACCAAGCTTTGTTAGCCAATCTTGCATGGAAAATATTGAATCGGCCACATTGTCTTTTATCAAGGATTTTAAAGCATCGGTATTTTCCTAATTCTGAATTAATGGCAGCCAAGTGTGGGACACGACCATCTTTTGGCTGGCAATCATTACTTTATGGTTGTCAACTGTTAAGCTCAGGTCTTCGGAAAACTATTGGGAATGGAGCTTCTGTCAAAATAGGCAATGGCAATTGGCTACCAACAAATATACAAAGGTCTCCTCTTCTACTCCCATATACTAATCCCCAACTATCTGTTGATACTCTTATTGATTCTTCCACAGCTCGATGGGATGAAGGTGTCATTAATGATCTAATTGACAAGAATGACCATCATTTGATCTACAAATTATTTTTACCTCTGACTCCGGCGTCTGATAGTTGGTATTGGCCATTCACTGTAAATGGTATTTATTCTGTTAAATCGGGGTATCGGCAGGTTGTTGAGTTGGAGCAAAATGGGACATCTACCATTCGCCCTCTTCTGAGTAATTATGCAGATATATCCAAACAATTGTGGCGATTAAAACTTCCTCCGAAAATTCTTCATTTCCTATGGAGACTATTATCTAAAGGTCTTCCCCTTAAAATACAGTTATGTCATCGCAAAATAACGGATGATAGTAAATGTGTACGGTGTACTGTTTTGGACGAATCTGAAGATCACTATTTTTTTGGTTGTTCTGAGATTCAGATGGTTTGGCGGCAGTTGGGTCTCTCCAATCCGATTTTCTCAGATCCGTTAATATCAATCCATGACAAGTTCAGATTTCTATTGGCAAGCTATGCTCTATTTTCTGAAGACTGTAACCAAAAATTTGTTCCTTTTTTATTCTTTGGAGAATCTGGAAAACGAGGAATGATCTCGTTTTTAATCAGAAAGTTCATCCGATGTCGTGGTTAATAAACAAAAGTTTTGAGGATGCACATGAATGGCTTCAGGTCCAAGGGGTGGATAGGAGGGTTTCACAATCTACATCCAAAGATAATACATTAACATCAAAATGGACTCCACCTCCACATCTTTGGGTTAAATGTAATTATGATGTGGCTCATCGTGAGGGCATACTTCATTCGGGTATGGGTTGGATTTTACGTGATGATAAAGGTACTTTTCTCTTTGCTGGTATGGGTAAATTTCAAGGTAGACCAACAGTTTTAGAAGCCGAATCTACGGCACTCATCTGGGCAATCCAAGCTATATGGTCTATGGGTTATCGGAAGGTAATATTTGAAGGTGACAATCAAGAGTTGGCGAGTTTATTAAACAAATCATCGATCAATTTACGATTACAGCAGTATGTCCAGGCTATTCGTCAATGGATTCCTTCGTTTGATCAAGTGATTTTCAGATATCAACCACGATGTTGTAATCGAGCGGCAGATACGTTAGCTTCGCAAGCAATTACTGACCATCAAATTTGGAAACTTTATAATGTATCCCCATCTTTTATTTGTTCTATTGTAAACGATGATATTCAATCTTAATAAATGATTGTTGGAAAAAAAAATCATTAATCATAAAACCGTTTTGCTTTTAGATTCTGAGAAAGTTCTTAAGTTACGGTAAACAACATTAAGTTTCATTAAGCTTATATTAATAGTTAGATCCGTTAGACACATTAACCCGTTATATCGATTTAAATTCTATCCATATTTAATGTATTAGAAAAAAATTAAAATTGTAGCATAAAAAGACATCAAAATACATTGATAATAAGTCTATTACAAACTCAAAACTAAATGTCCAACTAAATATCACATATATATTTTCAATGAATACTGCAAAAAAAATAAAAAAATAAAATAAATAAATTATTTTTCTAAAAAAATAAAAACATAAGCAATTTATGACTACACAATAAAAATGCATAAATTATTTCTCTCTTTCGATCAGATTTGAAATTCAAAAAATGAATTTAGACTTGCATCAGTATACGAAATAACCCAGAATCTGCAAAAACAAAATTATAAAAAAAAATACTTTTCAAATGAGGATTTGCTGAAAAAATGTGGATAGAAGTGCGCACGTAGGATTTCATAAAAAACCTAATGGCTAAACGGGTCAGCCCGTTTAATATCAAATATGTCCATTAAATCTGTGGGTCATAACATGTCAATTTATAAAAGCTCATTTAGTTTTTAATGTAATTGGACGGGTCATGGCTTCACGGATTGAAATATTTACAACCGATCCATTTAAATCCACAGGTTTCTAACCTATTTTAACATCCCTATCTTTAAGAAAAGCTTTTGGTTTTTAGTTGGAATACCTATTATTTCTTTGAATATAAAGATGGTCACAACAAACCGATCTAATAACCCAATATTTTTATAAAAAAAATTAAAAAAATTTTCATACGAAAGAAATGGATTCGAATACCACACCTCTGTAATGTAAGTATAAGTGATGCAACCATTATCACACTCTTTAGAAGAGATAAATTTTATAAAATCGATTGTTAATTGAGTTAGACATAAAAAAAAGTTAGTTAGTATAACGGAAAAAATAGTTAGTTGGTGTATTATTCTAACAATGAATAAAATAAATGCATAAACATAATTATAGAAAAACATCATGCAATAAATAAAAATTTCCCATTTATTTTTCTAACGAAATTGGATGTTTGACTTAATTAGTTTTGTAGTGTCTTCCACGTTCCATTTAAATTTAAAAAAGGTACAAAATAGCCATATGATTTAAGTGGTAACTGTACCACGAAATTAAAGAACTTGAAATAATAAGTCTCAACATCGACAAAAATAACATAGAGAACAGAATTTAAAAATAGAAAGAATAAAAGAGAATTGGTGATCAAAACTCAACGACTAAAAAAAAGGAGAGAGTGGGTTAGTTGAATGGCCATTTTGTTGGTATGTATGCTCTCTCCTCTCCTCCACCTTCTTTTTATGCTCACCAATATTCCCGACCACTTTAAACTATTAAATATACATTTTATTAAAATATGGAAACGACTTCACCAACGTATTATTATTAGATTACCTTCCTAATTAACAAAAAAAATGTTTATTATCAATTTAATATTTTAATTTCAAAAAGAATATTTAATTAGAACTAAAAGATCTAATAATATTTTACTAAAGTTGGATTAGTTTATGATTGTATCAATCTAACTAGTTGACCAACTATGAATTGTTTTAAATAATAATTTAAATAAAATAAATATTATATGTCATATTAGTAATCATGTTATTTTATTTAAACTTTTAATGTGTAATATATCAAATTATATCATTTTTATAGTAAAATGTCAATGTTAAAAAACCACTATAACCTTTTATAATAATTTTGATGTCAATCAGGAGTGTGAATTTGTTGAGTTGCTGAACAATATAAAATATTAAAAATTTAATTATTTGAACATTTAAGGAAATTAAATAGTCAAAATTTTAATACATGAAGTGAAATTAAATTTTCCGATTATTTACATCTGAAAACATCTTTTTTATCCATTTCACGAGACTGATCTACTTTAAGCCATAATTTCAATTCAAAATTCTTATTTCGTATTCCATAAATTTATAATTATTTCACAGCTATTTTTATGTAGATTCTATTTTTATTTCTGCTTTGTGTAGAACAGAAAGTGAATAATTGGTTGGAGATATTAGTGGAAATAATATATTTTTTTCATTCAACATTAGTGGAATTAATCTAACGGCACTACGGCAGTTAGGTCTCAATTAAATTATTAATAGTTAATTAGTTTTTTTTAATGTCAATTAATTGTTTAATTGGTTTATCCAAATTAGTGGAAAAGACAAGTGTCAATAGTAAAGAGTTTTTATATAAAGAAATAAAGAATTAAGAGAACCCCAACAGAAATGTGAAGCTTTCAAAATCTCCAGAAACAGAAATTTTCCTTTATAAGGCTTTTACACGAAACTTTCTTCTTCTTCAGCGAGATTGAGCTTTTCTTTTCTTTATGGAAGAATCTCACAGCAGCAATGGCGTCGATGATTCATATCGTCATCTCCCAATTCTATACTTGACTTTTTTAGCGATCTGGTCTCTCTCCGCTTTTTCCTGGACGGTTAACACTTTCAAAAATCGCCATTTTCAGGTCAATATCTCCAATTTCTTTATCAATTTCGAGTAAAGCTTTGATTTTTCACTCTTGGGTAGATAAAAATTCTTATCAATTCCAAACATCACGTGTAAAATTTCACCTTTTTCTCTATTGAAATTCATCAATCAGATTTTGCAGATGGTACGCGAATTTTAATCAATTTTATTTTGATTTTGCCTTTATTATCTTCTTACTGTAAATTTGCTGTTTATTAAACGACGAAACACCATTTGATTTGGTTTTGTGTTTGTTTAGAGCAGACAAATAGTTTACAATGGACTCTTGCTTCAGTTCCATTAATCAAAGCTTTACAGCTAACTCTATCTTACCTCTTTTGGTAAGGCCTCTCTTTAAGCTTTTGTGACCTTATTATTACCATTAATGTACCTTTGGTAGATTGAGAAACTACTTCCAAGTCGTCTCTGTCGTTATATATATTGATTGGTGAATCGGTTTTGGTGGCAGGCATTCATGTTTTAACCATCACATTTGCTCTCTTCGGATGTCTTTTGGTGTATATGTGACTGGTGTTCTGTTTCAGACAGCTTCATTTGTGTCTTTCTTACTCATCTCTCACGGTTATTGCATCACGTGTGAACGGCTCTCATTGACCGAGCGCAGAACCACTGCTTCCCTTGGTTGTGTCTTTTACTTGACTCTCGTTGGATACCGAGCTTCTGTTCCTTATTTCGCTGTGAGTTTACCCTTTTTCAATTACTCATCTAGTGTTTACTTACTTTCGAGATTGATGAACCAGTCTTTGTTTGTTTTCTCTTTCTCCAGGTGCTGCTGATACTTAACTACATGATCTCATTTTATGTTATTTTCCACCACATATCACAAAATTTGTCGGTTCTACGAGAACAGCTGAGTTTCATCGAGGATGAGAATGTCCAAGCTATGCATGATGCTGTCTATGCTAAATATATCATGTTCAAGTACGTTTCTTTTTTTCTTTCAATGGTAGATGGAAATAGATAAACTGCTAAGAGTTCTAATTCTTGTTGTGGGTTGCAGAAAATTCTTGGTAGATGGAAATAGATAAACTGCTAAGAGTTGTAATTCTTGTTGTGGGTTGCAGAAAATTCCAAGGAGCTATGCAGATTGTAGCCATGGCAGAAACTGTGGTATGATCCTATCTTTTTACGTATTTGATGCATTGGACGGCCTGTTTTGTCGTTGACTCACACTCAGCCTTGACTTTTGGCAGATCTATATGAACATGGAATACTCCTCACATAATTATTGGCTCCGGCTACTAATTCGAGAATGGGCTCAGTTCTGCATTTTCCTTTATATTGGGTAGGTTCTAACCTCACTTTCTCAAATGTGCTTCTATGTTCGTGCATGTTGAATGACATAACAATGCTCCAAACTATATACTTTGGCAGATGGACTTTCAGGTCTCAGGACATGGCACCACGGTTCTCGGTAATGCCCACACTAAAACCCAAAGAGAATACAATTATTCCTCCGATTTACAGCGTGGTAAGTCGCACAATCCAAACTTCATCTATCTTATGATATCTTCGTTTGCATAATGTCAATCTATATACTCATTTTTTTTCAGGAAATGGACGCAAAAACTTTCAAAGAATTCAGAAGTCATGAATGGAACATTGGAGTGGTAAGTTATTCATCTGTACTCTTGTTCCATTGGATCATCAAGCCTGAGCTTTACACTTTGATTCAATCCTTTGTTTGCAGCCAATGCCGAATTCAAACTACAGAAGGCAAAAAGATTCAATTCTAGTGATTATTCAGCATCCGCGGTAGCAGCCAGAGAAAAGCAAAGATACAATGTTTCCTCTTCTTTTCTCTTCCTACAAAGATTAAAAGACCAACAACAACAAACAAACAAACCAAAACAAGCAAAGTTTCTATCAGATTAACAAAAGGTGCTTCTGCAGCAACGCTGCAATGTTCTTTAGTTTAGATCTTTTAGTTCTTTTTTTCCTCTCTTTTCGGTATCTCATAGAGGAATAAAAACTTCATCTTCTTGTATAGAAGCAAAAGCTAGTTAATTAGAGTAAAATGCTTCAAATGAAAAGGTAAACATTGTGTCTTGTTTTTTCTTCACGAATGATAAATTCAGGGAAAGCAACTCTCTATGCTCAATTTCCAAAAAACCAATATAATCGAACCGATACCCAAATGCCCAACCTCTATAAAACTCAACGAACAAAAAATAAGAGTTAAACAACCTACTGCATTGTTCGATGGATCAATTCATCACGAACCTTCTTCCTTTAAGTCATCCGTGGCGAAATCATTTGCATTCTCCTCTTCAATCATCTCATCTCTAAACAGAGTTTTGAAATACGGTAAAACCTTAGGAAGCACTTGCAAATCCGCCATGTTTATACTCATCAAATCAAAGGCAATACAAGTATTATGCATATGCGACTCATCAATCACCGGAATCTTGGGATATCTCTGGCTAAAATGCGTGAGGACAATCCTATACACACCCGCCGAAGATCCCATATCGATCGCTTCTTTCGTCGTGCTATGATTCTTTGCCAAAGCTTCATCTATCAACGCATCTTCAAACGTCGCCTGTCAACATGATTTTCACGTTTAAAAACATGCTGAAATCGCACTTATCAAAGAAAGTTACAAACTTTTTTACCTCGTGTATAAGAACTGTTGCATCTCTTGATGCTTCGACTGTCTCAGGACAAGGTCTTGTGTCGCCTGAATAAACCATTTTCCATCCCGGGATTCGTTCTCCAACATTGTTTAATCGTTCTGCTGCTTTTACAATGACACCAAAGGCTTGAGGACAATGCACAACAGGGAAACTAATCAAATCCTCCAGACCGATTTCACCAAGAACCTTCTTCAAATTCTTTAAACATGGCAAAACGGAAGAATTATCTGTCGGGATATCTGATCTTTTGAAGACGCTCTGCATAGGACTGCCTTTATTAAACAGAGAACCCTCTGCATTGCCGCTGCTTTCTAAAGAAACCCAAGAAGTTGTTGTGGTGCTTCTACAATCAAGAAACTCCATATCCAAATCCTCAAGTCTCTGATATGCATCGAGAAAGCCTTTGAGCGGCCTAGGTCCCACCACAATCGCTGGCTCATGAGCCACTCCTTTCAAAAGCTTGCATCTAAGAGCTAGGATTCTAGCAAGACCCGCATGGTGATCGGCATGGATGTGAGAGATCCATATACATCTCAATTTTCTAATTGCCTCATCAGCGCCATCTAAACCGTATCTTCTTTTAAGCTGCCCCAAGGTTCCTTCCCCACAATCTAGGAGAAGACTACCTCTAGCGAATAAGTCAATATAAATTGCACTAACGTTTCGGTATTTTGAAGGCTGAGACGAACCAGTGCCTAAAAGAACAATCTCCATGTCGTCTCGTCTAATGTTTTCAAGACAGCTTGGAAGAACAGAGTTGCTCTCTGTCAGCCATTGCTTTTCGATCCAAAACTGCTTGATTTCTTCGGTTTTCTCTTGTATCTCAGGAATTTCTGAAAGGAGCTCATCCACGACTTGTGACGATGTCAAATGAGCAGGGATACAAGATCTATCATTCCCAAGATTAGCATGAGGACGCAAAGTGAACTACCCACAATAAAGAAACAAATAAATAGACAAGGAGATTTTAAGAGATTTTAGATTTTGTTAGTAAAGAGACTTCAATTTCAAATTTGTGTAGAAAAAAAGAGCAAATTTGAAACCAAAGTGTCGAAGAATGTGGATACCTTGAGGAGATTTTCAGCAGAAATGCTTTCACCAAGATTTGAACCGGAGAACTGTAAGGAGAAATTGAATAAACAACACTATTTAACAAAATTTTCGAAGAATCCAAATTACTTCAATGAGAATAGCATTTAGCAACCTTGCTCAAAGGAATGGAATCTATTATCGAGTTAGTAACATGTTGTGGAGGCCAAAATCCAGGAGCAGGAAAGAACTGTGGACATAAGTAGTTAAGTCTTGCCGCAATTCTTGAACTTGCTTTCAGAATTGGAAACTCCATATTCTTCCTGGATAAAAGACACTAAATGAAAATTAGCACTCAGAAAATTAGTTAACAGTTTTTTTTGTGAGAACCAACCATAACAAGATGAGCATACCTTTGATGTCCAGCAAGAATGTGCTGAGCCGAATAAAATTTCCTCATCCAGCTTTGGTAAGTAGGACTATCTGTTACCGAAGATGGGCTTAAGTGTATAATACAATTTACAAACTTCCCTCCATTGGTTTGATTGTCAGGAGATGAATAATAACTCTTCAAAGACTTAACTGATAACAGTTTTGCAGCGTGCGACTCTGTTGGACAATCAACAAGGAGAACAATGGGACCAGGAACTGAGGGTCCCATCACATCACTAGGATATACCTAAAATCAAAGCATAAATACTCTGTTCATCCAATGAGAGAAAATAGTTATTTAATTAGGGATGTCAAGTTATCAACCAACATACCGTGATATCCTTTTCATCTGACTTCACTGATTCTCCGGACTGAAGTTTACTATATTTTGGACCAGGCTTTACACCAAAAATATTCTTGGCCTTCTCTAGGTCAAACTTTCCAATGATTTCAGGTAATTCACATACATATATAACTGATATCTCACCAGATTTGCCGCCAGAGTCTTCCTCTGAGCGACATTGTTCTAAGAGAATGGCGGATATTTTCACAACTTCATCATCCACAAGTACAATGGGATCAGGTGTACTCGAAGGACCAAAACTCCGTGTATGAACCATAGCCGCACGTGGAATAAACGACTTCATTGCATCAACTAAATACTTAAGATTGGAAGGACCCCATACATTCACCTTTATAACAAACAAAGTAATTTAATACACAAAGAAGCACACAAATAAAAACATCTCACAATCTGAAAAGAAGACTCACTGAAAGCCCTTCTTCACCTATACCAGCAAGAGTTAGTAGAAGACCTATGACATCATCAAAGCAGGAAAATTTAGCATCACCATAAACTAAAAACTCAAGAAACAAAGACAGAAGTCGAAGCTGGAACGAACCTGGCAGTCCACCGGCTGTCTCCGCGCAGACACGAGACAAAAATATATGATCAATCTGTAAAAAATAAGCAGATCATCAATTTCAAACTCACCTCATCACACATACAGAAACAGAGGAGTTTTAGTGATAATAACACCCACACACAGAAGCAGAGGAGTTTTAATGATAATAACTACCTTTGATAGTTTAATTTTATGTTCTGTACAGAAACGTTGCAGGCCCTGAAGACACAAAAAAATTCATCTATAAGAAACACATACACTACTAAAAAGTTTATAACATCAGTAAATTACCAGCATATGCGGATAGGATTTTACCTCTCCAGCATTAAAGATGAATCTTTGTTTGTCAAAGAAGAGTAACACAGAAGATGATGTATCTTGCGTATCCATTCCCGTTCCAAGAATCTAATTGGGTTAAAGATGAATTCACGCAAAACAACAAACAGAATTTTTTTAAATATGTGTGACAGAAAATTTTCAAACTGGGAAACAAGAAGTCTGTAATATAAAACCTGTGCGTAAGCAATGGTGTTAGAGGGATTAAGCTTGCGGGTTTTCCTTTGGAGATTTTTCTTAGTCTTATCGATTTGGTCAAATCCTTCAGCTCGTCTCTTATTAAACACGAAAGAATCAGAAGAATGAGAAGACTTGGAACCATTAGCTTCGTTCTTCTTCATTGGAGACGAAGAGAAGAATCGTGGAGAAGAAGGTCTGAGAGAAAGAAGGAAAGAAGAAGACTTTAGAGGAGAATAGAGGAGAAGAAGGCGTAGGCTTCTATGTAAATAGGGCATTGATTTTTTCATCGCTGAAAGAAAGAAAAAAATTCAAGTTTTCTCCTAAAAGGGTTTTAGAAATCCAAATGCAAATGTTTTGATTTTCTATCCTTAATATGTTCTGTATTACCAAAAGCTGGAGTAGCTCAGTTGGTTAGAGCGTGTGGCTGTTAACCACAAGGTCAGAGGTTCGACCCCTCTCTCTAGCGTGTTTGTTTTTAAGTTTTTTTCGTTCCCACATTTTAAGCTGAATATATGACAGACAGTATGCAGCAGCCCAGAAGTAGTACATTATCAGCCTTAAAAAGGCCAATATTATGTTCGTTACTATAGTAAACAAATAAACTGTTTATTTAACGGTCGATGGTTTATCAACTACGTCCGGACATCAGAGATT
The DNA here is from genome assembly GCA_018901945.1 of Pugionium dolabratum. Taxonomy (NCBI): domain Eukaryota; kingdom Viridiplantae; phylum Streptophyta; class Magnoliopsida; order Brassicales; family Brassicaceae; genus Pugionium; species Pugionium dolabratum. The sequence continues at coordinate 37,016 of JAEVFF010000553.1, read as the reverse complement.
CGGTTTTGATTTTCAGTCAGTTATTTTTGGTTTTAATCGAGTATTTTTGATTTTAGTCGGTTATTTTTGGTTTTAGTCAGGTATTTTTAATTTTAGTCGGTTATTTTTGGTTTTAGTCGGGTATTTTTGATTTTAGTCGGTTACTTGTGGTTTTGGTCGGTTATTTTTGGTTTTGCTATTTTCAGTTGGTAACATTAAATATTCATTCGATTCTTTTATATTTTGGTTTCGATTTGGTTATACTTCGGTCAATTTGGTTATATTTTAGTTTCGATTTGGTTATATTTCGGTTTCGATTTGGTTATATTTTTGTTTCGATTTAGTTATGCTTCGGTTTCGATTTGTACTTCGGTTTCGATTTGTACTTTGGTTTCGATTTAGTTATATTTCGGTTTCGATTGATTCAGTTATTAAATTTTAAAAACAAAAATAATTGAAAATAACCGAATAATAAAAAAATAATCACAAAAAACCAAAAAAAAAACGGAAAACAACAAAAAAATAATCAAAAATAATCAAAAATAATCAAAAATAACTAAAAATTATCAAAATATTCAAAATATTTCCAGATGACAGAAAATAACCAAAAATAATTTGTTTTTCGGATATTATTTCAGTTTTTAGTTTAGTTTCGATCGGTAAACAATAACTATAATTTTTGAAATAATATCTATTTGGTTAATTATTTTATAATTTTCTTTCGATTTGCTTCATTGCGTTCAGATTATTTTCTTAATCCTATTATCAACAAATACGAAACAATGAACCATGTAGATAGTTAGGTCATATTGTATCTATATCGAGTTTAAACTCTCTCACAATAGCTGTATTTGTTGTTTTACTCCCAAAAATTAACATTAATGATAAGATCAGACATTATCTTAACTTTGGGACATCCTTTGGTTGCTTCTGCTTACAGAATATGCTAAAGTAATGTCTCATCTCACTATGGAAACGGATTGAGACAGAAGAAGTTAAGAGTAAAAGATGGCAAAGAGAGTTTTTAGGTTGTTGTTACCTCAAAAGGGTAAGATTATCTAAAGAAGATGAGTGACATAGAGAAACCCAAAGAGAGAGGAAGTGATGTCGTAATCGGCTCATTGGCACCTCTTACTCTCTCCAATCAATTCAATTCCTATTTACCTTTATTTGTTTCATATAAAAGTATGCCCCCACGAGACTATACATGGCTTCACATTTTTCACCAAAAAAGTTTCTTTCTTTTTCTATATAATCAAGAATCTCGAATCCAATTCCTTCATTAATTTCAATTAAATGTTAAAGCATCATATGTTTTAACCGTTTACAATAACCAATTATTCTTGTTATTTCTAGTATTTTAATTTTATTCTGGTTTTATTGTATTTTTTTAATAAAAATTTTGAATATGTAAAAGTGTACAAAAAATTATGGATATTTTTCAAATATTCAATTTGCTATTTCAATACCAATGACAATTTCAAAAACGTAAATTTTAATTAAAATGATTTAAAAAAACATATTTGTATTTGAAGATTACGACTAAACTTAAGTAGACAATTTTTTAAATAATATCATTTAAAGTTTTTGTTTCAAAACTAATATCATTAGTTTAAATTTTTAATCAAAACACAAATTTAAGATTATAATATATTAAAATTTCTTTTTAATAGAAATATTTAAATTTTAAATTAGAAAAATAAATCCAAATATAATATTTTAGATTTATATATAATAAATCTTTTAACATAATTAGTTATGTTATTTTAAAAATTTTAATTTTAAATCTATAAAATTAGAAAAAATTTAAATATTGATATTTTAAAGTATTATTCAACTTAATTCTCGAATATTAATTTTATTATTAGTTTATTAATATATATTAATTAGTGTAGAATAAAATGAATGTGTTTTATCATACAAAATTTACTTTAACATTTTTAATTTATTAAAAGCATGAAACAAAATTATAAGTTTATAATATAATATATGTATATGTTTTCAGAATCATAACAAATATCCGAGTGTTGAAAAGTCAACGTCAACAAAAGACGTCGAAGACGTTTTTGTTGACTTTTCTTTGTTTTGATTATCTTTTTACGAAGTTTGCCGACTGAATTCTCCTATAAATAGGAGACTATGTATCATTTGTAAACTACATCGATAATACTTCACTTTTCTCTCTCTCCTGAGTAATAAAATTATCAGTTTAATTTTATCTCTCTAGATATTTTTCATAACACGTTATCAGGACGATAATTTCTCCAAATACCAGTTTAATACTGCGTTGTTATACCACCCAGTTAAAAGTTCATTTATTTTATTATGTCAATTTAATTATTTAAGGAGTGGTAGGTTATACCTCCTTCTGTGTTATTATTTAAGGAGTAGTAGGTTATACCTCCTCCTGCGTTATTATTTGGAGTGGTAGGTTATACTTCCTCCTGCGTTATTATTTATGGAGTAGTACGTTATACCTCCTCCCACGATATTATTTATGGAGTGGTAGGTTATACCTACTCCCGTGATATTATTTACTTTATTTTATTATGTCAATTTAATTATATCAATTTAATTATTTATGGAGTGGTAGGTTATACCTCCTCCCACGATATTATTTATGAAGTGGTATGTTATACCTCCTCCCGCGATATTATGGAGTGGTAGGTTATACCTCCTCCCGCGATATTATTTATGGAGTGGTAGATTATACCTCCTCCCGTGATATTATTTACTTTATTTTATTATGTCAATTTAATTATGTCAATTTAATTATTTATGGAATGGTAGGTTATACCTCCTCCCACGATATTATTTATGGAGTGGTAGGTTATACCTCCTCCCGTGATATTATGGAGTGGTAGGTTATACCTCCTCCCGTGATATTATTTACTTTATTTTATTATGTCAATTTAATTATTTATGGAGTGGTAGATTATACCTCCTCCCACGATATTATTTATGGAGTGGTAGGTTATACCTCCTCCCGCGATATTATGGAGTGGTAGGTTATACCTCCTCCCGCGATATTATTTATGGAGTGGTAGGTTATACCTCCTCCTGTGAGATTATTTACTTTATTTTATTATGTCAATTTAGTTATTTATGGAGTGGTAGATTATGTCTCCTCCTTAATCGAGTGGTAGGCACTGCTTCCTCGAAATAATATGGTAAGCGTTGCCTCTTCAATCACATGGACGGTCTTACCTCCTAAGATGATTATTTATTTATTTACTTTATTATATGCACATGCTTTNTGTTTACTTTATTTTATTATGTCAATTTAATTATTTATGGAGTGGTAAATTATACCTCCTCCCATGATATTATTTATGGAGTGGTAGGTTATATTTCCTCCCGCGATATTATGGAGTGGTAGGTTATACCTCCTCCCGCGATATTATTTATGGAGTGGTAGGTTATATCTCCTCCCGTGATATTATTTACTTTATTTTATTATGTCAATTTAATTATTTATGGAGTGGTAGATTATGTTTCCTCCTTAATCGAGTGGTAGACACTGCCTCCTCGAAATAATATGGTAGGCACTGCTTCTTCAATCACATGGACGGTCTTACCTCCTAAGATGATTATTTATTTATTTACTTTATTATATGCACATGCTTTTATTATCATTAACAATTTTTAAGATGATGCTTAAAATATTATAACAATTGATTTAATTATTATATAGATATCATGTCAAACTTGGCAAAGTTTGATACGATGTATCTGGAAAAAATTATATGACTTGGGCATCAGATGCAAAAATGCATCTGAGATCGAATGGCCTTCTTAAAGCCATCGATCCATCAGAAACGATATCAGATGAAAATAAGGCTAAGGCTATGGTGTTTTTACGCCACCATCTCCATGATACATTAAAAAATGAATATATCACAAAAGAAAATCCTGCGGATCTTTGGCAATCATTAAGAGATAGGTTTGATCATCAGAAACTTGTGATCTTACCTAAGGCTCGATATGATTGGCTACACCTCCGATTTATGGACTATAAAAGTGTTGGTGAATATAATTCCGCGTTGTTCGGAATTACTTCTAGAATGATGTTATGTAGTGATAAAATGAGCGATTATGATATGATTGAAAAAATGCTCTCCACATTCCATTCTGGAAATGTAGTCCTACAAGAACAATATCGGACTAAAGGATATATTCGCTACTCGGAGTTGATGCAAGTCCTCCTTGTAGTAGAGCAAAATAATGACCTCGTGATGTTAAATCATCAATCTTGTCCAGCTGGATCGGCTCCATTCCCAGAAGTGAATGTGGTAGCATCCAGTAATAATAATAATTATCAAAGATGAGGACGTATACGTGGCAGAAGCCGTAATAGAAGTCGTGGTCGAGGTCGTGGACGTGGACAAGGAAGGGGTTTTAACATTGGAAAAAATAAAAATTTCCAAATAAATGAGGGTGGTCGGACAATAAGAAAACTGACAGAGAACGCTTGTTATAGATGCGGCATGAAAGGGCATTGGGAACGTACATGTTGTACGCCCAAATATTTCGTCGATCTGTATCAAGTGGTCAATAAAGCCCAAGAGTAATAATGTTGAAACCAACTTCGCCGATGATGAAGTTGGACCTTCCTTTAGTGGTCTAAATGATGATACTCATCTGGATATCGTAGATTTTCTTGTTGATCCCGAAAGTATCAACGAGGATTAAAGCGATTATGATCGATGAGAAATGAAAAGCTGCCAATAAGACATGTATAATATGTTTGTGTAACAGAACTTAACGATGGTTTTAGTAGTTTATGAAATATGTTTTGCTTTAAACTATTAATGCATCTCTATAAATTATGACATAGAAAATGTCACAAATTGGAATTGATGAAGGAGATATTTGTCTAGCAGATAGTGCTACAACGCACACTATACTTAAAGATAGACGATATTTCTCCTGTCTTGATTTAAGTGACTCCGGTGGAAGCGTGAGTACTATATCAAGAAATGCAAAGATAATATTGGGCTCTGGAGAAGCCAGTTTTTTTATGCCAAAAGGCACGAAATTTGAAATAAATAATGCATTATATTCTCTTAAGTCTCATAGAAACTTGTTAAGTTTCAAAGATATCCGTAAAAATAGATATCATATAGAGACTATGAGTAAAAATAATGTTGAATATCTTTGCATTATATCTGAGAGGAAATATATATTGGAAAATTTGCCAATGTTATCCTCTGGATTATATTATACAAAGATAAGCATAGTTGAATCATATGTTATAGTAAACCAGAAGTTTACTAGTACTTTTAAAGTCTGGCATGAAAGATTAGGCCATCCTGGATCAATTATGATGAGGAAAATTGTGCAAAATTGTAATGGTCACCCATTGAAAAATGAGAAGATTTTTCAATCGGGAGAGTTTTCATGTAAAGAATGTTCTCAAGGAAAACTCATAACACGACCATCAATAACTAAAGTTGGGAATGAATCTCCAGTATTCTTAGAGAGAATACATGGTGATATATGTGGACCTATTCATCCACCGTACAGGCCATTTCGATACTTTATGGTATTGATTGATGCATCAAGTAGATGGTCATATGTTTGTCTTTTGACAACAAGAAATACGGCTTTCGCAAAATTCATTATCCAAATAATCAGATTGAAAGCACAATTTCCTGATTATGTCATAAAGAAAGTCAGGCTTGATAACGCTGGTGAATTCACTTCACAAGCTTTTGATAATTATTGTATGTCAATGGGGATTGATGTTGAACATCCAGTATCCCATGTGCATACAAAAAATGGGACGACCGAAAGTTTGATTAAACGGTTGCATGTGGTATAATCACTTTACAGATTAAAACAATCCGGACGCATGTGGTATAATCGCTTAAACGAATATTTGTTGAAAAAGGAATATATCAACAATGCGATATGCCCTTGCGTGTTTATCAAGAAATCCTCCTTAGGATTTGTTATTATTGCTGTATATGTTGATGATGAGAACATTATTGGAACTCAAAAGGAAGTTCATGATGCACGAACCCATATGAGAGAAGAGTTTGAAATGAAAGACCTTGGTAAGACAAAGTTTTATCTCGGGCTTCAAATAGAGCATCTCAAAGGTGGAATATTTGTCCATCAATCAAATTATACCAAAAAAGTATTAAAACGTTTTAATATGGATAAAGCAAATCCTTTGAGTACTCCAATGGTCAATAGATCACATATTGTTGATAAGGATCCATTTCGACCTTGTGAGGATAACGAGGAAATTTTAGGTTGTGAAATACCTTATATGAGTGCTATTGGTGCACTGATGTATCTTGCTAATTGTACTAGACCAGATATTGCTTTTGCTACTAACTTACTTGCAAGGTATAATTCAACCCCTACGCGGAGATATTGGACCAGAATAAAGTAAATATTCCGTTATCTTCAAGGTACAATTGATTTGGGATTATATTATCCCATAAATTCCTTGTTTGGTCTAGTTGGTTTTGCAGATACAGGATATTTATCAGATCCGCATAAAGCTCGATCGCAAACCGGATACGTTTTTACATTAGGAGGTACTGCGATCTCGTGGCATTCACAAAAACAGACATTGGTTGCCACTTCTTCAAATCATGCAGAAATTATCGCACTCAATGAGGCATGTAGAGAATTTGTATGACTCAAGTCCATGACTCATCATATACAAGAAGCTAGTGGAATCACTACAAATAAAGAACCAACAAAACTATTCGAGGATAATGCTGCATGTGTCGCTCAAATTAAGGAAGGTTATATCAAGAGCGATAGGACAAAACATATCCCACCAAGATTTTTTTCATATACTCAAGAGCTTGTGAAAAATCAAGTAGTCAACATTGAGTATATTCGCTCAACCGACAATGCAGCAGATCTGTTCACAAAGGCGCTTCCTACAACAACGTTCAGAAAACATGTTCAGAGTATTGGAATGCGTCATTTGCAGGATACATAAAGGAAATTATATATATCTTTTCGAGGGAGAGATTGCGTATCTGTACTCTTTTTCCCTTATCATGATTTTTATCCCATTGGATTTTTTCATGATAAGGTTTTTAACGAGGCAGTACGTAATACTTCGATAATAATAGATAATCAAGGGGGAGTGTTGAAAAAGTCAGCAAAGACGTCTGTGACATCTCTGTCTGACTTTTTCGTTGATTATCTTTGCCGATAAATAGAAGACTATATATCATTTGTAAACTACAACAATAACAACATCGATAAGAGATTTCTCTCTTCTCTCTCCTCTCTTCTATTGAGTAAAGTTATCAGTTTAATTTTATCTCTCTAGATATTTTTCATAACACTATATATATTTTTTCGGTATTTGGATTTACAGTTGTCTCGGTCTAGTCTCGGTGTATTTTCGTTAGTTGCTAATAAAATTCAAATATATGATGAAAAAAAGGTAAATATATCCATTTTGATTAAAAACTAAAGAACATAAATTTTATAACAAGTTGAGGCCTTTTTGGTTCATATGAGCTCTTTTCCCCCGAAATTGAATCTAGCCAAAATTGATTCTTCTCACCTCCGCCGTGTTCATCGTCGTGCATCACCTCCACTTTTTCCTCTGGCATCGCCGTCTTTCCCCAGTCCCGCTACGAGCATCGCTGTAGATTCTGGATCAGATTCTGCTAGATTTATCGATAATCGGAAGGTTCTGTGTAGGTAATTCCTCAACGCGACTTTGCGCTTTGGTTCCGTGATTACTTCCCTTTGCTGGATTTTATAAAATGAGGGTGTTCTTCTGCAATTATCATTTCTTCTAAAAACTTTTTTCCAGCTGGAAGATCCTAAACCACAATGTTCAGCAGCACCAACAACAGCGTATCGATCTCAGTGTCAGACGAGGAGTCTAACGACCTGAACCGGATCCGCACTCGAACCCGTAGAAAGCGGAAGAAACCGGGTCACCGAACCAGCTTTGAGCTTCCACGGTACTTTCTTAGGCTTTTCCTTAGGTACTGGACCTTCTTGGTTTTTCTCCTTGTAGTCGTATTGCTTGTCTTTGAATCAATGAGGATCGGGACAAAATCTGCGAAGTCGGAACTCAGTGAGTTGAAAATTCCATATTTGAGCGAAAAAGAGAGCCCCAGCAAGAAAAATGAAGGAAATTTGAATAGATTGGATCCGACGACAAAGGTTATTGGTGGTGTTAGGCAGCGTAAGCTTGATCATTCCCTTTTCATCTTAACAGTTTTTGAATTTGCTATTTATTAAAGAAGATGAATGAGTGTTTTTTTTCTTAAATCTGCTACTGATTAGTTGAAACTTAAGTATTGATAGATTTGTTTGTTTTGGAATGAGATTTTGACTTGAGAAAGTGTCTATGGATTGTGTTAGGTTGTTTGAAGCTTCTGCCTCCTGAAGAGCTTGAGCTACTTGATATCTTAGAGCATAAAGATTCAAGCTCTCCTGTTAAAAAAGTTGTGTATCTAACCGACACAGATAATTCCATGGGCCCAAAGGAAGCCGTTCGTGCTAATGGGACGCGCTTTAATCTATTTACGGGGAACCAGACTTTTGCTGAGAGAGAGAATAGTTTTCAGGTCATGACTTGGTAACTCTACAAGGCTAAGAACTTGAGTTTCCCTTAATTTTAGGAGATGTGTTATGGTTCTCAAAGTTCTTGATTGCTGAATAGATTTGTTTTTCTTTTGCTGCATCAGGTAAGTAAAACAATGTCAGTGCATTGTGGGTTTTTCAATGAGAATGGGGGATTTAGGATTTCGGATGAGGATAAGAAGTTTATGCAAAGTTGTGAAGTAGTAGTCTCGACGTGTGCGTTTGGTGGTGGAGATAACCTTTATGAACCCATCGGAATGTCTAAAGCATCAAGTCAAAAGGTTGGTCACTCTAATTTTATGGTATCCACTGCTCTTGAAGTATTTCTTATACATATCGAGTAAGCATTTTGAACAAATCTGTACTCTTTGTTGAACTACTATTTTTCAGCTGCATCATATCCTGAACGAGTTTGTGGATGCAGGTTTGCTATGTTGCATTTTGGGATGAAGTGACACTTGCAGCACAGGAAGCAGAGGGTCATAAAATTGGCGAGAATGGATACATTGGAAAATGGCGAATTGTGATCGTAAAGGATCTACCTTTTATGGACCAAAGGCTTAATGGAAAAATACCAAAGGTACTATTCATCTAGGCAACACACTGTTCTCTTTACCGCATGAGCTATTTTATTCACTGTGTTTTGTACTGTTGCCAATGGGTTCATGGTACTCGTTGTCTCTTTTGCTAGATCTTCAAACTCCTGCCTTTGTGTGTTACTCTTACACCTTTCGGTTTTGTTTAAATATGGTTGTACATGAAGGTTTTAATGAACATATATGTTGTTAGATGTTATCTCATCGCCTTTTCCCGAATGCCAAGTACTCGATTTGGGTAGACTCAAAGTCCCAGTTTAGAAGGGATCCACTGGGCGTATTAGATGCTCTTCTTTGGCGAACAAACTCAGTGCTTGCAATTTCAGAACATGGAGCTCGAAGTAGTGTATATGACGAGGCAAAAGCTGTTGTCAAGAAACACAAAGCTACACCCGAAGAGGTAGAAGTGCAGATAAATCAATACAGGCATGACAAATTACCCGAAGATAAAAGATTCCACGGGAAAAAAGGTAAATTCTTTTTATTGATCTCTGCGGCGACTTTGAGGATGAAGCTTGTTGACAACTACTCTTTTTCTTTTGTTGTGTTTTCAACTAACAGCTTTGTCCGAAGCCTCTGTGATTGTGAGAGAGCACACACCATTGTCAAATCTATTCATGTGCCTCTGGTTCAATGAAGTGGTCCGCTACACATCGCGTGATCAATTGAGTTTCCCATACGTTTTTTGGCGATTAAAGGTTCTCAAGAACATCAATATGTTCCCTGTGTGTACACGTAAAGATCTCGTCAATAGCATAGGCCATGTTCGCAAGGCCAAACCTTTAGTTACTCTCTGATTTTGCCCTCATTTCTTAATACATTGGTTTATATTAGAATCCTTTTGTGTTTAGCTTGTGGTTTTAGAAATTGAACCGATATTCTAAATCAATCCCATTAAATTGAAAAATTTGAAATTCACTGAGCTGTTTTCAAGTATAAGTAAAACTGTACATAATATTTCTTACGTAATCAAATTTAGATTTATAAATTCTAAACTTCTAATTTTATTAATAAATTTAAAATACAAAAAATATTATTTTGTTATTAGTGTGAAGGAATTCGGCTGATTTTTAAATCCTTAAAACTAAAGGTTTGTTTTGGTATGGTCTTCATGGAATTGGCACTGACCAAACTTCGGACTGGATCAAATTAGATAAAACCATATTAAAGCACAGGATCAAATTAGACAAGACCATATTAAAGCACAATTCATTTCTATTTGTCGGCCGCAGTTTTTTGCGATTGAAGGTATGACAGATTATTGTTCGTTAATCTGTCGCAAATACTTGCGGTCAATCGTAGCGATTACACGATGTGTCTTGCATCGCAATTTTTTCGAACGTTGATTAAAACAGTTGTACAACTAAAAAACTGTAATCAAACGCAACCGCAAACAGTAGACAAACTAACAACATATGCTATAACTACAGTGTTGACCGTAGCCGCAACCACAACCGTCGGAGATGACAAAATGAAAAAAACTATAAAAAAGTGGCTTTTGATTGAGATGATCAACTAAGATATTTTTTATAAACGAATAAATGTAAACCTAAATATTTAGATTATAAGTCATCAAAAAATTTTTTTTAGTATTTGTATTATTTTTTGGTAAAATCTTTATAATGAAAAAACTCTAACATAAAACGATTTAAAATCAAATCTTTCAAATGGTTTTGTAAAGATATCTTCCATCTGAGATGAATGTTGATAGCGCTAACGATCTATTTCTCGCTCAAAACTATTGTATAACACCAACTATTCCTAAAACTAATGTCACGGTTTCTATATCCATGATGGAGAAGTTAAAAACATATTTCCCACTCAGTTGAAAGTTCGAAACATGTTTCCCCCTCACGTGAAAGTTCAAAACCTAATTAGACATGGTCGTGGTTAAATACGATTTACAGGATTCGTTAACCTTAATTAAACCAAATTAAACCAATAATTATCCAAATTATGACCCAATAACCCGCGATTATAATAAACCAAACCTCATTCCCAAACCAAAGCCACGAAATCCCCAAAATCCCAAATCGAAAAAATTCTAATTCTCTAAATCGGTCCCATTCGACGAAATCGATCCCTCACACCACAATACTTATCGAAATCGAGCAATCCTGCGACGAAATCGAACCCTAACACCGCAAGTACCTTCGATGGGGGTTGATTTCGGATTTAGAAGTTCTGGCCATGATTTGAGCACCACACCAACATGATTTCGAGAGGTCATAAGAGCTACCTTGTCGACACCCGCTTGATGTTCCACTCAAATCTCGAGAAATATTGCTCATCCTAATCGATTTCGAGTCTAGATTTACGAATCACCACCTTCAATTGAGGATTTTCAATCTCCTTTCTTCTTTTCTCGTTTTAGGGTTTGTTTGGCTTCAATTGGGGATTTTTGATTTTGGGTATTGTTGTTTTAGGGTCGAATCCGGGTGGGGTTTAGGGTTGGATCTCGGTTTTAGAATCCGGGTGGGGTTTTAGGGTTGGATCTCGGTTTTAGAATCCGAATGGGTTTTGGTCTTGTTCGATATTCACCGGTTTCTGTGGTAAAACAACTAACCGAGCTGCTCAGAGGAAATAGGTTTCGAACTTTTAATTGAGAAGAAAATAGGTTTCCAACTTCTTCACGATAGATATACAAACCGTAGCATTAGTTTTAGAGGTATTTAATGATATACGATAGTTTTGAGATGAAAATATATCGTTAGCCCATGTTGATATAACTGTATAAACATTACTTGCAATAATTTTTTTTCTACTAAAAACAGTTAATCTTATGAGATTTAAATATAAACAATAGAAACTCTACTAACTATATTTTCGGGATTATTGCAATATACATGTTGCACTGAGATCTTCCCAAATCATCTAATAAAAATCTGAATTGATCTCCTATACATTATTTAAAAATTAGAGAGAAACTTAAAATTAACTGACATATCATTATCACATGAATGGACTCTCTTACGGGTCAAAAACCAAGCTGTAATGCTCGAATGCTTCAAGGTTAATTATGCTTTGGATCGTCGGTTTTGGTATAATCTTAGATACGATTTGGAATCTAGTAGTTTCCCTTTGATTTGATTTATTTGAATTGTTTTGAATGAGTCTAGTTTTCAGGCCTATGAGAGATCACTCCGATTTGTCTCCCTTGGAAGCAATGCATTTAATGTTTTTGGTGTTTGCTTATGGTTTGAGGAAAAAGCTTATGATCTGAGGAAAAGGTTTATGATCGAAGTCGTGTGTTCTCAGGCTCCACTATCAGTTGAATCAATTGAGCAATTTGGGTACTAACCTTTTTACAAGAGTCGTGGCTTTGCTTGCACTACACGTTTTCTGGCTTACGATTTGAGTTCTTTTTTCATTTTGGAATTAGTCAATCACATCGGCTTTAAATGCTCTTACTGAAATCATATGGCACATATCTCCTCTTTATGTGACACTTGTTCTTTGTCTAAGAAGTGGTTGTGTTGTAATATAACTGTTTCTCTAGCCCACAAAATTTGACATCTCCTCTAAGTTGAGCTGTTGCCACCACTTATTGAAAAAGCAGACATTGAAAAACTTCCAAATATAAAATAGTATTTAGATGTTGAATTATTTGTTTTGTTATTTTAGTTGCTGAGAGTATATCATTATATTATACTCCATTTCTTTTTAAACAATAATAGTGAACAGTTATTTGTTGTTGATAATTGTTTTTCGTACCTCAAAATAATTTTCAGAATAAAACCAACCTAACACTGAAAAGAAAAAAGCAGATGGATGAGAGAGAAATAAAAGAACTTTTAAATTTTTGTCTAATTTTTTTTATATTTATAATTTGTTACAATTGTTGCTAAAAAATCTTTTATAGCAACCATAAAACAAATCTAAGATATTATTGATTACCTTATTTTTGTAATAATATATACTTTCTCGAATGTTCTTAAGATATTTTTCATATTCTTCGATGACAAAAATAGATATATTACCACATTTTTACGATAAAATATATATATTGTCAATAAGTATATATATTTTTTATGGTGTTGGAGGTGTGATTTGTCCTTCCCAAAATCGGAGTTCGCCCCAAAATAAATCGGTCTAATAATCCGAGGGTTTAATAGTGAGAGTTGTTGCATCACTTCGAGGAACCACATATGAGTTTTCTGAAATGTTCGATTTCACCAATTTTTGAGTATAGCGACGAATGTTCCGAAAACGGCGACGACTCTCCTGAAGAAGAACATTTAAAAGTATTTATGAACATTTTATGAGATGCAATGATGAAAATATTGAAAATTTGGTGAATTGGGAGTATAAAAAAAATGATGGTAATATAAATGAGTATATAATTAATTAGTTTGGAAGTGTACGATATTAAAAAGTTCACCATTTTTGTATGACTGAATTGATTAATAAAAACGTATTCGATTATACTCTTTTGTCTCAAAATTTATGTTATTAAATTTGTTAAAAGTTCTGACCGAGGAAGTGAATTACAACATATGGTTTTCTTAAAACTAGGCTAAAAATTGTAGAAAAGCAAGTTTTAATGGTTTGGTATCAGTAAAAGTGAAAATTACATGGGATTTGCAAAATGGAATGAGACTTAAAAACCAATGGTTTCTGCCAACTATTTTTGGGTAATTGGGCCATTCCTCCAAGTAATACTTTTCAACCATAAGTCTCAATGATAGTTGGCGTCCAAAAAGAAAATCAAATTAATTCCACATTGTTAGAACAACAATTATCACCTAATCATTGTAAATTGTTAAAGAGAGAAATAATATCTGAAAAATTCTCTTTTCAATATTAAATGTTAATGATATAAAAATATATAATGATACTATTTTAATTTGAGATTAGATTTATCGTAGCTAATTAAATATTAGAATAATTTTCTCGAATACCAATTTTTAAAATATTTATTACAAAAATAGAATCATTAGTTTTAAATTTTCTATATTATCACAAATTTAAAATTAAAATATGTTTAAACTTATTTTTAATAGAAAATATTAAATTCTAAATTAGAAAACCCAAATATAATGTTTTAAATTTATATATAATTTATCTAATATAAATAAGTATTTTAACATAATTATTTATATTATTTTAAAATTTTAATTTTAAAAAGTTAGAGTTAAAACAAAGATTTTAAAAGATATTATTGTAGGGTATTATCCTAAATATTACTATATATATATATATCCAAATCACTAAAATTTATTATTGTATGATCTATATGACAACTCACAATAATTGGTTTTATAAGTATAATATTAAAAATAGAGTTAAATATGAAATTGATATAATTAACATAGGATTAAAATAAAACCTTTCAAGTTGAATGTGACAATTGTGTTGAAGAAAGCGATTTCACATAGTGGAACCTTAGCTAGTTGCTAGTTGGCAGTTTCACAGTTACTATTAAAATCCTCGAAGATTTTGCATAGATTCTTAAAATTTAATGGAAAAGACTCAAAAGAGATAGAGTGGAGAGTCGTACAATTACAAAACTCAGTTAAGTTTAATAATTTTGTCTCTTGCATTTTAGATATATGTACACGACAATTAGAGTGTGAGTAAAAAGGTTATCCCTCCTATCATTAACATAGAGACTAATATAAATATTTCTAAGTGGCAATAGAGAAATATCAATGATCTTTACACATTTTGTGCAATGATGAAGAACTGTTCATAAATAGACATCGCACAGACGGTGCAAGTAGAAAGTGTGACGGGGCATGACACAGAGTAATGAACAGTGAAGACGAGGCTCATGAATTGTGACGAGCCATACCACATACGCATGAGCAGTGAAAACTATCGTGCAAGACAATACACTGCACAATAGAGTAACCGTTGCACAAGTTGTGCAACAGATAAAGATCGTCCAGGTGGACAGTGCATAAGTGGTACAATCTGATTGGAGCTTGTGAAATGTGATGTGGCGCGTCACGAGTGGATGAGCTCGGGAGAATATTGTGTAAGACAAGAATCTGCACAATAAGAAAGGACAATATTTAGAGAATATTGGGGATTCACTAAATATTGGTCTAGGATTCCCTAGGGATTCATATAAATAGTTATATGATGAAAAACCCTAGGTTTAGGTTTTCTGAAAGAAAAAAAGGGGTAGGTCGTAGGTTGAGAGAAAAACTTGGCGAGTGTACTGAGAGCGTGTGCGACAGACGTTGCACATGTGAGCTTGGGTAGATTAGGAATTGTTCAGGGACGAGTCAAGGTTGACGTCGTGTAAAGCTGATTAAATAAGTTGTAAGGAACTTATTTAAGTGATTTCTAATAAACGTTGTGTGAGTTTGCACACGTAAATCTTTGTGTTCAACCCGTGTTCAACGGTTTTTCATATTCTAGTTCTTTCAATTGGTATCAGAGCGGGTCACCGCCAATAGATTTACATCTATTAACAGGTTGAGATATTGTGGGAGAATATGAAGACACCAAAGGAGCTTATTGCTGTTTAGAAACCTCTTATTCTCGATGAAAATAACTTTGGGCATTGGAAAGTACGAATGAGACAACGTATTCGGGGAATCGATGAAGATGCATGGACTGCTGTAGAGATGGGTTGGGAAGAACCAACCATACTGACAAAGGAAGGAGAAAAGTACCAAAACCGAAGGAAAGATGGACTGAAGTAGACAAAAGTGCATCAAAGTTCAATTCTAAGACACTCACTGAAATTTTCTGTGCAAATGATATTAAACAGTTCAAATTGGTGCAAAGGTGTGCAACAACCAAAGACGCCTTGGATATCCTATTGAACTCATTTGAAGGTACATTTACAGTGAAAAAAACGAGGTTAGACCACTTGGCCTCACAGTTTGAGAACCTTCTCATGGATGGTGATGAATTGATCTCTAGATTTGGTTCCAAGCTAAGCTCCATTGCTAATGAGGCGGCAGTCTTGGGAAAAGTGTACAAAGACAAAAAACTTGTCAAGAAAATGCTGAGATGCCTAACTGCAAAGTTTGGACCGCACAAGGCTGTACTCAAGATGGCCATTAATACCGATGATATGAAATTTTCGCAACTGGTGGGTATGATGAAAGCTGAAGAGATGGAAGCTGCTTTTGTGCAATCGAAAACAGAGAAATGAATTGCCTTTGCTGCAAATGGAGAAGAGGATCAGATCAAGAGACTTGAGGTGAACATGAGCCATAAAGTAGTGGAGAGTGTGAGCTTGATGGCAAAAAGCTTAAAAAAGGTTTTAAAGAGAATGGAAAAAGGATAATCTAAGCCTACTACATAGGGACAGAGACACGAGACTGAACGTACCACAAACAGAGCGGGAAGAAATGACAACTCGCAATCAAACCGAAGATGGGATGCGTAGTGTCATGAATGTGAGGGGTAAGACCATTTCAAATCAGAATATCCACTAGCTAATAGAAAAGAACTCAAGTGCTTTGAGTGTAAGAGGATTGAATACACAAAATTTGAATGTCTGCATCTTAAGAAAGGAAGTGAAAAATCCTTCATAAGCTTTAGTGACACTGAATCAGATGAAAGTGATGATGAAAGTAACCTAATGAACTTTGTTGCGTTCGTTGGTCAGGAAGTAGATCGAAATGAAGAAATTGATTCAAATTTGGATGACGATGCTGAAGTTGATGCAAAGGCCGAATATCGAGTATTGTTTGAAAATTGAGTGTCACTGAGCAATATCAACTTACAATTGGTCAAGGAAAAAGCGTTGTTGGAAGATAAAGTCAATATTCTGGAGCTAGCAAGTACCAACAACACAAACATGGGAGAAACGTGCTCTATGCAAGGTCCAACCAGTGTGCAACAAGAACATTTTGAGATGGAGAGGATCTAGATGTTGGAAAAGGGTAAACGAGATGAGCGAGATGCTATGTCAGGAAAGGGATAAGAACAGAGCACTGGAACACGATCTAATAGAGAACTACAAGAAGGTTCGGATGCTGAACAAGGGATCTGAGTCGTTGGATCAGATTTTGGACATGGGAAGATCCCCTAAACACTATTGGGTACTGGGTTACATAGGGCATACAAAGAATGATGGCTCAATTTCCAATAGTGATGGCACTGGTCTGGTAAACTTTGTTAAAAGTGTTGGTGCCCAAAGACATGACAGTGGATGGGAGAATCATCCTACTGCCAAAAACTCAGCTCAGGCCATAAGAAATACTGTAGTAAGAGGTGACACAGGACTCAGTCACAAGGGATGCTACCATTGTGGAAAGAATGGACATATCCGACGGAAGTGTAAAGCTTTTCAGGCATGCATAAAAAGGGCATGGGCTGGAGGTCAGTGCTATCTAAAACCTAAGAAATATCATATGGTGTGGATTGAGAATACATCATTGTATGAGAAAATACCCAAGGCGTCAAACAGGGAAGTTGTGTGCAATTTGTGTGTGCAACAACCGAATGCACAGCGGAAAGAGAAACTCGATGGGAATAGCAAGGAAACTCATATCTCGAGATCAAACCGTGAAGATTCTATGTGGTATTTTGATAGTGGATGTTCTCAACACATGACGGGAGATGCAACCATAGTGAATACATGGGTTAAGGAAGAAACATTCAATGTGACATTTGGAGATGAAACTAAAGGGAAAATAGTGTGTATTGGTGAAATTGACTCAGATTCACATCCAGATTTGAAAAATATGTACTACGTACAAGGTCTGACAGAAAATCTAATTAGTGTTCATCAACTATGCGGCGAGTGTTGGACTGTAGAATTCACCAACAGAGACTGTCGAGTTGTAAATGAGGAGGGGCACTCAAGGTTATTTGGAGTTAGGTCAACTAACAACTACTACATGTGGACTACCTTAGAGTCATCCCTTGCGTCAGTCGAGTCTCAATCAGGCTTATGTCATAAACAACTTGAAATCTTGGATATGTTTAGTCCTCGTAAGATTGCTCAGGTACGAGTAACTCAAAAGCGTCATAAGTTGGATAGCTGTAGAAATAGAAAGTGTCTCACACCTTCAGTAGTGGAAACTGAGCAGATGGGATGCAGCAATGGTTGCACACATATCCTCTGGATGCAGCACACACGTGCTGACTATGGTATGAAATCCATAATCTCTTTCATGCATTATGGTAATCTGAGTGGAATAAACATAATTTGGAATCATGTTCGACACTCATGTACTAAGCATAATGGCATTAGGCATCAATTTGGTAGAGAATTAGTGGAGAATGACATTGTTGAACGTGTTCATGTTGCATTCGAGAAACAAGTTGCTAATGTCTTTAGAGACTCATTGAATTTAGCAAGCATGTCTCTCTACGAAAAGCTCTTAGTGTGTGTGAGATTTGATCGAGTGTGCATTAGTGAGGATGTCATGAGGGTTGGCACAAACTTGACTTACGATGTGTTTTCTCCCATGGTATATATCACCCCCTCAAAACCTCATGTCAACCGTTGTGAGTGAGATAAGAATTGTGCGCAATGTAACTGTGTAGTGGTGACGATGGTTATAGATATGTTATATACATTAAACAAAAAAAAGGTGGGGGAGTAAGAAAAGAAAATGTGTGAAGAAGATAAGGCATAACATGATGGATACTCGTTTTGGCACAGGATGATACAACATTCTGTTCTAAGCATGATCACTGTCCGGATTAAGCAGAGGATTTCTTTGGGAATGGAAAATATGTTCTCGACTCAGGTTGCTACCATAATCTCAGTTGAGATAGATCATATTTCAGAACCCTCGAACCTCTAATGATAAGTATAGAGCGATAGGCAGCGTTGCATAAATTCTATAGCACTAGTGGTGGTTGGCATGTTAACTCTAAATTTTTCCTCAAAACGCACCACATCGTGATAAGAGGAGTGATAATCACATGTTGTTCTATTGAGTACATTTGGGTTAGTCTTGCCGTACTAGCACTCTTTCGATAGGGTAGATTGCTCTACAATTGATAGTGTTTTAATGAAATAGAATGACCCAATATCAATGTGTTTTAAGTCTCTCGGATATAATTGGATGATAAAAGCAATTAAAATTAACTGATAGACCTATACAAACTACCCGTGATATGCCCATGCTTGTACCCTAGAGTTGAAAATTCAGGGGAATCAGAAGAACTTGACATAAGAGTTTGAGAAGTTGAAATACAACGCACTTGAACAATAGTTGCACAAGTGTGCAACGCTTCATCTTTTTACTAATAGTTTTGTTTTAGTATTTTTTTCGGAACAGTTGCGACGTTTAGGGTTTACGTCTTCCCATGCATATAAGAAGAGGGATTGTTCCTCTTCTCAGAAAAATATCATCGACGTTAGAAAAAAAATCAAAAGGGAAAAGGAAAATTTTTTACTGAAACCCTAAGAAGCTTGTTCATCACTGTCAATGGCAACCTCGAGGAAGACCCACACCCGACGCGACACTCGAACTCATGCCGATCCTCTGGGTGAGCCCGTTCCTCTATCGCAAATCGATGCACCACTATTGATTGAACCGTCGCCATCTACACAAACCGGTGTGATTTCGCCACCACGCGCATCATGGCGCCATCGCCGAGGAAAAGCCCCCATGCAATCAACTTCTCCGAGGGTACCAATCGACATAGACTCGGATGAAGAAGTCGAACTCGACTCCCCTCCTCCATCTCGGACAGCGCGCTGGTGTCGCCATGGAAAATCGCCTGTGCGAGAAGAAATCTCATCCGTGCTGGAGCCAAATCGAGAAACCGATGAGGAGATGCCAGACTTTGTGGACCCACGGGAAATAGGGAACTATCCCTACACAGTGGTGGAAGATCGCTACCTCGTGAACAAGGAGAAGTTTGCAGTGAAGATTCGTTAATTCCCAAGAAGGGTGAAGCTGATGCGTCGTGCTTTCAACCAGAGATTTGCATCCGCAGGAGCAAGCGACCGGATGAAATCTTTTGCAAATCAAAGCTTCCTGGACATGAAGTATCTCCCACTTGATGATCCCAAACTAAGCGAGGCAAATAACAACATCGAGAAGGCAGGTTTGATTTATATAGTTTTCGATGTCATTCCTTATGTTCCGAAAGTAGTTAGGGAGTTTTATGTGAATCTGGGCGACCTTTAGCATCAACTGGGCACCAAGTTGATATATGTGCGAGTAGAAATGTACAAATTTACTATAGAAATCATCAACTAGCTGTTCTCTCGACCTCTGTGAACCGCTATCGCGCATCCTTGGTTGTTAGAAGATGTGGATGATGCTGCTAACACACTCTCGGGAGGTAGGTGGTGTCAATGGGAAGGTTTTTGTTCGAAACACCTCACGTCCACTATGAAGAACCTCTACAAATTCTGCTACAGAAATTGGATTCCATCTTCGAATTCATGATCAAGGGGAGAGCTCAATTCCTGTACATGCTGCTTCAGGATAAGTAGTTTGATTTTGGGAAGACGGTCTTTGATCAGATCATGGCTATTGGTGTGACACTGGACAAAGGGAACAACCTGATCTTTCCCAACTTGATTCATCATCTCCTCATGTTTCATCGGGCAGTGCTAGGACACCGTGGAGACACCACCTCAGGAGGGCCCTATGCGTTGGTGCTTGACCCAAAGCAAGGACGGAGTGTAAAACCAAAGTCGATCAGCAAAGTGTCAGACCTAACCTTGTTGCGGATCTCAGGGAGCTTGCACATCTTGTGCAAAAGATGCAGTTGCACCTCCAAGGTAATTCTGGTTACACCTTGCTCTGTTTTATAACCATATGGTATTGTTAATTTTGCTTTAAGTGTGCAATCAAGTAGAGGGAGAGTATACATTTGATAACACTCGTGGTGAGAGTGGAGATGGAGATGGAGATGGAGATGCAAGCGATGAAGATGATGAGTGAAACAGCTGTGTAGGGGGAAGGCGACTGACAGGGGGAACAGCCTGATTTCGTGTTTTTATCTAGTGTGTTGCTCATGTTTTTTTTTCTTATTAGACTACATGTGGAACTTATGGTATCGTTATGTTCGAAGACCTATGTGCTGAACTGTTATCTTAATGCCCAAGAATATTTTACTGCATCTTGGTTTGTTTGGTAGGGGTGTTTATTGAACATTGCCTAGGCTTGGTGGTGTGGATGCATGTGTGTGGTCTTACCGGTTATGCATGTACATTGAGGTATCACATTTAGACCAAAAGGGGGAGATTGTTAGAACAGAAGAACATCGATGATCGATGCATAGGTTGTGCAATGATAAAGAACTGTCCAGAAATGGACATCACACAGACGGTGCAAGCAAAAAGTGTGACGGAGCATAACACAGAGGAATGAGCAGTGAAGACGAAGCTCATGAAGTGTGGCGAGGTATGCCACATACGGATGAGCAGTGAAGACTATCGTGCAAGACAAGACTCTGCACAATAGAGTATCCGTTGCACAGGTTGTGCAACAGAGAAGGATCGTTCAGGTGGACAGTGCACAAGTGGTGCAATCTGATTGGAGTTTGTGAAGTGTGACGTGCCGTATCACGAGTGGATGAGTTCGGGAGAATATTGTGTAAGACAAGAATGCACAATAAGGAAGGACAATATTTAGAGAATATTGGGGATTCACTAAATATTGATTTAGGATTCCATATGGATTTATATAAATAGTTATATGATGAAAAACACTAGGTTTAGGTTTTTTGAGAGAGAAAAAAGAGTAGCTCGTAGGTTGAGAGAAAAACTTGGCGAATGTACTGAGAGCGTGTGAGTTTGGGTAGATTAGAAATCGTTCATGGGTGAGTTAAGATTGACGTCGTGTAAAACTGATTAAATAAGTTGTAAGAAACTTATTAAGTGATTTCTAATAAAAATTGTGTGAGTTTGCACACATAAATATTTGTGTTCAACACGTGTTCAATGATTTTTCATATTTCAGTTTTTTCAATTAATATCAGAGTGGACCAATTGATTATCCCTGGTATCATTAAGACAGAGACTAATATAAATATTTCTAAGTGGCATGTATTTGTATTCTTCTAATGGTCATTATTTCACAAACTAAAAATATATAGAAAGACAGAACACTGAAGCTGTATTATTTAACATAAACGGTTCGATAAGACTATAAGAGTGGAGAAAATTAGTACAAAGTGTTTTTGTAAAAGACATAAAAACAAAAGGGTAGATTTATTAACGTTTGTCCACTTTGAAAACCTAACGGTATTATGGGATTGGACTTGACACCTTATTCACATTTTTTTTGCTCTATTTTTTTTTCAATTTGTCATTTTCTGTAAAGGAAACTTCCCATGTCGATCCAAAGTGGGAAACAGACAACAGCTTTTATTTTTTTAGTTTACGAAAATTGACAAAAGTTTCTATTACGTATCCATACATCTTTATTGTTATTCACAAATCTTCAAATCTTTTGTGCTATAATTTCCCTATTTTTTAATAGGGCAATAAAATTTCAGATACCTAACGATAATAAATGCCTTTTTTACTGTATTTTTGAAGGAAATGAATTTGTTGAAAATTTTCTCAGAATTCTCCATCGAAATTCCAGACAAAAGCCATAACTAATAAAACTTCAGTCCGAAATTTAACACGAGCTTGTGAACGTAAGATTATCTATATATACGATCTATTATATCATATCAATTTAATCATGATTTTTTTTTAAACACATGAACATTTAAAATGAAGTATATTCCATCAAATCAACGGAATTCATTTGTTGTTTTATTAATAAAATGACATGGATGACACATGCTAACATAAACAAAACAACATCGTTTTTACTATTTTTTCGAATGAGAAAAAAATCAAAACGACATTGTTCTAATCCACGTATAATCCACATCATCCTATTTGATAGAACAACAAACGGATTTTGTTGGTTTGATAAAATCGGTTCTGTTTAAAATGTTCATTGATTAATTTATAAATAATCCTATGTTCATAAATTCATAATACAATCCGTAGTTTTTTCTCAGAAATTAGCGATGAAAGTTGGATGGACATATGTACTCGAAAAATACCATAAGTAATTCGTAAGCAAATATAACTACTGAAGTAGTCACTATGTGAGTGTTTGAACCTAAAAGAATAGTTGGTCGAGTTTTGAATGGAATAAAGCATATTCTTTGATTTTTACTCTTTTTCATGCATTGTTTCTCCTCTTTCATTTGAATCTTTTGATGAGCCATTTGTGTAAAGTAATTAAGTCTTATTTTATGTTTTGTTTGTATTATAGAGTGCTAGACTAGTTATATATATAATTGTTTTTTTTAGCTAACTTTGAGGATAAAAACGTGTGGAATGGATCAGTCACCCAACCGATCAAAGCAATCAATCAACTAATATGTCCAAAACACATAAGATGCCTTTTTGATCGTCCTTGATGCATTCGATGAAGAAAAAAAAACCAAAACTGTTCTCTTCAAATTTTTATATTATTCTCATATTGTAGATTCCGAATCATTCTAATTTGTTTTTAAGTAATATTTTAAAATAATATTTTTTTAATTTTTTATTTTAAATTTAGCATCAAAAATTAAAATTCATAAAATAACACAAATAATTATGTAAAAACATTTATTTACTTTAAATAAATTATGCAAGAACTTAAAACATTATTATTTACGTTTTTTTAATTTATGATTTAAACCTTTTTACTAATAATAAGTTTTAACATATTTTAAATTTAAATCTATACTATTATTATAAATTTAAATTATTTATGTTATTTTTATTTATTTTTTTATAAAAATATGTTATTTTAGAAAATTTTCCTCTAAAAAAGTAAACTAGTAATCTAAACACATCTAAAGAAATTTGTAAGTATGGTCCTTTCAATTTTATATCAAACAAGAGATTGTAGGCAATGATTTTCTTCTTCTCTTTTTGTTTTCCCTTTAACAAGCCACAGCCCTGAAGGGAATAGGACTTCTTTAATTTTGTTATCTAAACTTTATTCAAAACATAGGATAGTTAACTTAACTAGATCAAAAACATTCAAACGAAGCCAACTTGGATTTTGGGGGTGCAGTTAGTACCAATTTATCCATCTGAGTAATAAACTTCCCCCAATCGAGAAATTTATGATACAGTAAGACTCGTTAATTAATGACATATGTTAACGTTTTATCCACAATCATATTGTGCTTATAGCGTTTTATGTTTTTAATTTTATTAAAACGGATAATATGACTTTTTCTATACATTAATTTTATCTTTTGCTTATAAAGAATGGTGATTAGATCATGTTTTCAACAACATAAAGTTAAACAATTTGGTTTGATAAAGTTAAATGAGAATATGTTTTGAGAGTGTATATATATTTATATATACATATATTTATAATAAATATTTTATTAAATGAAAAGATGGTTTCTGTTTTTGATTTTAAATATATTTTAATAATTTTAATTGAGTTTTTCATAAAATTTATGTATTAAAATATTTATATTATTCATAGTAATTTTTTTATTTAGTATTAGTTTATTCTATATATATATATTTATATATATGTTTTCAATATATATCCAGTTCTTAACAATTTAATTTTCTGTTTACAAATATATACATATTATTTTTATGAATTACACAAAATAAGTCTATTTTCATATGAACTTAAAGCTTTTTTTACTAAATCGAATATACTTTTTTTAAATTACTCAATATATATATATATATTATTGTGTTCCATAACACTGTTAGTTAGTAACAATTACCGTTTAAATAAATTTTAACCTAGTTTCAAAGCAATAAAATAAATAAAATATTTGTACGATGTATAAAATATATGTATGATGTATAGACATGATTAACCTAGTTTGATTGTGAATATATTTTAATTATTTTATTGGAGTTTGTATGATGTATTAAAATATTTGTATTATACATACTAAATTTTTTTAATTTAATGCGATGTTTATTATAAATATATACGACATATATCCATTTCTTAACACTTCGAATTTCCAAGTATCTGCTTTTAATTTCATTCAACTTATCTATATATTAGACAAAAGTAAATATAAAAGAAAAGAAAAATAATACATCTACTCCGACAAAAATTAGCCGCCGAAATAATATGGTAATCTCTTTCTTATTAAAAAAAATAGTACTTTAATATCCTTTACTGTATTTCTCCCTCTCTCTGAATACAAACAATTGCTTATATAAACCATTTCGTGCCCTTAATAACTCTTCCCACAAACAAGAAAAACCACACACACTCTCTCTCTCTCTCATCTCACAAAGATAAGAACTTCGAAGCTTCCACTCTTAAAATGACAACTTTTTCTTATTTCCAAAATTACCCTCATTCCCTTCTTGACCCTCTTCTCTTCTTCTCCACACCTAACTCTTCCATTAAGCTCTCTGGTTTCATCGATCAAAATCTTCTCTATCCAAACACTTTGCCGTCTGAAGATACTTCCTTCAACTCGTTTTTTGATCCATATTGTGTCGAAAAACTAGAAAACTATGCTGTTAGTAAACAGAGCAAGAATAACACAACCGCAACAGCCGTTTCTTGTTCTTCCGGCGATCAGATCAGCCACCCACCATCCACCGCCTCCGCCGAAAATAACCGTCGGAGGAAGACTAACTCCAAGGTAAAAGAATAAGTTAACTTGTAAATGTATTCCCATGTTTGGACAGGGGGTACCAAGATGAAAATGTAAATGTTTGGGGTGATTTTGAAATTTAGGAAAGAGTAGAGGAAAGAAAAAGCAAAAAACAGAGAAATTGTAGCCCAAGAAATGTCAAAGAGAAGAAAGGGAACGAAGAAGAGCCTCCAAAAGATTACATTCACGTTAGAGCCAGAAGAGGCCAAGCTACTGATAGCCACAGCCTCGCTGAGAGGGTATTTTAGTCATTTTATCTTCTAAATTTTAATTATAATTTAAAGTACTACTTTAAAATAGTTTTTTTTTAAATTTCGATTCAAATTTAATATATTAAAATTAAAATTTTAAAAATAATATAAATTTTTATGTTAAAATATATATTTATCTTAAATTAGTTATAATAAAATTAAAATATTATATTCGAATTCTTTTATAATTTAGGATTTATTTTTATTAAAAATATATTCTAGAATATTTTAACACTAAATTTTGTGCTATAGTTGGAAAAATAAATTAATGGTATTAAATTTAAAAAAACATAAAATACTGTTATTTTAGAAAATTATCCGTTCGTTTATTTTTTTAAATAGTTATTAAAATTTGGTTGTAGGCTAGAAGAGAAAAGATAAGTGAACGCATGAGGATTCTGCAAAACCTTGTCCCTGGATGCAATAAGGTTATTAGCTAAATAACTATATATTTTTATTTAATGCAAAAATATATTATATATTTTATTTAGGAATTTATGTCTTTTTATAACAAATATGACTTTAAAAAAAACGAATAGGTAACAGGGAAGGCCCTCATGTTGGATGAGATTATAAATTATGTTCAGTCATTGCAGAATCAAGTTGAGGTGCATATCCATATTTATATTTATAACATTTATGTTAAAGATAATATATCCAATTTATACATTCTTTTTATTATTAGTTTCTCTCGATGAAGCTAGCTTCAATAAGTCCAGTGGTGTATGACTTGGGTTCAGACCTTGATGGCCTCATAGTTAGACCTGAGGTACTTACATCTACACTTATTCAAAATTTCCGGTTAACTATAAATCGGTTATTGTAATTCCAAAAGCCGGTTATCGAACCAGATGAGATCGAAAAGAACTAAGTGTGTCTGTTACCAATGCAATGCCAACAACTACTACTTTAGATAGTTCTTTAATACCAACACAGGCACAGTTTCTTCATGTTTTATTTAAAAAAGTGACTGTTGATTAAACATTAATAGTTAGTGATGTTTTTCTTAATTTTAGGAAGAGGAAGAAGAAAGAGAGACGTTTGTAGACAAGAATGTGTTCAACAGCAATAGCTTCTGTTCTTTCTCTTAACTAATCACATGTCGACATATATAAACACAAAAGCCTGCTTACGTGAGTTTCTTCTGATCTATTGTCTCTCCAATTACCTAATTATTATTATTTTGTCATTTCTTATATAATTGTTAAAAAAGCTTCGTAATTATTGCTATTGTTATTGGTGTAGGTTGACGTAAATCAGGATGTAATTATTTGTTCCTTTTTAGGGTTTAAAGAAAGTAAAATAAAAAAAGATCTTTCCTATTTGCACCGATAGTTTCAGACATCATTATCTTCATCCTTATGCATCCATCATCATATCATCATCATCATCATCATCAAAAGAAATGTTGAAGAGATGGGCATTTGATGAAAAGGGCAGTGGCAAATATGATGGAGGGAAGAGAGACTGATAGATATATAAACGACGAATACGGAATATCTCTTAGCTTAATTAGCATTTTTTAATATAATATAATTTCGAATATTTATTGTATGAAGTAGACCTTTTTTAATATCATATAATTTTGAAATATTTAATGTATGATTCTTGAACAAAAATTGCCTTCAATTTTTGTTATGTAAACTGTAATCCACACACTGTCAATATTATTTTCCCTAAACATAAATACAAGATAAATTAGTCTAATATACCAAAATTTTCAAAAAGATTAACGAAATAGCATTGAGATACAAAAAAC
The DNA here is from genome assembly GCA_018901945.1 of Pugionium dolabratum. Classification (NCBI taxonomy): domain Eukaryota; kingdom Viridiplantae; phylum Streptophyta; class Magnoliopsida; order Brassicales; family Brassicaceae; genus Pugionium; species Pugionium dolabratum. The sequence continues at coordinate 9,300 of JAEVFF010000553.1, read as the reverse complement.
TATATTCACTATAATATAGAACACGAATTTTTTTGAAAATCTCTTCAATTTCATCGATAATCTCTAATGCGCACCGTAAAAATATAGATTATTGTTCATGATTTTGGGTATTTTACAAAATACCAATATCAGATAAACATTAAATTGCTAAGATTTTTTTTGGATTTATATAGTTAATAGAGAATATATTTGTTTAACGTCTGAAGAAACGATGTTATTGATTAACAAATATTTATTGATTTAATCATCTTATAAAAATTATAAACTTGTTATGTATCTAATAAAATATTTTAAAATGTTCTTTACAAAATTTTAGAGACTAGCATAAGATAAATTTTATATATGTATAAATATTTTATAATTGCATATGAAAATTGTATATTTTATAAAATCATACATTACTATTTTGATTGAAAATAATATAACAAAAAGATACTTTTAAAAATTCGTCCAAAATTAATGATTCGTTTTCTGTCTTGCTAAAATATTGTCAGAAGAAAAGATTAGATTTCCCTTCCTGAGAACACTTATCTACTGATGAATAGTATTGTCATAGTTTTCTGCTGTCATGTGTCACGAAACTGATAACTCCCATTCTTGTCTTTTCAAAATACATACATTATACATTTATCATTAATTTTATTTTACCTAGTTTAAAATATGTCATTTCTTTCTACAGCATTTTAATGAATGTCAAAAGTTGTTGAAAAAGATACCAATTTCAAAAGAATCGGTTAAATTTTATATTTCAACATTTTCTTAAGAATTCTTTATATATCATTTTCAGAATTAGTTGGTACTTTAACATATTCAAAGGCGGTAATTAATCTTTGTATTTATTTGAATCGATTTAAAATAAAAAATACTAGTAAAAATAATCTTATCAGTGAGATGGACATATGTATGTACTGGTTTTCGATATAGTTGCTTAGAACATTGAGTCATAACTCAACCAGTATATAGAATATATGGAAAACTAGTGATGAAGGTGTTCAATCAACTAGTCAGCCAAAAACCTTGGCTTAATCCATTGGCTAACCAAGAGGCACTGTCCAATCAAGCGACTAATTCGAAGACACTGTCCAATCAACTAGCTAGCCTACATGAGTTCTTGGAGAATTAGTAGTTTGAGTTACCTGAAGGAGCCATGACAAAAAAATAATAGGGTTAGGGGCACTATTTCATAATTTTGGTATATTCGTGATTGAACTCTTAGAATAGCCGAAGCAGTTTGGTCAAGAATCTAGGGATTGCCTCCCAATCAAATGGACTAAATTTTCAACTCAAACTATATTTCGACACTTTTTCTTATTGTATCAATAAAAGATGCACATTTAATCTAAAAGAATTATTGTTGAGTAAATGAAAAATAAAATAAGAAAATGCAGCATTTTAATAAATATATAAACGAATTATAAATATACTTTTTCTTTATGTTTCTTATCATTCATGAGTTATTTGTTTGAATATTTTCTTTTGACTTTAGATTTATCTATGAGTATTATATAATGATTAGTCATGATGTAATAGTGATTCTGAATTTCTAATAATATTATGTATGTTTGATAATTATATAGTTTAAAAACATTGTTGACGTAAATATATGCCTTTTAACACTTTCTGCAAATGATTACCAATTAAACGAAGGGTCCCCGTTGTGAGTGAAAAATTTGTATTTGACCCTCAAGTTGATATTATTACACAAATAATAAAGCCAAACAATTATAAATTCAAAAGCAACAACTCGAATGGCATGATTCAATGAATTTTCAAAGATTTTCATATCTTACATATATATGTGTAGTCCCATCTCTTTTATTACACTCTTTTTCTTTATAATTTGCATGTATCAACTTTTTTTTTCCACGTGTATATTATTCTACAAACGATCTAAAAAGCTCTAGATCTTACTATTGCAACAACTCAATAGTGATAATGTTACTGTGCTATGCATCCTAATGCCCTAACAAATTTTGTAGGCCACGTACAAGAACCAACCACAATCACAAAGACATGTCAAAGATTCTATAAAGAGACCGATTGATAAAATTATTATCACTTTTGTCTGCTATAGAAATTACCACTGCATGCCCTCATGTATCCCTTCTCGTATTTCCTTTTCTAGATTGGTTTCGTTTGTTCCCTAGTTATATAATATATTGGAAATTACTTGTTTTTTCTCTAGTTATATAAGTGATGTTTGTTTGTCTATCGCAAAAAATTGTGATTGTGACATACGATCATACGCTACGATAATATATAAAAAATTGTTGTTCATTGTGATCGGTTTCTACGTTTGATCGCAAGAAAATACGATAGATAAATGAATATTATTTAATCGTAAATTACAATTGTAACTACCTACTATTTACAAACGAAAAATGGTATAATATATTACCACTATCATTGATCATGAGGTGTCGTATATTTTATATGGATGAATTTTCTGGAAGATCTGGTTAAAAGCGTATTTTTAAATCTAGAAAATATCAAAATTGCATAGGTGGCATAGTTACGGTATCAAAATTGTTTTCTCTTTCAAATATACATTGAGTTTATGTGTAAACTTAGAATGAGTATTTCCAAATGTTTAGGCCCTTAGATAAACCACTGGACGTCGAGACGAGCTTAGTCAAACATGAAGTTTTATACTTATAATATGTGACGTCCAAAAAAATGTACAAAATATGTTTTAGATATGTGAATAGAACCTATATATTTTTAGTATTAAAATAAAAATATTTTGAATATATATCAAGCTTAATTAATTAAATGTTAATGCAAGAAAAAACTTATAATTTGAAAATATATAAACAATCTTCAACTATTAATATTATAATATCTAACATGGCACATCTTAAACTCATTTATTTTTTAATATATATGATTATAAACTATTTTTTAAATTTTTTTTGAAAAATTGATTAAAATAACACTTTTTAAGTTTTTATTCCAAATATACCACTAATCATTTAAATTTTCAAAATTAACATAAATTTAATATTAAAATAACTAAAAATCTCTTATTAATAAAAAAGTATTTAAATCCTAAATTGTAAAAGTCAATTTAAACATTATATTTTAATTTTATATATAATTATTGAAAGTAAATAATTATTTTTATATAATAATTTGTAATATTTTAAGAATTTTTCTTAATTTGTTAAATTTGGAAAATAAATTTAAAAATACTATTTTAAAGTATTATTAAAATTTTTTGTTGTTTATAGTTTTTCACTGATCCTTTCTTCTTTTCTATCACTACACTGCTTTTTTCGTCTATATATATTGGTTTATTGCCACAAAAATACTAAACACGTCTCTTCTGAAGATATTTGGACCAATCAAAGTCTTGAAATCGACACGACAATAAAACTCATCAACCGTCCTTTTCTTCGAATCGGTTGACACGTCTCATGTTTTCTTCATGTCTTCTTTCTTTTAATTTCAGTATTATATATATGCATACATTATATCTTTTCCAAGTAAGATCGATATATATATTTAATCAGTTGAATTGTTAATATTCAATATCTAAATGGTTTGATTACTCACATAGTCACAAGCAATCATATTATCTTTTGTAATATAAATCACACATAGAATTCGAGATGTCTATATATGTAAAACAATGATATATGTAAATACCTTAAAATACCACAAAAAAATATTATAAATACTCATTAAAAATGAAAAATAATGGTAATGTCTTAGAATAAAATTCTTTTTTTTGTAATATATTTGAAAATTGGCATATAAAAATTCCTAGTTTTGCAAAATGATTAAAGTATCCAAATTCATGTCGAGTAGATGGTTTATAGAAGAGTCACTTCGTGGTAGAGGGGACCAAATAATGATCATTCAATTGCATGCCAAGGACGAAGTCTCTTATCTTTTCACTTTGACATGAAAGCTTTACTTTGACCTCTGTCGAGTATCCTATCTTGTTAGATGGATCATTCGGATTTTAAATTTGATTAAGACATCAACAGATTTCTGACGTAATGATCCATTATTTTCTCTTAACTCTTTAGATATTCAATCATATATGCTCCGAAATAAATTAACTATTTTTTTCACTCTCTTATGTCTTGCAATATATTTTTTGGACAAATTTTTTTATCAAAATTTAACACACTTTTGTAGAACTATATTTAGTGATGTTATTTTTCAAAAATATTACATTTCCACTTGGTATTGATAACTAACCAGATAATTAATTTTAATTTAGAGTATGGTTTACTAAAAATCCTATTGAAATACGTGAGATATATGCTTCTAAGTAATATGTCACGATTTTTTAGTTCAGACGTCTCTAACATAATTTCAGATTTATTATATTATACAAATTTTATAGTAATATCATAAAATAATTTTTTTTTATTTTTTCAAATTTAACAATTTAAAATTAAAATTTCAAAATATAATAAATTATTTTATAAAAAATATATAATCTAAAAAAAAATTATGTTTGATTTTTTTCCAATTTAGTATTTAGATTTTTGTATTACAAAGAGATTTTAAAATATTTAATATTAAACTTTTGTTATTTTAGAAAATTTAAATTAATATATAGTATAATATTTTTTAACAAAAAATTTTAAAAGTAAAAATTTTATAGAACTGCCGTAATTTTAACTCGATAAAATAGAAATATTATTGGCAATTTGGAACGACATGAATGCATTAAAAAAGACTAATTAATTGTTAAGATAGTGAATGAGTCGTGGAAAGTTAGCTGCCGGAGAAATGCATCGGCCGACTGAAAATGTTGGGGCCCAGCGGTGGGTTAGGTTGCGGACGGTGGAGCAAACCCATATGGCTATGCTCATTACTGTCCCCACCACATCTCTCGTCATTTTGATTTTTTCTTGTCTCATTTGTATAAATTGTTTTTATACATTTATTTGCTTCATTTTGTTTTTATACATTTATAATAATATATTTCCTTTTGTATCTTTCAATTTCTGCTTTCTTGTTCTTGTTCTTGTTAGGAGAAAATTTGGTGGCAGATGTCACAATCAAGTTTTAATTTAATTTAATACTAGTTTGGTTTTTTTTTGTAAGATGGCTAGGTTTGCAATAAATTTTTGAAGCAAATATGAATATAATCGAGTGTTGTTTTTCTTAAAAATCCAAAATTTAAGAAAAAATCAAGAAAATATAAAAATCTTAAATTATAAAAATATAAATTGAAAAGTATTACATAATATAATCACGTAGAACATGCAAGAAGCAATGTCATAAGAATCACACAATAACTTTCTGAGTATTAGTTTATATGCAATAGTTAAAAAATTATTTCAGGTTCTAATTATATTTTTATATTATATGTATTTTAACTCATTTCTTAGTTGATTTTATGTTGTTCAAAATCAATTTGGGAACATGCACTAAAATAATGAAATAAAATAGATAAATATGATATTTACATTTTCAATCAAATAGTTTAATTAATTTTTTCAACAAAAATATTGATAATTCAATGAGATAGAAAATTGATAATTTTAAATTTTTATTATTAATTCATATATTTTTCTTTAAATTTATTAACTTTATATCAAAACTATTTATTTTGTATATATTAATTTTAAATTTAATTTTGTATAACTTAAGAGTTTTAGATTTTTACTTGTTTTTTTAAGAATTTATGAGTTGTTTGAATTTTATCTTTTAGATATATGACGTAATAGTCAAAATATTACATGATAAATCTTCTATTATTTTTGGGGCTAAAATATTTGAACATACTAGAAGAAATATACATCAAATATTGGGGATTATAAATGTAGGTGGGGCCGGTAAATATTTGGGATTAGCATAACAATTTTCTAGAAATAAACGACAGATGTTTCAATATATTTTAGATAATGTTAATTTTTGGATTTTCGGATGGCAGTCAAGATTTTTACCGGCCTACCCTTAAAATCACATCTTTATCATCGAAATATGATTTTGGATAACATATGTAATCGATGTTTTGATTTAGAGGAATCCGAGGTTCATACATTTTTATATGTTTTTTTGCTCAGAGGAAAATGGAAATTAATACTTCTCTCATTTGTGATACAAATACGAATATTTTTGATAATATTTGATATTTAATATATAGCTATCATAAATGTGATACTCATTCAGCCCAATGATATCTTTCATTTTATCTACTTTAGCGAATTTGGAAAGATCGGAATGATCTCACTTTTTCTAATAAGGATACTTGTGTCGATTCCTTACTTCTGAAATGCAAAGATGATGTATTGGAATGGTTAACTACTTTGCAATTGACGAGTGATTTTCATTCAGGTTCTACTGGTTTTATCTGTAATCTGAAATGGTCAGCACCGTCGAGAGATTGTATAAAGTGCAACTATGATGCTGATCATAGAAATGATGCACATCATTCAGGTTTAAACTGGATTGTTCGTGATTATAATAGTTCTTTTATCCATAGTGGAATGGGTAAATTCGAAGGTCAAGGCACGATTTTACTGAAGCTGAATTTAGAGTACTTATTTGGGGAATTCAAGGTACATGGGCATTGGGTTACCGAAAGATAATTTTTGAAGGTGACAATTTGCCGCTAAATAATCTCATCAACCAAAAAGAGATACATTTGCAACCTCAACACTACATTCAAACGATATCTCTTTGGATATCTAAATTTGAAACAATTCAGATTTCAACATCAACCACGATCATGCAATAAAGTGGCGGATAAGTTGGCATCAACGACTATAGATTCATATGATGATTCAAATTTATTTTCTTTATGCCATATTTTTATACGATCTATTGTAAACAATGATTATGTTAATTAATCAAATTCTGTTGGTAAAAAAATTATTTATTTTGATTATTTTGATAGTTTATATAATAAATTCAAATTAACAGTTAATAATGTAATTATTGATATTATAATAAAATTGATGTATACATAATTATAAATACATTAGTTAGTGATAAATTTGGCCTTTTTCCAAAAGTAAACCTAATTTTCCGTAACACCTCTTCTGGTCTTTTTATTCTCTTCAACTTCTTTCGAAATCATGAATTAATGTATTTGTTAAAATTTGTGGATAATCGTACTTAGTAATAAGCTACATACTATAGAAGAAATCGGCTTGAGAGAGAAACTAAAAGAAGAGATTTTACACCCAAAAAAAAAACTAAAAGAAAAGATAAATGGACCATAGATATTGATGGACCGATGAGAAATCTTATTTTGGGCCTCAAGAAATTATTCCTTATTTTAGGGTTGTAGATTATAATTTCCCACACTATATTTATATTCATACCTTTGGATAGTTGTCTGTTTAAAACAATGGATTTAGTCTGTGAGAATATATCCTAATATGTATTCAAGAAATTCAAAGACTGCAATGTCATTTTGACATTCTATCGGATTTCTATCTCCATTCCCCGAGTTTCATATTAAATGATTTGCAGTTTCTGCGTGTGCTCCCATCAGTTCATCAAGAGAGTTTCTGCGTATGGGTTCAATGTGTCTTCACCTAAGATGGTTTTACACAAAAGTGGCTTTTAAGCTCTTGAAATTTCGTCATGACTCTTAACGTTGATTTGCCACTTTTCATACGACGCTTCTGTAATATGTTTTGTTCTGTCTTGATTGGATACTTTCTTACTTTCACTTATTAAAGGATCAATTAAATTATATGTATTTATTTATGTTGGTGATCTTGTTATTGATACTAATAATCATTCAACGATAATCTATCCATTTAAAGTATGTCGAAAATTCTGGAATTTTTACAATATTTGTTGGGTATCAAAGTAGCATAGATAGATGGAGACATTTTCTTGTATCAATGAAATATTGCCTTGATATTGTAACTGACCATCTGGATTTTGGATGTTCGTCATGCACTAGTTCCAATGGAATTAAATCATAACCTCAGAATTGCTATAATGAATCACTATAATATCTTAATACTTTTGAATACACGTAGAAACGAATTTATACTTACAAAATAAAAATATTAGTAAATTATATAATATTATTTATTAATAAATATAAATTAAATATTAATATAATTTTAACTTTTATTTATAATTATTTTCAATAATAATTTTTATATAAATTAAAGAAAAATACGAATTTAATATTATTTTTTCATTAGTTTAATAAAATATATTAATTTTTTAACTAAATTAATAATAATTATATATATTGTAATTATATTATTAATTTAAATTTATTTATATATTTAATTGAAATTTATTGTGGTGATAAAATATTATCGTGATATTTTTATTAATAATACATAAAAATAAAATTATTTTATTAAAATATTTATCAAATAATAATATATTAGCAATATAGTACAAACCGTTTTTTTTGTGTCACTGAAACATAACATACCGGATTAATATCCTAATATATTGATACAAAGATTTAACATTCTCATACAAAAAAAATATAATCAAATTATAAATATCTGATATATACTTAAAGATATTATTTTTGCATAGTTAGTTGTTTCTATGTACCGAGAGAGATTTTCATTAAAAACGTATAAAATAAGTTAAAGTTACATGCAAATAATTTAAAAGTAAGTCCGGGTTTAGTCAACTTATACACACTGCTTTATTACGACATTTTCTTATTTAATTGTAACCAAGTCGGCCATTTTTTTTAACTCATGCCAAATTAGTAGTTTAACTATATTTGTTTCAGCCGTCAATAAAAAAAATCTAGATTTGTTCCATACTTCCACATGTCCAATGCAAACTTAAAATTATGCGCTAATGTTTATAATATATCAAATAAATTAAAAATAGCAAGATTATATGATAAAAATTTAACTAATTAAATAGATTTAGCTTAGAAATAATTAGTGCATGGTATGGTACCTAGTCAAAGTTAACCATTGCTATTTTGTTTTTGATATTTTTGGTGTGCACTACTTCGATTCTTGTCTATATTAACAATTTTCATAAAATAAATTTTTAAAAATTGGAGTTATTTATATTAAAATATTTTTAATAATATTGAAAGTATTGTAGAACTTAAGTACATATCTTCGAAACTTGTTTGTACATTTATACGTTTTATAAAATATATATATATATATTAATACTTTTATGTTAAAAATATTATACAATAATATCATAAAATAACATTTTTTATTTTTTGTTCCAAATTTAATATTTAAACTTAAATTTCTAAAATAACATAAAATATTTTTTTTTGAAAAATACATATTTACTATAAATAAATTAAAAATAGAACTAAAATATTATATTTTGGTTTGTTTTTTAATTTAAGATTTATTTTTTATT
>JAEVFF010000552.1:0-341762 GCA_018901945.1 Pugionium dolabratum | reverse complement strand
TCTTGGGTATTAAAGTGTGTCGGTCTCAGGAAGGGCTCTTTCTATCCCAAAGAAAGTATGCTCTTGATCTGTTGACAGACACGGGAAAGCTTGGGGCTAAACCGGCCAAAAATCCTCTTGAAGATGGCTACAAGGTCAACGGAAAGGGGGAGAAAGCTGATGAGTTATTTAAGGATGTTTCTCAGTATAGGAGACTAGTTGGGAAGCTGATCTACCTCACCCTCACACGACCAGACTTGTGTTTTGCTGTGAATCAAGTAAGTCAACATATGCAAAAGCCTACTGTATATCATTGGAGCATGGTAGAAAGGATCCTTAGATACATCAAAGGATCTCCTGGTCAAGGTATATGGATGGGCAAGAATGGGAACACTGAGATTGTCGGGTATTGTGATGCGGATTGGGCTGGTGATAGGGTGGATAGGAAATCAACCACTGGGTATTGCACCTTCGTTGGTGGGAACTTAGTCACTTGGAAGACTAAGAAGCAGAAGGTGGTATCATGTTCTAGTGCTGAAGCAGAATATAGGGCTATGAGGAAGCTGACAAATGAAGTAACTTGGCTCAAAGCACTCTGAAAGATTTCGGTATTGCACAACCAGGGCCAATTACCTTCCATTGTGATAATCAGGCAGCCATTCACATAGCTTCAAACTCAGTGTTTCACGAGAGGACCAAGCACATAGAGATCGACTGCCATAAGGTTAGGGAGAAAGTTCAAGATGGAACCATTCTGCCATGTTATACAAGGAGTGAAGACCAACTAGCTGACATCTTCACAAAGGCAGCAAGTCTCAAAGTTTGCAAGAACATCTTTAGCAAACTTGGGCTTGTTGATTTATCACACCCATGATCAAAGGTCTCCTAATCCAAGAGCAACACACTCTTTTTCCCTTATTAAGGTTTTGTCCCAAGTGGTTTTCCTTAATAAGGTTTTTAATGAGGTGTTGCCTTGGGTTCCCAAGCTTAAGACTTTAGGGTGATTCCAAAGTCTTTAGCTTGAGGGGGAGTATTGACATAGGAAAATCAAATAAGACCTATCTTGACCTACAAGTCAAGTGTGAGCACGAAAATTCAGTTTGAATAACAAGGGAAATGAAAAAGGATGGGTTATTATTAACCACATGGTTGAAATGGTTAAATAGCTACCTTGGGAAGAGAATCAAGGTGGAAAAGTCATGCCCATGCTGCACACAGTCTTGGCAACCACACCAAACAGTCATGCCCATGCTGCACACAGTCTTGGCAACCACACCAAACAGTCATGCCGATGCCATGCTGTCTCCTCTCTTCTCATTGGTTGTTGACAGGCTCCTCCTCTATTCAAACTCATCCACAAGTTTGAATTCGTTTTCTTTTGTGTTCACATTGTAAATCCTCTATAAAAGGGCCGTAAAGACTCAATGTATAATATACTCTTAGGAGATTCTTCTCCATAAGTCTAAGTCATTTCTCATTTTCTCATACTTCTCTTTGAGTTTTCAGATTCAATTCTTCACATTTCTCCTCTATAATCTCAATATTCTTACAGACAGCTCATTGATTCTAAAATATTGATTCTAAACAGCTCATTGATATAGTCAAGTGGATCGGCCAGTTAAAATATTGATTCTAAACAGCTCATTGATGCTCATTGAGTAAAGGCTTAAAAATGAAGCACAATACATTGCATGACATAGTTTTGGATGGATTGGATTACTTAGACGCTTTGTCGAATCTATTTTTGTCATAAATTTTGTCACAATATAAAATATTGAGCTAGCTTAACGTGGGCTTTGGATTTATGTCATTCTGATCTCTAAATCCAAAGTTACGTACGATTTAGTGCGTACATGTCAAGTTGATCGGCCAATTAAAATGATTATTCTAAACTTATCATTGATGCTCATTGATGCTCATTTAGTAAAGGCTTATAAATGAAGCACAATGCATGGCATGAAGAAGTTTTGGATAGATTGGATTATCTGGATGCTTTTTCAAATCTAATTGAGTCTCAAATTTCATCATAATATAGAAAATTGAGATAGTTTAACGTGCGCTTTGGATTTGTTTCATTCTGATCTCTAAATCAAAAGGTATGGACGATTTAGAGCAGATATGTCATGTTGAACGGCCAGTAAAAATGATCATTGTAAACTGATCATTGATGCTCATTGAGTAAAGGCTTATTAATGAAGCCCAATGCATGCCAAGACGTAGTTTTGGATAGATTGGATTACTTGGACAAAGTGTCGAATATATGTTTGTCTCAAATTTTGTCACAGAAAATTGAGCTAATTTAACATGGGCATTGGATTCGTGTCATTCTTAGTTATAAATTAAAAGTATGGATGATATAGTGCAGACATGTCAAGTTGATCGGGCACTTAAGATGATCATTCTAAAGTGATCATTGATGCTGATTGAGTAAAGGCTTATAACTGTAGCACAATGCATGTCATGAGACAGTTTTGGATAGATTGAATTACTTGTACGCGTTGTCGAATCTATTTCTGTCTCAAATTTTGTCACAACATAGAAAATTGAGCTAGGTTAACGTGGAATTTGGATTTGTGTAATTCTGAGCTCTAAATCAAAAGTTATGGACGATTTATCGGAGACATGTCAAGTTCAAAAGCCAGTTAAAATAATCATTCTAAACTGGTCATTGATGCTCATTGAGTAAACGCTTATAAATAAAGCACAATGCATGGCAAGACACAGTTTTGGATAGATTGTATTGCTTGGATGCTTTGTCGAATCTATTTTGTCTCAAATTTTGTCACAATATGGAAAATTGAGCTAGCTTAACGTGGGCATTCGATTCTCGTCATTCTGAGTTATAAATCAAAAGTTATGGATGATATAGGTCATACATGTCAAGGTTATCAGAGAGTTAAAATGATCATTCTAAACTGATCATTGATGTTGCTCATTGAGTAACGGATTATAAATGAAGCACAATGCAACACATGACAAAGTTTTAGAAAGATTGGATTACTTGGATGCTTTGTCAAATCTATTTCTATCTCAAATTTTATCATAATAAATAACATTAATCTACCTTAACGTGGGCATTGGATTTGTGTCATTCTCTGCTCTAAATCGGAAGTTATGAACTATTTCGTGAAGACATGTCAAGTTGATAAGCCATAAAAATAATCAATCTAAACTGATCATTGATGCTCATTGAGTAAAGTCATTCTGAGCTATAAATCAAAAGTTACGGACGATATAGTGCAGACATGTCAAGTTGATCGGGCAGTTAAAATGATCATTCTAAACTGATCATTGATGCTCTTTGAGTAAAGGCTTATAAATGAAGCACAATGCATGGCAAGACGTAGTTCTGGATAGATTGGATTACTCGGACGCTTTGTCGAATCTATTTCTGTCTCAAATTTTGTCACAATATAGAAAATTGATCTAGCTTAATGTGAGAATTGGATTTGTGTCATTCTGAGCTCTAAATCAAAAGTTACGGTTGACTTAGTCCAGACATGTTAAGTTGATCGGGAACTTAAAATGATCATTCTAAACTGATAATTGATGCTCATTGAGTAAAGGCTTATAAGTGAAGCACAATGCATGGCATGACACAGTTTTGGATAGATTGGATTACTTGAACGCTTTTTCGAATCTATTTCTGTCTCAAATTTTTCCATAATATAGAAAATTGAGCTAGGTTAACATTGACTTTGGATTTGTGTCATTCTGAGCTCTAAATCAAAAGTTACGGACAATTTATTGCGGACATGTCAAGTTGATGAGCAAGTTAAAATGATCATTCTAAAGTGGTCATTGATGCTCATTGATTAAAGGCTTATAAATAAAGCACAATCATGCCAAGATACAGTTTTGGATAGATTGGATTACTTGGACGCTTAGTCGAATCTATTTTGTCTCAAATTTTGTCACAACATAGAAAATTGAGTTAGCTTAATGTGGGCATTGGATTCGTGTCATTCTGAGTTTTAAATCAAAAGTTACGGATGATATAGTGCATACATGTCAAGTTGATCAAGGAGTTAAAATGATCATTCTAAACTGATCATTGATGCTCATTGAGTAAAAGTTTATTAATGAAGCACAATGCATGGTAAGACGCAGTTTTGGATTGATTGAAGTACTTGGATGCTTCGTCGGATCGATTTCTGTCTCAAATTCTATCACAATATAGGAAATCGAGCTAACGTGGGCATTGGATTCGTGTCATTCTGGGATATAAGTAAGAAGTTATGGACGATATAGTGCAGAAAGTCAAGTTGATCGGCCAATTATATTGATTATTCTAAATGAATCACTGATGCTCATTGCTTAAAGGCTTACAAATGAATTACAATGCTTGGCATGACGCAGTTTTGGATAGATTAGATTACTTGGGCGCTTTTTCAAATCTATTTTTGTCTCAAATTTTGTCACAATATAGAAAATTGAGATAGCTTAACATGGGCTATGGATTTGTGTCATTCTGAGCTTTAAATCCAATATAACGGACGATTTAGTACAGACATGTCATATTGATCGGACAGTTAAAATGATCATTCCGAACGGATCATATATGCTCATTGAGTAAAGGCTTATAAATGAAGCACAATGCATGGCATGACACAGTTTTGGATAGATTCGATTACTTGGACTCTTTGCCGAATCTATTTTTGTCTCAAATTTTGTCACAATATAGAAAATTGAGCTAGCTTAACGTGGGCATGGGGTTCGTGTCATTCTGAGTTATAAATCAAAAGTACCAGATGATTTAGTACTGACATGTCAAGTTGATCGGCCAGTTTAAATGAATATTTTAAACTGATCATTGATGCTCATTGAGTAAAGCCGTATAAATAAAGCACAATGCATGGCAATACACAGTTTTGGATAGATTGGATTACTTGGACTCTTTGTAGAATCTATTGTTGTCTAAAATTTTGTCACAATATAGAAAATTGAGGTAGCTTAACGTGGGCATTGGATTCGTGTCATTCTGAGTTATAAATAAAAAGTTATGGATGATATAGTGCAGACATGTGAAGTTGATCGGGGAGTTAAGATGATCATTCTAAACTGATCATTCATGCTCATTGAGTAACGGCTTATAAATGAAGGACAATGCATGGCATGACACAGTTTTAGAAAGATTCGATTACTTGGATACTTTGCCGAATCTATTTTTGTCTCAAATTTTGTCACAATATAGAAAATTGAGCTAGCTTAACGTGGGCTTTGGATTTGTGTCATTCTGAGTTATAAATCAAAAGTAACAGATGATTTAGTACTGACATGTCAAGTTGATCAGCCAGTTTAAATGAATATTTTAATCTGATCATTTATGCTCATTAAGTAAAGGCGTATAAATAAAGCACAATGCATGGCAATACACAGTTTTGGATAGATTGGATTACTTGGAATCTTTGTAGAATCTATTTTGGTCTAAAATTTTGTCACAATATAGAAAATTGAGCTAGCTTAACGTGGGCATTGGATTCGTGTCATTCAGAGTAATAAACCAAAAGTTATGGACGATTTAGTGCAGACATGTCAAGTTGATCAGGCAGTTAAAATGACCATTCTAAACTAATCCTTGATGCTCATTGTATAAAGGCTTATTAATGAAGCCCAATGCATGCAAGACACTGTTTTGGATAGATTGGATTAATTGGATGCTTATTCTAAACTATTTCTCTCTCAAATTTGGTCACAAAATAGAAAATTGAGAAAGCTTAACGTGGGCATAGGATTTGTGTCTTTCCGAGCAGTAAATCAAAAGTTAAGAACGATATAGTGCTGACATTTCAAGTTGATCGGGCAGTTAAAATGATCATTCTAAACTAATCATTGATACTCATTGAGTAAAGGCTTATAAATGAAGCACAATGCATGGCATGATGCAGTTTTGGATAGATTGGATTACATGGACGCTTTGTCGAATCGATTTTTGTCTCAAATTTTTGTCACAATATAAAAAATTGAGCTAGCTTAACGTGGGCTATGGATTTGTGCCATTCAGAGCTTTAAATCCAATGTTACGTACGATTTAGTACATATAAGTCAAGTTGATCGGCCAGTTAAAATGATCATTGATGCTCATTAAGTATAGGCTTATTAAAGAAGCCCAATGCATGGCAAGACGCAGTTCTGGATAGATTGGATTACTTGGACGCTTTGTCAAATCTATTTCTGTCTCAAAATTTCTCACAATATAGAAAATTGAGCTAGCTTAATGTGGGCACTTGATTCGTGTCTTTTGGAGCTATAAATCAAAAGTTACGGATGATATAGTGTGGACATGTCAAGTCGATCGGCTAGTTAAAATGATCATTTTAAACTAATCATTGATGCTCATTGAGTAAAGGCTTATAAATGAAGCACAATGCATGGCATGACGCAGTTTTGGTTAGATTCGATTACTTTGGCGCTTTGTCATATCTATTTCTGTCTCAAATTTTGTCACAATATAAAAAATTGAACTAGCTTAACGTGGGCTTTGGATTTGTGTCATTTTGAGTTCTAAAACTAAAGGTACTGACGATTTAGTGCACACATGACAAGTTCATCGGCCAGTAAAATAATCGTTCTAAACTGATCATTGATGCTCATTGAGGAATGGCTTATTAATGAAGCACAATGTATGGGAAGACGCAGTTTTGGATAGATTGGATTATTTTGATGTTTCTCCGAATCGATTTCTGTCTCAAATTTTTTGACAATATAGAAAGTTGAGCTAGCTTAACGGGGGCGTTGAATTCGTGTCATCCTGAGCTATAAATCAAAAGTTACTGACGATATAGTGTAGACATGTCAAGTTGATCGGCCTGTTAAAATGATCATTCTAAACTAATCATTAATGCTCATTCATTAAAGGCTTATAAATGAAGCACAATGCTTGGCATGACGCAATTTTGGATAGATTGGATTATTTGGACGCTTATTCGATTCTATTTTTGTCTCAAATTTTTTCACAATATAGAAAATTGAGCTAGCTTAACGTGGGCTATGGATTTGTGCCATTCTGAGCTTTAAATCCAAAGTTACGAATTATTTAGTAAAGACATGTCAAGTTGATCGGCCATCTAAAATGATCATTCTAAACTGATTATTGATGCTCATTGAGTAAATTAAGGGTTATAAATGAAGCACAATGCATGACATGACACAGTTTTGGATAGATTGGAATACTTGGACGCTTTGTCGAATCAATTTCTATCTCGAATTTTGTCACAATATAGAAAATTGAGTTAGCTTAACGTGGGCATATGATTTGTGTCATTTTGAGTTATAAATCAAGAGTAATGGACGATTTAGTACATACATGTCAAGTTGATTGGCCAGTTAAAATGATCATTCTAAAATGATCATTGATGCTCATTGAGTAAAGGCTTATAAATGAAGCACAACGCATGACATGACGCAGTTTTGGATAGATTCGATTATTTGGACGCTTTGTCAAATCTATTTTTGTCTTAAATTTTGTCACAATGTAAAAAATTGAGCTAGTTTAACGTGTGCTATGGATTTGTGTAATTTTGAGCTTTAAATCCAAAGTAAAGGACGATTTAGTACATACATGTCAAGTTGATCGCCAGTTTTCTTGGACACTTTGTCAAATCTATTTCTGCCTCAAATTTTATCACAATATAGAAAATTGAGCTAGCTTAATGTGGGGGTTGGATTCGTGTCATTTTGAGCTATAAATCGAAAGTTACGGACGATATAGTGAAGACATGTCAAGTTGATCGGCGAGTTACAATGATCATTCTAAATTGATCATTAATTCTCATTGAGTAAAGGCTTAGAAATGAAGCACAATGCATGGTATGACACAGTTTTGGATTGATTAGATTACTTGTACGCTTTGCCGAATCTTTTTCTGTCTCGAATTTTGTCACAATATAGAAAATTGAGATAGCTTAACATGGCCCTTGCATTTGAGTCATTCTGAGTTATAAATCCAAAGTAACGGACGATTTAGTGAAGACATGTCAAGTTGATCGGGCAGTTAAAATGATCATTTTAAACTGATCATTGATGATCATTGAGTAAACGCTTATAAATGAAGCACAATGCATGTCATGACGCAGTTCTGGATAGATTGGATTACTTGGATGCATTGTCGAATCTATCTCTATCTCAAATTTTGTCACAATATAGAAACATGAGCTAGCTTAACATGGGCATTGGATTCGTGCCATAATGAGCTATAAATCAAAAGATACGGATGATATTGTGCACACATGTCAAGTTGATCAGCCAGTTAAAATGGTCATTGTAAACTTATCATTGATGCTCATTGAGTAAAGGCTTATAAATGAAGCACAATGCATGGATGAAGAAGTTTTGGATAGCTTGGATTACCTGGATGCTTTCTCGAATCTATTTCTCTTTCAAATTTTGTTACTATATAAAAAAGTGAGCTAGCTTAAATTAAAACTAATGGATGATCGCCCAGTTAAAGTGATCATTCTAAACTCATCATTGATGGTCATTGAGTGACGGCTTATAAATGAAGCATAATGCAAGCATGACGAAATTTTGGATATATTGGATTACTTGTACGCTTTGTCGAATCTATTTTTGCCTTTAATTTTGTCACAATATAAAGAATTTAGCTAGTTTAAAGTGGACATTGGATTCGTGTAATTATTAGTTATAAATCAAAAGCAGACATGTCAAACTGATGGGGCAACTAAAATGATCATTCCAAACTGATCATTGATACTCATTGTGTAAAGGCTTATAAATGAACCACAATGCATGGCATGACGCAGTTTTGGTTAGATTGGATTACTTGGATGCTTTGTCAATCTATTTTTGTCTCAAATTTTGTTGCAATACAGAAAATTGAGCTACGTGAATGTGGACTTTGGATTTCTGTCATTCTGAGCTCTACATAAAAAGTTACAGACCATTTAGTGAGGACATTTCAAGTTGATCGGCCAGCTAAAATGATTATTCTAAACTGATCATTGATGCTCATTGAGTAAATGCTTATAAATGAAGCACAATGCATGGCATGACACAGTTTTTGATAGATTGAATTACTTGGACGCTTTATCAAATGTATTTTTGTTTGAAATTTTGTCACAATATAGAAAATATATCTAGCTTAACGTGGGCTTTGGATTCGTGTCACTCTGAGCTATAAATCAATAGTTACAGATGATATAGTGCCGACATGTCAATTTGATCGGCCAGTTAAAATGATCATTCTAAACTAATCATTGATGCTCATTGATTAAAGGCTTATAAATGAAGCACAACGCTTGGCATGACGCAGTTTTGGATAGATTAGATTACTTGGATGCTTTGTTGAATCTATTTCTGTCTCAAATTTTGCCACAATATAGAAAATTGAACTAGATTAACGTGGGCTTTGAATTTGTGTCATTTTGCGTTCTAAAACTAAAGTTACGAACGATTTAGTGCAGACATGTCCAGTTGATCGACCAGTTAAAATAATCACTCTAAACTGATCATTGATACTCATTCACTAAAGGCTTATTAATGAAGCACAATGCATGTGAATATGCAGTTTTGGATAGATTAAATTACTTGGACGCCTCGTCCAATCGATTTCTGTCTCAAATTTTGTCACAGTATAGAAAATTAAGCTAGCTTAACGTGGGCATTGGATTCGTGTCATTCTGAGCTATAAATCAAAAGTTACAGATGATATAATGCAGACATGTAAAGTTGATCGGCCAGTTAAAATAATCATTCTAAACTAATCATTGACGCTCATTGATTAAAGGCTTATAAATGAAACACAATGCCTTGCATGACGCAGTTTTCGATAGATTGGATTACTTGGATGCTTTGTCGAATCTATTTTTGTCTAAAATTTTGTCACAATATAGAAAATCGAGCTAGCTTAACATGGACTATGGATTTGTGCCATTCATAGCTTTAAATCCAAAGTTACAGACGATTTAGTACGGACATTTCAAGTTGATCGGCAAGTTAAAATGACCATTCTAAACTGATCTTTGCTGCTCATTGAGTAAAGGCTTATAAATGAAGCACAATGCATGGCATGACACAATTTTCGATAGATAAGACAATTTGGACGCTTTGTCGAATCTATTTTTGTCGCAAATTTTATCAGAATATAGAAAATTGAGCTAGCTTAATGTGGGCATTTGATTCATGTCTTTTGGAGCTATAAATCAAAAGTTACGGATGATATAGTGTGGACATCTCAAGTCGATCGGCTAGTTAAAATGATCATTCTAAACTAATCATTGATGCTCATTGAGTAAAAGCTTATAAATGAAGCACAATTCATGGCATGACGCAGTTTTGGATAGATTTGATTACTTGGGCGCTTTGTCAAATCTATTTCTGTCTCAAATTTTGTCACAATATAGAAAATTGAACTAGCTTAACGTGGGCTTTGGATTTGTGTCATTTTGAGTTCTAAAACTAAAGGTATTGACGATTTTGTGCACACATGACAAGTTCATCGGCCAGTAAAATAATCATTCTAAACTGATCATTGATGCTCATTGAGGAATGGCTTATTAATGAAGCACAATGTATGTAACAAGCAGTTTTGGATAGATTGGATTATTTTGATGCTTCGCCGAATCGATTTCTGTCTCAAATTTTTTGACAATATAGAAAGTTGAGCTAGCTTAACGGGGGCGTTGAATTCGTGTCATTCTGAGCTATAAATCAAAAGTTACGGATAATATAGTGTAGACATGTCAAGTTGATCGGCCTGTTAAAATGATCATTCTAAACTAATCATTAATGCTCATTCATTAAAGGCTTATCAATGCTTCGCATGACGCAATTTTGGATAGATTGGATTATTTGGACGCTTATTCAATTCTATTTTTGTCTCAAATTTTTTCAAAATATAGAAAATTGAGCTAGCTTAACGTGGGCTATGGATTTGTGCCATTCTGAGCTTTAAATCCAAAGTTACGGACGATTTAGTAAAGATATGTCAAGTTGATCGGCCATCTAAAATTATCATTCTAAACTGATTATTGATGCTCATTGAGTAAATTAAGGGTTATAAATGAAGCACAATGCATGACATGACGCAGTTTTGGATAGTTTGGATAGCTTTGTCGAATCAATTTCTATCTCAAATTTTGTGACAATATAGAAAATTGAGTTAGCTTAACGTGGGCATTTGATTTGTGTCATCTTGAGTTATAAATCAAAAATAACGGACGATTCAGTACATACATGTCAAGTTGATTGGCCAGTTAAAATGATCATTCTAAAATGATCATTGATGCTCATTGAGTAAAGGCTTATAAATGAAGCACAATGCATGGCATGAGGCAGTTTTGGATAGATTGGATTATTTGGACGCTTTGTCAAATCTATTTTTGTCTTAAATTTTGTCACAATGTAAAAAATTGAGCTAGTTTAACGTGTGATATGGATTTGTGTAATTTTGAGCTTTAAATCCAAAGTAAAGGACGATTTAGTACATACATGTCAAGTTGATCGCCAGTTAAAATGATCATTCTATTTCTTGGTCACTTTGTCAAATCTATTTCTGCCTCAAATTTTGTCACAATATAGAAAATAGAGCTAGCTTAATGTGGGGGTTGGATTCGTGTCATTCTGAGCTATAAATCGAAAGTTACGGACGATATAGTGAAGACATGTCAAGTTGATCGGCGAGTTACAATGATCATTCTAAATTGATCATTAATTCTCATTTAGTAAAGGCTTAGAAATGATGC
Source organism: Pugionium dolabratum (assembly GCA_018901945.1). Classification (NCBI taxonomy): domain Eukaryota; kingdom Viridiplantae; phylum Streptophyta; class Magnoliopsida; order Brassicales; family Brassicaceae; genus Pugionium; species Pugionium dolabratum. The sequence continues at coordinate 330,081 of JAEVFF010000552.1, read as the reverse complement.
ACAATGCATGGTGTGACATAGTTTTGAATTGATTAGATTACTTGTACGCTTTGCCGAATCTTTTTCTGTCTCGAATTTTGTCACAATATAGAAAATTGAGATAGCTTAACATGGCCCTTGGATTTGAGTCATTCTGAGTTATAAATCAAAATTAACGGACGATTTAGTGAAGATATGTCAAGTTGATCGGGCAGTTAAAATGATCACTCTAAACTGATCATTGATGATCATTGAGTAAACGCTTATAAATGAAGCACAATGCATGTCATGACGCAGTTCTGGATAGATTTGATTACTTGGACGCTTTGTCGAATCTATCTCTATCTCAAATTTTGTCACAATATAGAAACATGAGCTAGCTTAACATGGGCATTGGATTCGTGCCATAATGAGCTATAAATCAAAAGATACGGATGATATTGTGCACACATGTCAAGCTGATCAGCCAGTTAAAATGGTCATTGTAAACTTATCATTGATGCTCATTGAGTAAAGGCTTATAAATGAAGCACAATGCATGGATGAAGAAGTTTTGGATAGCTTGGATTACCTGGATGCTTTGTCGAATCTATTTCTCTTTCAAATTTTGTCACTATATAAAAAAGTGAGCTAGCTTAAATTAAAACTAATGGATGATTTAGTGCATACATATGAAGTTGATCGCCCAGTTAAAGAGATCATTCTAAACTCATCATTGATGCTCATTAAGTGACGGCTTATAAATGAAGCATAATGCAAGCATGACGAAGTTTTGGATATATTGGATTACTTGTACGCTTTGTCGAATCTATATTTGCCTTTAATTTTGTCACAATATGAAGAATTTAGCTAGTTTAACGTGGACATTGGATTCGTGTAATTATTAGTTATAAATCAAAAGCAAACATGTCAAATTGATGGGGCAACTAAAATGATCATTCCAAACTGATCATTGATACTCATTGTGTAAAGGCTTATAAATGAACCACAATGCATGGCATGACGCAGTTTTGGTTAGATTGGATTAATTGGATGCTTTGTCGAATCTATTTTTGTCTCAAATTTTGTTGCAATACAGAAAATTGAGCTAGGTTAACGTGGACTTTGGATTTCTATCATTCTGAGCTCTACATAAAAACTTACAGATGATTTAGTGAGGACATTTCAAGTTGATCGGCCAGTTAAAATGATTATTCTTAACTGATCATTGATGCTCATTGAGTAAAGGCTTATAAATGAAGCACAATTCATGGCATGACACAGTTTTTGATAGATTGAATTACTTGGACGCTTTGTCAAATCTATTTTTGTTTGAAATTTTGTCACAATATAGAAAATTTATCTAGCTTAACGTGGGCTTTGTATTCGTGTCACTCTGAGCTATAAATCAAAAGTTACAGATGATATAGTGCCGACATGTGAAATTGATCGGCCAGTTAAAATGATCATTCTTAACTAATCATTGATGCTCATTGATTAAAGGCTTATAAATGAAGCACAATGCTTGGCATGACGCAGTTTTGGATACATTGGATTACTTGGATGCTTTGTTGAATCTATTTCTGTCTTAAATTTTGCCACAATATAGAAAATTGAACTAGATTAACGTGGGCTTTGAATTTATGTCATTTTGCGTTCTAAACCTAAAGTTACCGACGATTTAGTGCAGACATGTCCAGTTGATCGACCAGTTAAAATAATCACTCTAAACTAATCATTGATACTCATTCAGTAAAGGCTTATTAATGAAGCACAACGCATGTGAAGACGCAGTTTTGGATAGATTGGATTACTTGGATGGTTCGTCCAATCGATTTCTGTCTCAAATCTTTTCACAGTATAGAAAATTAAGCTAGCTTAACGTGGGCATTGGATTCGTGTCATTCTGAGCTATAAATCAAAAGTTACGGATGATATAATGCAGACATGTAAAGTTGATCGGCCAGTTAAAATAATAATTCTAAACTAATCATTGACGCTCATTGATTAAAACTTATAAATGAAACACAATGCCTTGCATGACGCAGTTCTCGATAGATTGGATTACTTGGACGCTTTGTCGAATCCATTTTTGCCTGAAATTTTGTCACAATATAGAAAATCGAGCTAGCTTAACATGGACTATGGATTTGTGCCATTTTGAGCTTTAAATCCAAAGTTACAGACGATTTAGTACGGTCATGTCAAGTTGATCGGCAAGTTAAAATGACCATTCTAAACTGATCTTTGCTGCTCATTGAGTAAAAGCTTATAAATGAAGCACAATGCATGGCATGACACAGTTTTCGATAGATAAGACAATTTGGACGCTTTGTCGAATCTTTTTTTGTCGCAAATTTTATCACAATATAGAAAATTGAGCTAGCTTAATGTGGGCACTATATTCGTGTCTTTTGGAGCTATAAATCAAAAGTTACGGATGATATAGTGTGGACATCTCAAGTCGATCGGCTAGTTAAAATGATCATTCTAAACTAATCATTGATGCTCATTGAGTAAAAGCTTATAAATGAAGCACAATGCATGGCATGACGCAGTTTTGGATAGATTTGATTACTTGGGCGCTTTGTCAAATCTATTTCTGTCTCAAATTTTGTCATAATATAGAAAATTGAACTCGCTTAACGTGGGCTTTGGATTTGTGTCATTTTGAGTTCAAAAACTAAAGGTACTGAAGATTTTGTGCACACATGACAAGTTCATCGGCCAGTAAAACAATCATTCTAAACTGATCATTGATGCTCATTGAGGAATGGCTTATTAATGAAGCACAATGTATGTAACACGCAGTTTTGGATAGATTGGATTATTTTGATGCTTCTCCGAATCGATTTTTTTCTCAAATTTTTTGACAATATAGAAAGTTGAGCTACCTTAACGGGGGCGTTGAATTCGTGTCATTCTGAGCTATAAATCAAAAGTTACGGACGATATAGTGTAGACATGTCAAGTTGATCGGCCTGTTAAAATGATCATTCTAAACTAATCATTAATGCTCATTCATTAAAGGCTTATAAATGAAGCACAATGCTTGGCATGACGCAATTTTGGATAGATTGGATTATTTGGACGCTTATTCGATTCTAGTTTTGTCTCAAATTTTTTCACAATATAGAAAATTGAGCTAGCTTAACGTGGGCTATGGATTTGTGCCATTCTGAGCTTTAAATCCAAAGTTACGGACGATTTAGTAAAGACATGTCAAGTTGATCGGCCATCTAAAATTATCATTTTAAACTGATTATTGATGCTCATTGAGTAAATTAAGGGTTATAAATGAAGCACAATGCATGACATGACGCAGTTTTGGATAGTTTGGATTACTTGGACGCTTTGTCGAATCAATTTCTATCTCGAATTTTGTGACAATATAGAAAATTGAGTTAGTTTAACGTGGGCATTTGATTTGTGTCATTTTGAGTTATAAATCAAAAATAACGGACGATTTAGTACATACATGTCAAGTTGATTGGCCAGTTAAAATGATCATTCTAAAATGATCATTGATGCTCATTGAGTAAAGGCTTATAAATGAATCACAATGCATGGCATGAGGCAGTTTTGGATAGATTGGATTATTTGGACGCTTTGTCAAATCTATTTTTGACTTCAATTTTGTCACAATGTAAAAAATTGAGCTAGTTTAACATGTGCTATGGATTTGTGTAATTTTGAGCTTTAAATCCAATGTAAAGGACGATTTAGTACATACATGTCAGGTTGATCGCCAGTTAAAATGATCATTCTATTTCTTGGACACTTTGTCAAATCTATTTCTGCCTCAAATTTTGTCACAATATAGAAAATTGAGCTAGCTTAATGTGGGGGTTGGATTCGTGTCATTCTGAGCAATAAATCGAAAGTTACGGACGATATTGTGAAGACATGTCAAGTTGATCGGCGAGTTACAATGATCATTCTAAATTGATCATTAATTCTCATTGAGTAAAGGTTTAGAAATGAAGCACAATGGATGGTATGACACAGCTTTGGATTGATTAGATTACTTGTATGCTTTGCCGAATCTTTTTCTGTCTCGAATTTTGTCACAATATAGAAAATTGAGATAGCTTAACATGGCCCTTGGATTTGAGTCATTCTGAGTTATAAATCAAAAGTAACGGACGATTTACTGAAGACATGTCAAGTTGATTGGGCAGTTAAAATGATCATTCTAAGCTGATCATTGATGATCATTGAGTAAACGCTTATAAATAAACCACAATGCATGTCATGACGCGGTTCTGGATAGATTGGATTACTTGGACGCTTTGTCGAATCTATTTCTATCTCAAATTTTTTCACGATATAGAAACATGAGCTAGCTTAACGTGGGCATTGGATTCGTGCCATAATGAGCTATAAATCAAAAGATACGATGATATTTTGCAGACATGTCAAGTTGATCAGCCAGTTAAAATGATCATTGTAAACTTACCATTGATGCTCATTGAGTAAAGGCTTATAAATGAAGCACAATGCATGGATGAAGAAGTTTTGGATAGCTTGGATTACCTGGATGCTTTGTCGAATCTATTTCTCTTTCAAATTTTGTCACTATATAAAAAAGTGAGCTAGCTGAAATTAAAAGTTATGGATGATTTAGTGCATACAGATGAAGTTGATCATCCAGTTAAAGTGATCATTCTAAACTCATCATTGATGCTCATTGAGTAACGGCTTATAAATGAAGCATAATGCAAGCATGACGAAGTTTTTGATATATTGGATTACTTGTACGATTCGTCGAATCTATTTTTGCCTTTAATTTTGTCACAATATGAAGAATTTAGCTAGTTTAACGTGGACATTGGATTCATGTAATTATTAGTTATAAATCAAAAGCAAACATGTCAAATTGATGGGGCAACTAAAATGATCATTCCAAACTGATCATTGATACTCATTGTGTAAAGTCTTATAAATGAACCACAATTCATGGCATGATGCAGTTTTGGTTAGATTGGATTAATTGGACGCTTTGTCGAATCTATTTTTGTCTCAAATTTTGTTGCACTACAAAAAATTGAGCTAGGTTAACGTGGACTTTGGATTTCTGTCATTCTGAGCTCTACTTAAAAACTTACAGACGATTTAGTGAGGACATTTCAAGTTGATCGGCCAGTTAAAATGATTATTCTAAACTGATCATTGATGCTCATTGAGTAAAGGCTTATAAATGAAGCACAATGCATAGCATGACACAGTTTTTGATAGATTGAATTACTTGGACGCTTTGTCAAATCTATTTTTGCATGAATTTTTGTCACAATATTGAAAATTTATCTCGCTTAACGTGGGCTTTGTATTCGTGTCACTCTGAGCTATAAATCAAAAGTTACAGATGATATAGTGCCGACATGTGAAATTGATCGGCCAGTTAAAATGATCATTCTAAACTAATCATTGATGCTCATTGATTAAAGGCTTATAAATGAAGCACAATGCTTGGCATGACGCAGTTTTGGATAGATTGGATTACTTGGATGCTTTGTTGAATCTATTTCTGTCTTAAATTTTGCCACAATATAGAAAATTGAACTAGATTAACGTGGGCTTTGAATTTGTGTCATTTTGCGTTCTAAAACTAAAGTTACGGACGATTTAGTGCAGACATGTCCAGTTGATCGACCAGTTAAAATAATCACTCTAAACAAATCATTGATACTCATTCAGTAAAGGCTTATTAATAAAGCACAATGCATGTGAAGATGCAGTTTTGGATAGATTGGATTAGTTGGACGGTTCGTCCAATCGATTTCTGTCTCAAATTTTTTCACAGTATAGAAAATTAAGCTAGCTTAACGTGGGCATTGGATTCGTGTCATCCTGAACTATAAATCAAAAGTTATGGATGATATAATGCAGACATGTAAAGTTTATCGGCCAGTTAAAATAATCATTCTAAACTAATCATTGACGCTCATTGATTAAAGGCTTATAACTGAAACACAATGCCTTGCATGACGCAGTTTTCGATAGATTGGATTACTTGGACGCTTTGTCGAATCCATTTTTGTCTGAAGTTTTGTCACAATATAGAAAATCCAGCTAGCTTAACATGGACTATGGATTTGTGCCATTCTGAGCTTTAAATCCAGAGTTACAGACGATTTAGTACGGACATGTCAAGTTGATCGGCAAGTTAAAATGACCATTCTAAACTGATCTTTGCTGCTCATTGAGTAAAGGCTTAGAAATGAAGCACAATGCATGGTATGACATAGTTTTGGATTGATTAGATTACTTGTACGCTTTGCCGAATCTTTTTCTGTCTCGAATTTTGTCACAATATAGAAAATTGAGATAGCTTAACATGGCCCTTGGATTTGAGTCATTCTGAGTTATAAATCAAAATTAACGGACGATTTAGTGAAGACATGTCAAGTTGATCGGGCAGTTAAAATGATCACTCTAAACTGATCATTGATGATCATTGAGTAAACGCTTATAAATGAAGCACAATGCATGTCATGACGCAGTTCTGGATAGATTTGATTACTTGGACGCTTTGTCGAATCTATCTCTATCTCAAATTTTGTCACAATATAGAAACATGAGCTAGCTTAACATGGGCATTGGATTCGTGCCATAATGAGCTATAAATCAAAAGATACGGATGATATTGTGCACACATGTCAAGTTGATCAGCCAGTTAAAATGGTCATTGTAAACTTATCATTGATGCTCATTGAGTAAAGGCTTATAAATGAAGCACAATGCATGGATGAAGAAGTTTTGGATAGCTTGGATTACCTGGATGCTTTGTCGAATCTATTTCTCTTTCAAATTTTGTCACTATATAAAAAAGTGAGCTAGCTTAAATTAAAACTAATGGATGATTTAGTGCATACATATGAAGTTGATCGCCCAGTTAAAGAGATCATTCTAAACTCATCATTGATGCTCATTAAGTGACGGCTTATAAATGAAGCATAATGCAAGCATGACGAAGTTTTGGATATATTGGATTACTTGTACGCTTTGTCGAATCTATATTTGCCTTTAATTTTGTCACAATATGAAGAATTTAGCTAGTTTAACGTGGACATTGGATTCGTGTAATTATTAGTTATAAATCAAAAGCAAACATGTCAAATTGATGGGGCAACTAAAATGATCATTCCAAACTGATCATTGATACTCATTGTGTAAAGGCTTATAAATGAACCACAATGCATGGCATGACGCAGTTTTGGTTAGATTGGATTAATTGGATGCTTTGTCGAATCTATTTTTGTCTCAAATTTTGTTGCAATACAGAAAATTGAGCTAGGTTAACGTGGACTTTGGATTTCTATCATTCTGAGCTCTACATAAAAACTTACAGATGATTTAGTGAGGACATTTCAAGTTGATCGGCCAGTTAAAATGATTATTCTTAACTGATCATTGATGCTCATTGAGTAAAGGCTTATAAATGAAGCACAATTCATGGCATGACACAGTTTTTGATAGATTGAATTACTTGGACGCTTTGTCAAATCTATTTTTGTTTGAAATTTTGTCACAATATAGAAAATTTATCTAGCTTAACGTGGGCTTTGTATTCGTGTCACTCTGAGCTATAAATCAAAAGTTACAGATGATATAGTGCCGACATGTGAAATTGATCGGCCAGTTAAAATGATCATTCTTAACTAATCATTGATGCTCATTGATTAAAGGCTTATAAATGAAGCACAATGCTTGGCATGACGCAGTTTTGGATACATTGGATTACTTGGATGCTTTGTTGAATCTATTTCTGTCTTAAATTTTGCCACAATATAGAAAATTGAACTAGATTAACGTGGGCTTTGAATTTATGTCATTTTGCGTTCTAAACCTAAAGTTACCGACGATTTAGTGCAGACATGACCAGTTGATCGATCAGTTAAAATAATCACTCTAAACTAATCATTGATACTCATTCAGTAAAGGCTTATTAATGAAGCACAACGCATGTGAAGATGCAGTTTTGGATAGATTGGATTACTTGGACGGTTCGTCCAATCGATTTCTGTCTCAAATCTTTACACAATATAGAAAATTAAGCTAGCTTAACGTGGGCATTGGATTCGTGTCATTCTGAGCTATAAATCAAAAGTTACGGATGATATAATGCAGACATGTAAAGTTGATCGGCCAGTTAAAATAATAATTCTAAACTAATCATTGACGCTCATTGATTAAAACTTATAAATGAAACACAATGCCTTGCATGACGCAGTTCTCGATAGATTGGATTACTTGGACGCTTTGTCGAATCCATTTTTGCCTGAAATTTTGTCACAATATAGAAAATCGAGCTAGCTTAACATGGACTATGGATTTGTGCCATTCTGAGCTTTAAATCCAAAGTTACAGACGATTTAGTACGGTCATGTCAAGTTGATCGGCAAGTTAAAATGACCATTCTAAACTGATCTTTGCTGCTCATTGAGTAAAAGCTTATAAATGAAGCACAATGCATGGCATGACACAGTTTTCGATAGATAAGACAATTTGGACGCTTTGTCGAATCTTTTTTTGTCGCAAATTTTATCACAATATAGAAAATTGAGCTAGCTTAATGTGGGCACTATATTCGTGTCTTTTGGAGCTATAAATCAAAAGTTACGGATGATATAGTGTGGACATCTCAAGTCGATCGGCTAGTTAAAATGATCATTCTAAACTAATCATTGATGCTCATTGAGTAAAAGCTTATAAATGAAGCACAATGCATGGCATGACGCAGTTTTGGATAGATTTGATTACTTGGGCGCTTTGTCAAATCTATTTCTGTCTCAAATTTTGTCATAATATAGAAAATTGAACTCGCTTAACGTGGGCTTTGGATTTGTGTCATTTTGAGTTCAAAAACTAAAGGTACTGAAGATTTTGTGCACACATGACAAGTTCATCGGCCAGTAAAACAATCATTCTAAACTGATCATTGATGCTCATTGAGGAATGGCTTATTAATGAAGCACAATGTATGTAACACGCAGTTTTGGATAGATTGGATTATTTTGATGCTTCTCCGAATCGATTTTTTTCTCAAATTTTTTGACAATATAGAAAGTTGAGCTACCTTAACGGGGGCGTTGAATTCGTGTCATTCTGAGCTATAAATCAAAAGTTACGGACGATATAGTGTAGACATGTCAAGTTGATCGGCCTGTTAAAATGATCATTCTAAACTAATCATTAATGCTCATTCATTAAAGGCTTATAAATGAAGCACAATGCTTGGCATGACGCAATTTTGGATAGATTGGATTATTTGGACGCTTATTCGATTCTAGTTTTGTCTCAAATTTTTTCACAATATAGAAAATTGAGCTAGCTTAACGTGGGCTATGGATTTGTGCCATTCTGAGCTTTAAATCCAAAGTTACGGACGATTTAGTAAAGACATGTCAAGTTGATCGGCCATCTAAAATTATCATTTTAAACTGATTATTGATGCTCATTGAGTAAATTAAGGGTTATAAATGAAGCACAATGCATGACATGACGCAGTTTTGGATAGTTTGGATTACTTGGACGCTTTGTCGAATCAATTTCTATCTCGAATTTTGTGACAATATAGAAAATTGAGTTAGTTTAACGTGGGCATTTGATTTGTGTCATTTTGAGTTATAAATCAAAAATAACGGACGATTTAGTACATACATGTCAAGTTGATTGGCCAGTTAAAATGATCATTCTAAAATGATCATTGATGCTCATTGAGTAAAGGCTTATAAATGAATCACAATGCATGGCATGAGGCAGTTTTGGATAGATTGGATTATTTGGACGCTTTGTCAAATCTATTTTTGACTTAAATTTTGTCACAATGTAAAAAATTGAGCTAGTTTAACATGTGCTATGGATTTGTGTAATTTTGAGCTTTAAATCCAATGTAAAGGACGATTTAGTACATACATGTCAGGTTGATCGCCAGTTAAAATGATCATTCTATTTCTTGGACACTTTGTCAAATCTATTTCTGCCTCAAATTTTGTCACAATATAGAAAATTGAGCTAGCTTAATGTGGGGGTTGGATTCGTGTCATTCTGAGCAATAAATCGAAAGTTACGGACGATATTGTGAAGACATGTCAAGTTGATCGGCGAGTTACAATGATCATTCTAAATTGATCATTAATTCTCATTGAGTAAAGGTTTAGAAATGAAGCACAATGGATGGTATGACACAGCTTTGGATTGATTAGATTACTTGTATGCTTTGCCGAATCTTTTTCTGTCTCGAATTTTGTCACAATATAGAAAATTGAGATAGCTTAACATGGCCCTTGGATTTGAGTCATTCTGAGTTATAAATCAAAAGTAACGGACGATTTACTGAAGACATGTCAAGTTGATTGGGCAGTTAAAATGATCATTCTAAGCTGATCATTGATGATCATTGAGTAAACGCTTATAAATAAACCACAATGCATGTCATGACGCGGTTCTGGATAGATTGGATTACTTGGACGCTTTGTCGAATCTATTTCTATCTCAAATTTTTTCACAATATAGAAACATGAGCTAGCTTAACGTGGGCATTGGATTCGTGCCATAATGAGCTATAAATCAAAAGATACGATGATATTTTGCAGACATGTCAAGTTGATCAGCCAGTTAAAATGATCATTGTAAACTTACCATTGATGCTCATTGAGTAAAGGCTTATAAATGAAGCACAATGCATGGATGAAGAAGTTTTGGATAGCTTGGATTACCTGGATGCTTTGTCGAATCTATTTCTCTTTCAAATTTTGTCACTATATAAAAAAGTGAGCTAGCTGAAATTAAAAGTTATGGATGATTTAGTGCATACAGATGAAGTTGATCATCCAGTTAAAGTGATCATTCTAAACTCATCATTGATGCTCATTGAGTAACGGCTTATAAATGAAGCATAATGCAAGCATGACGAAGTTTTGGATATATTGGATTACTTGTACGATTCGTCGAATCTATTTTTGCCTTTAATTTTGTCACAATATGAAGAATTTAGCTAGTTTAACGTGGACATTGGATTCATGTAATTATTAGTTATAAATCAAAAGCAAACATGTCAAATTGATGGGGCAACTAAAATGATCATTCCAAACTGATCATTGATACTCATTGTGTAAAGTCTTATAAATGAACCACAATTCATGGCATGATGCAGTTTTGGTTAGATTGGATTAATTGGACGCTTTGTCGAATCTATTTTTGTCTCAAATTTTGTTGCACTACAAAAAATTGAGCTAGGTTAACGTGGACTTTGGATTTCTGTCATTCTGAGCTCTACTTAAAAACTTACAGACGATTTAGTGAGGACATTTCAAGTTGATCGGCCAGTTAAAATGATTATTCTAAACTGATCATTGATGCTCATTGAGTAAAGGCTTATAAATGAAGCACAATGCATAGCATGACACAGTTTTTGATAGATTGAATTACTTGGACGCTTTGTCAAATCTATTTTTGCATGAATTTTTGTCACAATATTGAAAATTTATCTCGCTTAACGTGGGCTTTGTATTCGTGTCACTCTGAGCTATAAATCAAAAGTTACAGATGATATAGTGCCGACATGTGAAATTGATCGGCCAGTTAAAATGATCATTCTAAACTAATCATTGATGCTCATTGATTAAAGGCTTATAAATGAAGCACAATGCTTGGCATGACGCAGTTTTGGATAGATTGGATTACTTGGATGCTTTGTTGAATCTATTTCTGTCTTAAATTTTGCCACAATATAGAAAATTGAACTAGATTAACGTGGGCTTTGAATTTGTGTCATTTTGCATTCTAAAACTAAAGTTACGGACGATTTAGTGCAGACATGTCCAGTTGATCGACCAGTTAAAATAATCACTCTAAACAAATCATTGATACTCATTTAGTAAAGGCTTATTAATAAAGCACAACGCATGTGAAGATGCAGTTTTGGATAGATTGGATTAGTTGGACGGTTCGTCCAATCGATTTCTGTCTCAAATTTTTTCACAGTATAGAAAATTAAGCTAGCTTAACGTGGGCATTGGATTCGTGTCATCCTGAGCTATAAATCAAAAGTTACGGATGATATAATGCAGACATGTAAAGTTTATCGGCCAGTTAAAATAATCATTCTAAACTAATCAATGACGCTCATTGATTAAAGGCTTATAAATGAAACACAATGCCTTGCATGACGCAGTTTTCGATAGATAGGATTACTTGGACGCTTTGTCGAATCCATTTTAGTCTGAAGTTTTGTCACAATATCGAAAATCGAGCTAGCTTAACATGGACTATGGATTTGTGCCATTCTGAGCTTTAAATCCAGAGTTACAGACGATTTAGTACGGACATGTCAAGTTGATCGGCAAGTTAAAATGACCATTCTAAACTGATCTTTGCTGCTCATTGAGTAAAGGCTTATAAATGAAGCACAATGCATGGCATGACACAGTTTTGGATTGATAAGACAATTTGGACGCTTTGTCGAATCTATTTTTCTCGCAAATTTTATCACAATATAGAAAATTGAGCTAGCTTAATGTGGGCACTTGATTCGTGTCTTTTGGAGCTTTAAATCAAAAGTTACGGATGATATAGTGTGGACATCTCAAGTCGATCGGCTAGTTAATATGATCATTCTAAACTAATCATTGATGCTCATTGAGTAAAAGCTTATAAATGAAGCACAATGTATGGCATGACGCAGTTTTGGATAGATTTGATTACTTGGGCGCTTTGTCAAATCTATTTCTGTCTCAAATTTTGTCACAATATAGAAAATTGAACTAGCTTAACGTGGGCTTTGGATTTGTGTCATTTTGAGTTCTAAAACTAAAGGTACTGACGATTTTGTGCACACATGACAAGTTCATCAGCCAGTAAAATAATCATTCTAAACTGATCATTGATGCTCATTGAGGAATGGCTTATTAATGAAGCACAATGTATGTAACACGCAGTTTTGGATAGATTGGATTATTTTGATGCTTCTCCGAATCGATTTCTCTCTCAAATTTTTTGACAATATAGAAAGTTGAGCTAGCTTAACGGGGGCGTTAAATTTGTGTCATTCTGAGCTATAAATCAAAAGTTACGGACGATATTGTGTAGACATGTCAAGTTGATCGGCCTGTTAAAATGATCATTCTAAACTAATCATTAATGCTCATTCATTAAAGGCTTATTAATGAAGCACAATGCTTGGCATGACGCAATTTTGGATAGATTGGATTATTTGGACACTTATTCGATTCTATTTTTGTCTCAAATTTTTTCACAATATAGAAAATTGAGCTAGCTTAACGTGGGCTATGGATTTGTGCCATTCTGAGCTTTAAATCCAAAGTTACGGACGATTTAGTAAAGACATGTCAAGTTGATCGGCCATCTAAAATTATCATTCTAAACTGATTATTGATGCTCATTGAGTATATTAAGGGTTATAAATGAAGCACACTGCATGACATGATGCAGTTTTGGATATTTTGGATTACTTGGACGCTTTTTCGAATCAATTTCTATCTCGAATTTTGTGACAATATAGAAAATTGAGTTAGCTTAACGTGGGCATTTGATTTGTGTCATTTTGAGTTATTAATCAAAAATAACGGATGATTTAGTACATACATGTCAAGTTGATTGGCCAGTTAAAATGATCATGCTAAAATGATCATTGATGCTCATTGAGTAAAGGCTTATAAATGAATCACAATGCATGGCATGAGGCAGTTTTGGATAGATTGGATTATTTGGACACATTGTCAAATCTATTTTTGTCTTAAATTTTGTCACAATGTAAAAAATTGAGCTAGTTTAACTTGTGCTATGGATTTGTGTAATTTTGAGCTTTAAATCCAAAGTAAAGGACGATTTAGTACATACATGTCAAGTTGATCGCCAGTTAAAATGATCATTCTATTTCTTGGACACTTTGTCAAATTTATTTCTGCCTCAAATTTTGTCACAATATAGAAAATTGAGCTATCTTAATGTGGGGGTTGGATTCGTGTCATTATGAGCTATAAATCGAAAGTTACGGACGATATAGTGAAGACATGTCAAGTTGATCGGCGAGTTACAATGATCATTCTAAATTGATCATTAATTCTCATTGAGTAAAGCCTTAGAAATGAAGCACAATGCATGGTATGACACAGTTTTGGATTGATTAGATTACTTGTACGCTTTGCCGAATCTTTTTCTGTCTCGAATTTTGTCACAATATAGAAAATTGAGATAGCTTAACATGGCCCTTGGATTTGAGTCATTCTGAGTTATAAATAAAAAGTAACGGACGATTTACTGAAGACATGTCAAGTTGATCGGGCAGTTAAAATGATCATTCTAAACTGATCATTGATGATCATTGAGTAAACGCTTATAAATGAAGCACAATGCATATCATGACGCGGTTCTGGATAGATTGGATTACTTGGACGCTTTGTCGAATCTATTTCTATCTCAAGTTTTGTCACAATATAGAAACATGAGCTAGCTTAACGTGGGCATTGGATTCGTGCCATAATGAGCTATAAATCAAAAGATACGGATGATAATGTGCAGACATGTCAAGTTGATCAGCCAGTTAAAATGATCATTGTAAACTTATCATTGATGCTCATTGAGTAAAGGCTTATAAATGAAGCACAATACATGGATGAAGAAGTTTTGGATAGCTTGGATTACCTGGATGCTTTGTCGAATCTATTTCTCTTTCAAATTTTGTCACTATATAAAAAAGTGAGCTAGCTTAAATTAAAAGTTATGGATGATTTAGTGCATACATATGAAGTTGATCATCCAGTTAAACTGATCATTCTAAACTCATCATTGATGCTCATTGAGTAACGGCTTATAAATGAAGCATAATGCATGGCATGACGCAGTTTTGGTTAGATTGGATTAATTGGATGCTTTGTCGAATCTATTTTTGTCTCAAATTTTGTTGCACTACAGAAAATTGAGCTAGGTTAACGTGGACTTTGGATTTCTGTCATTCTGAGCTCTACATAAAAACTTACAGACGATTTAGTGAGGACATTTCAAGTTGATCGGCCAGTTAAAATGATTATTCTAAACTTATCATTGATGCTCATTGAGTAAAGGCTTATAAATGAAGCACAATTCATGGCATGACACAGTTTTTGGTAGATTGAATTACTTGGACGCTTTGTCAAATCTATTTTTGTTTGAAATTTTGTCACAATATAGAAAATTTATCTAGCTTAACGTGGGCTTTGTATTCGTGTCACTCTGAGCTATAAATCAAAAGTTACAGATGATATAGTGCCGACATGTGAAATTGATCGGCCAGTTAAAATGATCATTCTAAACTAATCATTGATGCTCATTGATTAAAGGCTTATAAATGAAGCACAATGCTTGGCATGACGCAGTTTTGGATAGATTGGATTACTTGGATGCCTTGTTGAATCTATTTCTTACATTTTGCCACAATATAGAAAATTGAACTAGATTAACGTGGGCTTTGAATTTGTGTCATTTTGCGTTCTAAAACTAAAGTAACGGACGATTTAGTGCAGACATGTCTAGTTGATCGACCAGTTAAAATAATCACTCTAAACTAATCATTGATACTCATTCAGTAAAGGCTTATTAATGAAGCACAATGCATGTGAAGACGCAGTTTTGGATAGATTGGATTACTTGGACGGTTCGTCCAATCGATTTCTGTCTCAAATTTTTTCACAGTATAGAAAATTAAGCTAGCTTAACGTGGGCATTAGATTCGTGTCATTCTGAGCTATAAATCAAAAGTTATGGATGATATAATGCAGACATGTAAAGGTTATCGGCCAGTTAAAATGATCATTCTAAACTAATCGTTAATGCTCATTCATTAAATGCTTATTAATGAAGCACAATGCTTGGCATGACGCAATTTTGGATAGATTGGATTATTTGGACGCTTATTCGATTCTATTTTTGTCTCAAATTTTTTCATAATATTAAAAATTAAGCTAGCTTAACGTGGGCATTAGATTCGTGTCATTCTGAGCTATAAATCAAAAGTTATGGATAATATAATGCAGACATGTAAAGGTTATCGGCCAGTTAAAATAATCATTCTAAACTAATCATTGACGCTCATTGATTAAAGGCTTATAAATGAAACACAATGCCTTGCATGACGCAGTTTTCGATAGATTGGATTACTTGGACGCTTTGTCGAATCCATTTTTGCCTGAAATTTTGTCACAATATAGAAAATCGAGCTAGCTTAACATGGACAATGGATTTGTGCCATTCTGAGCTTTAAATCCAAAGTTACAGACGATTTAGTACGGATCGGCAAGTTAAAATGACCATTCTAAATTCATCATTGATGCTCATTGAGTAAAGGCTTATAAATGAAGCACAATGCATGGCATGACACAGTTTTCGATAGATAAGACATTTTGGACTCTTTGTCGAATCTATTTTCATCTCAAATTTTGTCACAATATAGAAAATTTAGCTAGCTTAATGTGGGCATTTGATTCGTGTCTTTTGGAACTATAAATCAAAAGTTACGGATGATATAGTGTGGACATGTCAAGTCGATCGGCTTGTTAAAATGATCATTCTAAACTAATCATTGATGCTCATTGAGTAAAGGCTTATAAATGAAGCACAATGCATGGCATGACGCAGTTTTGGATAGATTCGATTACTTGGGTGCTTTGTCAAATCTATTTCTGTCTCAAATTTTGTCACAATATAGAAAATTGAACTAGCTTAACGTGGGCTTTGGATTTGTGTCATTTTGAGCTTTAAATCCAAAGTAAAGGACGATTTAGTACATACATGTCAAGTTGATCGCCAGTTAAAATGATCATTCTATTTCTTGGACATTTTGTCAAATTTATTTCTGCCTCAAATTTTGTCACAATATAGAAAATTGAGCTATCTTAATGTGGGGGTTGGATTCGTGTCATTATGAGCTATAAATCGAAAGTTACGGACGATATAGTGAAGACATGTCAAATTGATCGGCGAGTTACAATGATCATTCTAAATTGATCATTAATTCTCATTGAGTAAAGCCTTAGAAATGAAGCACAATGCATGGTATGACACAGTTTTGGATTGATTAGATTACTTGTACGCTTTGCCGAATCTTTTTCTGTCTCGAATTTTGTCACAATATAGAAAATTGAGATAGCTTAACATGGCCCTTGGATTTGAGTCATTCTGAGTTATAAATAAAAAGTAACGGACGATTTACTGAAGACATGTCAAGTTGATCGGGCAGTTAAAATGATCATTCTAAACTGATCATTGATGATCATTGAGTAAACGCTTATAAATGAAGCACAATGCATATCATGACGCGGTTCTGGATAGATTGGATTACTTGGACGCTTTGTCGAATCTATTTCTATCTCAAATTTTGTCACAATATAGAAACATGAGCTAGCTTAACGTGGGCATTGGATTCGTGCCATAATGAGCTATAAATCAAAAGATACGGATGATATTGTGCAGACATGTCAAGTTGATCAGCCAGTTAAAATGATCATTGTATTACTTGGACGGTTTTGGATAGATTGGATTACTTGGACGGTTTGTCCCATCGATTTCTGTCTCAAATTTTTTCACAGTATAGAAAATTAAGCTAGATAAACGTGGGCATTGGATTCGTGTCATTCTGAGCTATAAATCAAAAGTTACGGATGACATAATGCAGACATTTAAAGTTGATCGGCCAGATAAAATAATCATTCTAAACTAATCATTGACGCTCATTGATTAAAGGCTTATAAATGAAACACAATGCCTTGCATGACGCAGTTTTCGATAGATTGGATTACTTGGACGCTTTGTCTAATCCATTTTTGTCTGAAATTTTGTCACAATATAGAAAATCGAGCTAGCTTAACATGGACAATGCATTTGTGCCATTCTTAGCTTTAAATCCAAAGTTACAGACGATTTAGTACGGACATGTCAAGTTGATCGGCAAGTTAAAATGACCATTCTAAATTCATCATTGATGCTCATTGAGTAAAGGCTTATAAATGAAGCACAATGCATGGCATGACACAGTTTTCGATAGATAAGACATTTTGGACGCTTTGTCGAATCTATTTTCGTCTCAAATTTTGTCACAATATAGAAAATTGAGCTAGCTTAATGTGGGCACTTGATTCGTGTCTTTTGGAGCTATAAATCAAAAGTTACGGATGATATAGTGTGGACATGTCAAGTCGATCGGCTAGTTGAAATGATCATTCTAAACTAATCATTGATGCTCATTGAGTAAAGGCTTATAAATGAAGCACAATGCATGGCATGACGCAGTTTTGGATAGATTCGATTACTTGGGTGCTTTGTCAAATCTATTTCTGTCTCAAATTTTGTCACAATATAGAAATTTGAACTTGCTTAACGTGGGCTTTGGATTTGTGTCATTTTGAGTTCTAAAACTAAAGGTACTGACGATTTAGTGCACACATGACAAGTTCATCGGCCAGTAAAGTAATCATTCTGAACTGATCATTGATGCTCATTGAGGAATGGCTTATTAATGAAGCACAATGTATGGGAAGACGCAGTTTTGGATAGATTGGATTATTTTGATGCTTCGCCGAATCGATTTCTGTCTCAAATTTTTTGACAATATAGAAATTTGAGCTAGCTTAACGAGGGCGTGAATTCATGTCATTCTGAGCTATAAATCAAAAGTTACAGACGATATAGTGTAGAAATGTCAAGTTGATCGGCCTGTTAAAATGATCATTCTAAACTGATCATTGATGCTATTGAGTAAAGGCTTATAAACGAAGCACAATGCATGGCATGACGCAGTTTTGGATAGATTGGATTATTTGGACGCTTATTTGATTCTATTTTTGTCTCAAAGTTTTTCACAAAATAGAAAATTGAGCTAGCTTAACGTGGGCTATGGATTTTTGCCATTCTGAGCTTGAAATCCAAAGTTACGGACGATTTAGTAAAGACATGTCAAGTTGATCGGCCATCTAAAATTATCATTCTAAACTGATTATTGATGCTCATTGAGTAAATTAAGGGTTATAAATGAAGCACAATGCACGACATGACGCAGTTTTGGATAGTTTGGATTACTTGGATGCTTTGTTGAATCAATTTCTATCTCGAATTTTGTGACAATATAGAAAATTGAGTTAGCTTAAAGTTGGCATTTGATTTGTGTCATTTTGAGTTATAAATCAAAAATAACGGACGATTTAGTACATACATGTCAAGTTGATTGGCCAGTTTAAATGATCATTCTAAAATGATCATTGATGCTCATTGAGTAAAGGCTTATAAATGAAGCACTTGCATGGCATGAGGCAGTTTTGGATAGATTGGATTATTTGGACGCTTTGTCAAATCTATTTTTGTCTTAAATTTTGTCACAATGTAAAAAATTGAGCTAGTTTAACGTGTGCTATGGATGTGTGTAATTTTGAGCTTTAAATCCAAAGTAAAGGACGATTTAGTACATACATGTCAAGTTGATCGGCGAGTTACAATGATCATTCTAAATTGATCATTAATTTTCATTGAGTAAATGCTTAGAAATGAAGCACAATGCATGGTATGACACAGTTTTGGATTGATTAGATTACTTTTACGCTTTGCCGAATCTTTTTCTGTCTCGAATTTTGTCGCAATATAGAAAATTGAGATAGCTTAACATGGCCCTTGGATTTGAGTCATTTTGAGTTATAAATCAAAAGTAATGGAAGATTTACTGAAGACATGTCAAGTTGATCGCTCAGTTAAAATGATCATTCTAAACTGATCATTGATGATCATTGAGTAAACGCTTATAAATGAAGCACAATGCATGTCATGACGCGGTTCTGGATAGATTGGATTACTTGGACGCTTTGTCGAATCTATTTCTATCTCAAATTTTGTCACAATATAGAAACATGAGCTAGCTTAACGTGGGCATTGGATTCGTGCCATAATGAGCTATAAATCAAAAGATATGGATGATATTGTGCAGACATGTCAAGTTGATCAGCCAGTTAAAATGATCATTGTAAACTTATCATTGATGCTCATTGAGTAAAGGCTTATAAATGAAGGACAATGCATGTATGAAGAAGTTTTGGATAGCTTGGATTACCTGGATGCTTTGTCGAATCTATTTCTCTTTCAAATTTTGTCACTATATAAAAAACTGAGCTAGCTTAAATGAAAAGTTATGGATGATTTAGTGCATACATATGAAGTTGATCATCCAGTTAAAGTGATCATTCTAAACTCATCATTGATGCTCATTGAGTAACGGCTTATAAATGAAGCATAATGCAAGCATGACGAAGTTTTGGATATATTGGATTACTTGTACGCTTTGTCGAATATATTTTTGCCTTTAATTTTGTCACAATATGAAGAATTTAGCTAGTTTAACGTGGACATTGGATTCGTGTAATTATTAGTTATAAATCAAAAGCAAACATGTCAAATTGATGGGGCAACTAAAATGATCATTCCAAACTGATCATTGATACTCAATGTGTAAAGACTTATAAATGAACCACAATGCATGGCATGATGCAGTTTTGGTTAGATTGGATTAATTGGATGCTTTGTCGAATCTATTTTTGTCTCAAATTTTGTTGCACTACAGAAAATTGAGCTAGGTTAAC
Source organism: Pugionium dolabratum (assembly GCA_018901945.1). Classification (NCBI taxonomy): domain Eukaryota; kingdom Viridiplantae; phylum Streptophyta; class Magnoliopsida; order Brassicales; family Brassicaceae; genus Pugionium; species Pugionium dolabratum. Next base: position 309,508 of record JAEVFF010000552.1, on the reverse strand, counting down.
GTGGACTTTGGATTTCTGTCATTCTGAGCTCTACATAAAAACTTACAGACGATTTAGTGAGGACATTTCAAGTTGATCGGCCAGTTAAAATGATTATTCTAAACTGATCATTGATGCTCATTGAGTAAAGGCTTATAAATGAAGCACAATGCATGGCATGACACAGTTTTTGATAGATTGAATTACTTGGACGCTTTGTCAAATCTATTTTTGTTTGAAATTTTGTCACAATATAGAAAATTTATCTAGCTTAACGTGGGCTTTGTATTCGTGTCACTCTGAGCTATAAATCAAAAGTTACAGATGATATAGTGCCGACATGTCAAATTGATCGGCCAGTTAAAATGATCATTCTAAACTAATCATTGATGCTCATTGATTAAAGGCTTATAAATGAAGCACAATGCTTGGCATGACGCAGTTTTGGATAGATTGGATTACTTGGATGCTTTGTTGAATCTATTTCTGTCTTAAATTTTGCCACAATATAGAAAATTGAACTAAATTAACGTGGGCTTTGAATTTGTGTCATTTTGCGTTCTAAAACTAAAGTTACGGACGATTTAGTGCAGACATGTCCAGTTGATCGACCAGTTAAATTAATCACTTTAAACTGATCATTGATACTCATTCAGTAAAGGCTTATTAATGAAGCACAATGCATGTGAAGACGCAGTTTTGGATAGATTGGATTACTTGGACGGTTCGTCCAATCGATTTCTGTCTCAAATTTTTTCACAGTATAGAAAATTAAGCTAGCATAACGTGGGCATTGGATTCGTGTCATTCTGAGCTATAAATGAAAAGTTACGGATGATATAATGCAGACATGTAAAGTTGATCGGCCAGTTAAAATAATCATTCTAAACTAATCATTGACGCTCATTGATTAAAGGCTTATAAATGAAACAAAATGCCTTTCATGACGCAGTTTTCGATAGATTGGATTACTTGGACACTTTGTCGAATCCATTTTTGTCTGAAATTTTGTCACAATATAGAAAATCGAGCTAGCTTAACATGGACTATGGATTTGTGCCATTCTGAGCTTTAAATCAAAAGTTACAGGCGATTTAGTACGGACATGTGAAGTTGATCGGCAAGTTAAAATGACCATTCTAAACTGATCATTAATGCTCATTGCGTAAAGGCTTATAAATGAAGCACAATGCATGGCATGACTAAGTTTTCGATAGATAAGACATTTTGGATGCTTTGTCGAATCTATTTTCGTCTCAAATTTTGTCACAATATAGAAAATTGAGCTAGCTTAATGTGGGCACTTGATTCGTGTCTTTTGGAGCTATAAATCAAAAGTTACGGATGATATAGTGTGGACATGTCAAGTCGATCGGCTAGTTAAAATGATCATTCTAAACTAATCATTGATGCTCATTGAGTAATGGCTTATAAATGAAGCACAATGCATGGCATGACGCAGTTTTGGATAGATTCGATTACTTGGGTGCTTTGTCAAATCTATTTCTGTCTCAAATTTTGTCACAATATAGAAAATTGAACTAGCTTAACGTGGGCTTTGGATTTGTGTCATTTTGAGTTCTAAAACTAAAGGTACTGACGATTTAGTGCACACATGACAAGTTCATCGGCCAGTAAAATAATCATTCTAAACTTATCATTGATGCTCATTGAGGAATGGCTTATTAATGCAGCACAATGTATGGGAAGACGCAGTTTTGGATAGATTGGATTATTTTGATGCTTCGCCGAATCGATTTCTGTCTCAAAATTTTTGACAATATAGAAATTTGAGCTAGCTTAACGAGGGCGTTGAATTCATGTCATTCTGAGCTATAAATCAAAAGTTACAGACGATATAGTGTAGACATGTCAAGTTGATCGGCCTGTTAAAATTATAATTCTAAAATGATCATTGATGCTCACTGAGTAAAGGCTTATAAACGAAGCACAATGCATGGCATGACGCAGTTTTGGATAGATTGGATTATTTGGACGCTTATTCGATTCTATTTTTGTCTCAAAGTTTTTCACAAAATAGAAAATTGAGCTAGCTTAACGTGGGCTATGGATTTGTGCCATTCTGAGCTTGAAATCCAAAGTTACGGACGATTTAAAAAAGACATGTCAAGTTGATCGGCCATCTAAAATTATCATCCTAAACTGATTATTGATGCTCATTGAGTAAATTAAGGGTTATAAATGAAGCACAATGCATGACATGACGCAGTTTTGGATAATTTGGATTACATGGACGCTTTGTCGAATCAATTTCTATCTCGAATTTTGTGACAATATAGAAAATTGAGTTAGCTTAACGTGGGCATTTGATTTGTGTCATTTTGAGTTATAAATCAAAAATAACGGACGATTTAGTACATACATGTCAAGTTGATTGGCCAGTTAAAATGATCATTCTAAAATGATCATTGATGCTCATTGAGGAAAGACTTATAAATGAAGCACAATGCATGGCATGAGGCAGTTTTGGATAGATTGGATTATTTGGACACTTTGTCAAATCTATTTTTGTCTTAAATTTTGTCACAATGTAAAAAATTGATCTAGTTTAACGTGTGGTATGGATTTGTGTAATTTTGAGCTTTAAATCCAAAGTAAAGGACGATTTAGTAGATACAGGTCAAGTTGATCGCCAGTTGAAATGATCATTCTATTTCTTGGACACTTTGTCAAATCTATTTCTGCCTCAAATTTTTTCACAATATAGAAAATTGAGCTAGCTTAATGTGGGGGTTGGATTCGTGTCATTCTGAGCTATAAATCGAAAGTTACGGACGATAAAGTGAAGACATATCAAGTTGATCGGCGAGTTACAATGATCATTCTAAATTGATCATTAATTCTCATTGAGTAAAGGCTTAGAAATGAAGCACAATGCATGGTATGACACAGTTTTGGATTGATTAGATTACTTTTACGCTTTGCCGAATCTTTTTCTGTCTCAAATTTTGTCACAATATAGAAAATTGAGATAGCTTAACATGGCCCTTGGATTTGAGTCATTCTGAGTTATAAATCAAAAGTAACGGACGATTTACTGAAGACATGTCAAGTTGATCGGGCAGTTAAAATGATCATTCTAAACTGATCATTGATGATCATTGAGTAAACGCTTATAAATGAAGCACAATGCATGTCATGACGTGGTTCTGGATAGATTGGATTACTTGGACGCTTTGTCGAATCTATTTTTATCTCAAATTTTGTCACAATATAGAAACATGAGCTAGCTTAACGTGGGCATTGGATTCGTGCCATAATGAGCTATAAATCAAAAGATACGGATGATATTGTGCAGACATGTCAAGTTGATCAGCCAGTTAAAATGATCATTGTAAACTTATCATTGATGCTCATTGAGTAAAGGCTTATAAATGAAGCACAATGCATGGATGAAGAAGTTTTGGATAGCTTGGATTACCTGGATGCTTTGTCGAATCTATTTCTCTTTCAAATTTTGTCACTATATAAAAAAGTGAGCTAGCTTAAATTAAAAGTTATGGATGATTTAGTGCATACATATGAAGTTGATCATCCAGTTAAAGTGATCATTCTAAACTCATCATTGATGCTCATTGAGTAACGGCTTATAAATGAAGCATAATGCAAGCATGACGAAGTTTTGGATATATTGGATTACTTGTACGCTTTGTCGAATATATTTTTGCCTTTAATTTTGTCACAATATGAAGAATTTAGCTAGTTTAACGTGGACATTGGATTCGTGTAATTATTAGTTATAAATCAAAAGCAAACATGTCAAATTGATGGGGCAACTAAAATGATCATTCCAAACTGATCATTGATACTCAATGTGTAAAGACTTATAAATGAACCACAATGCATGGCATGATGCAGTTTTGGTTAGATTGGATTAATTGGATGCTTTGTCGAATCTATTTTTGTTTCAAATTTTGTTGCACTACAGAAAATTGAGCTAGGTTAACGTGGACTTTGGATTTCTGTCATTCTGAGCTCTACATAAAAACTTACAGACGATTTAGTGAGGACATTTCAAGTTGATCGGCCAGTTAAAATGATTATTCTAAACTGATCATTGATGCTCATTGAGTAAAGGCTTATAAATGAAGCACAATGCATGGCATGACACAGTTTTTGATAGATTGAATTACTTGGACGCTTTGTCAAATCTATTTTTGTTTGCAATTTTGTCACAATATAGAAAATTTATCTAGCTTAACGTGGGCTTTGTATTCGTGTCACTCTGAGCTATAAATCCAAAGTTACAGATGATATAGTGCCGACATGTCAAATTGATCGGCCAGTTAAAATGATCATTCTAAACTAATCATTGATGCTCATTGATTAAAGGCTTATAAATGAAGCACAATGCTTGGCATGACGCAGTTTTGGATAGATTGGATTACTTGGATGCTTTTTTGAATCTATTTCTGTCTTAAATTTTGCCACAATATAGAAAATTGAACTAGATTAACGTGGGCTTTGAATTTGTGTCATTTTGCGTTCTAAAACTAAAGTTACGGACGATTTAGTGGAGACATGCCCAGTTGATCGACCAGTTAAATTAATCACTCTAAACTGATCATTGATACTCATTCAGTAAAGGCTTATTAATGAAGCACAATGCATGTGAAGACGCAGTTTTGGATAGATTGGATTACTTGGACGGTTTGTCCAATCGTTTTCTGTCTCAAATTTTTTCACAGTATAGAAAATTAAGCTAGATTAACGTGGGCATTGGATTCGTGTCATTCTGAGCTATAAATCAAAAGTTACGGATGACATAATGCAGACATTTAAAGTTGATCGGCCAGATAAAATAATCATTCTAAACTAATCATTGATGCTCATTGATTAAAGGCTTATAAATGAAACACAATGCCTTGCATGACGCAGTTTTCGATAGATTGGATTACTTGGACGCTTTGTCTAATCCATTTTTGTCTGAAATTTTGTCACAATATAGAAAATCGAGCTAGCTTAACATGGACAATGCATTTGTGCCATTCTTAGCTTTAAATCCAAAGTTACAGATGATTTAGTACGGACATGTCAAGTTGATCGGCAAGTTAAAATGACCATTCTAAATTCATCATTGATGCTCATTGAGTAAAGGCTTATAAATGAAGCACAATGCATGGCATGACACAGTTTTCGATAGATAAGACATTTTGGACGCTTTGTCGAATCTATTTTCGTCTTAAATTTTGTCACAATATAGAAAATTGAGCTAGCTTAATGTGGGCACTTGATTCGTGTCTTTTGGAGCTATAAATCAAAAGTTACGGATGATATAGTGTGGACATGTCAAGTCGATCGGCTAGTTGAAATGATCATTCTAAACTAATCATTGATGCTCATTGAGTAAAGGCTTATAAATGAAGCACAATGCATGGCATGACACAGTTTTGGATAGATTCGATTACTTGGGTGCTTTGTCAAATCTATTTCTGTCTCAAATTTTGTCACAATATAGAAAATTGAACTAGCTTAACGTGGGCTTTGGATTTGTGTCATTTTGAGTTCTAAAACTAAAGGTACTGACGATTTAGTGCACACATGACAAGTTCATCGGCCAGTAAAATAATCATTCTAAACTGATCATTGATGCTCATTGAGGAATGGCTTATTAATGAAGCACAATGTATGGGAAGACGCAGTTTTGGATAGATTGGATTATTTTGATGCTTTGCCGAATCGATTTCTGTCTCAAATTTTTTGACAATATAGAAATTTGAGCTAGCTTAACGAGGGCGTGAATTCATGTCATTCTACGCTATAAATCAAAAGTTACAGACGATATAGTGTAGAAATGTCAAGTTGATCGGCCTGTTAAAATGATCATTCTAAACTAATCATTAATGCTCATTCATTAAAGGCTTATAAACGAAGCACAATGCATGGCATGACGCAGTTTTGGATAGATTGGATTATTTGGACGCTTATTCGATTCTATTTTTGTCTCAAAGTTTTTCACAAAATAGAAAATTGAGCTAGCTTAACGTGGGCTATGGATTTGTGCCATTCTGAGCTTGAAATCCAAAGTTACGGACGATTTAGTAAAGACATGTCAAGTTGATCGGCCATCTAAAATTATCATTCTAAACTGATTATTGATGCTCATTGAGTAAATTAAGGGTTATAAATGAAGCACAATGCACGACATGACGCATTTTTGGATAGTTTGGATTACTTGGATGCTTTGTCGAATCAATTTCTATCTCGAATTTTGTGACAATATAGAAAATTGAGTTAGCTTAAAGTTGGCATTTGATTTGTGTCATTTTGAGTTATAAATAAAAAATAACGGACGATTTAGTACATACATGTCAAGTTGATTGGCCAGTTAAAATGATCATTCTAAAATGATCATTGATGCTCATTGAGTAAAGGCTTATAAATGAAGCACAATGCATGGCATGAGGCAGTTTTGGATAGATTGGATTATTTGGACGCTTTGTCAAATCTATTTTTGTCTTAAATTTTGTCACAATGTAAAAAATTGAGCTAGTTTAACGTGTGCTATGGATGTGTGTAATTTTGAGCTTTAAATCCAAAGTAAAGGACGATTTAGTACATACATGTCAAGTTGATCGGCGAGTTACAATGATCATTCTAAAATGATCATTAATTTTCATTGAGTAAAGGGTTAGAAATGAAGCCCAATGCATGGTATGACACAGTTTTGGATTGATTAGATTACTTTTACGCTTTGCCGAATCTTTTTCTGTCTCGAATTTTGTCACAATATAGAAAATTGAGATAGCTTAACATGGCCCTTGGATTTGAGTCATTCTGAGTTATAAATCAAAAGTAACGGACGATTTAGTGAAGACATGTCAAGTTGATCGGGCAGTTAAAATGATCATTCTAAACTGATCATTGATGATCCTTGAGTAAACGCTTATAAATGAAGCACAATGCATGTCATGACGCGGTTCTGGATAGATTGGATTACTTGGATGCTTTGTCGAATCTATTTCTATCTCAAATTTTGTCACAATATAGAAACATGAGCTAGCTTAACGTGGGCATTGGATTCGTGCCATAATGAGCTATAAATCAAAAGATACGGATGATATTGTGCAGACATGTCAAGTTGATCAGCCAGTTAAAATGATCATTGTAAACTTATCATTGATGCTCATTGAGTAAAGGCTTATAAATGAAGCACAATGCATGGATGAAGAAGTTTTGGATAGCTTGGATTACCTGGATGCTTTGTCGAATCTATTTCTCTTTCAAATTTTGTCACTATATAAAAACGTGAGCTAGCTTAAATTAAAAGTTATGGATGATTTAGTGCATACATATGAAGTTGATCGTCCAGTTAAAATGATCATTCTAAACTCATCATTGATGCTCATTGAGTAATGGCTTATAAATGAAGCATAATGCAAGCATGACAAAGTTTTGGATATATTGGATTACTTGTACGCTTTGTCGAATCTATTTTTGCCTTTAAATTTGTCAAAATATAAAGAATTTATCTAGTTTAACGTGGACATTGGATTCGTGTAATTATTAGTTAAAAATCAAAAGCAAACATGTCAAATTGATGGGGCAACTAAAATGATCATTCCAAACTGATCATCGATACTCATTGTGTAAAGGCTTATAAATGAACCACAATGCATGGCATGACGCAGTTTTGGTTAGATTGGATTAATTGGACGCTTTGTCGAATCTATTTTTGTTTCAAATTTTGTTGCAATACAGAAAATTGAGCTAGGTTAACGTGGACTTTGGATTTCTGTCATTCTGAGCTCTACATAAAAAGTTACAGACGATTTAGTGAAGACATTTCAAGTTGATCGGCCAGTCAAAATGATTATTCTAAACTGATCATTGATGCTCATTGAGTAAAGGCATATAAATGAAGCACAATGCATGGCATGACACAGTTTTTGATAGATTTAATTACTTGGACACTTTGTCAAATCTATTTTTGTTTGAAATTTTGTCACAATATAGAAAATTTATCTAGCTTAACGTGGGCTTTGGATTCGTGTCACTCTGATCTATAAATCAAAAGTTACGGACGATATAATGCAGACATGTCAAGTTGATCGGCCATTTAAAATGATCATTCTAAACTAATCATTGACGCTGATTGATTAAAGGCTTATAAATGAAACACAATGCCTTGGCATGACGCAAGTTTTGATAGATTGGATTACTTGGACACTTTGTTGAATCTATTTCTGTCTTAAATTTTGCCACAATATTGAAAATTGAACTAGATTAACGTGGGCTTTGAATTTGTGTCATTTTGCGTTCTAAAACTAAAGTTACGGACGATTTAGTGCAGACATGTCCTGTTGATCAACCAGTTAAAATAATCACTCTAAACTGATCATTGATACTCATTCAGTAAAGGCTTATTAATGAAGCACAATGCATGTGAAGACGCAGTTTTGGATAGATTGGATTACTTGGACGCTTTGTCCAACTTATTTCTATCTCAAATCTTGTCACAATATAGAAAATTAAGCTAGCTTAACACGTGCATTGGATTCGTGTCATTCTGAGCTATAAATCAAAAGTTACGGACGATATAATGCAGACATGTCAAGTTGATCGGCCATTTAAAATGATCATTCTAAACTAATCATTGATGCTGATTGATTAAAGGCTTATAAATGAAACACAATGCCTTGCATGACGTAGTTTTTGATAAATTGGATTACTTGGACGCTTTGTCGAATCTATTTTTGTATCAAATTTTGTCACAATATAGTAAATCGAGCTAGCTTAACGTGGACTGGATTTGTGTCATTATGAGCTTTAAATCCAATGTTACAGACGATTAAGTAGAGACAGGTAAGTTGGTCGGCAAGTTAAAATGATCATTCTAAATTGATCATTGATGCTCATTGAGTAAAGGCTTATAAATGAAGCACAATGCATGGCATGACACAGTTTTCGATAGATTGGACTACTTGGACGCTTTGTGGAATCTATTTTTGTCTCTAGTTTTGTCTCTAATTTTGTCATAATATAGAAAATAGAGCTAGCTTAACGTGGGTTTGGATTTCTGTCATTCTAAGATCTAAATCATAATATAGAAAATTGAGCTAGCTTAACGGACGATTTAGTGCTGACATGTCAAGTTGATCGGCCAAGTAAAATGATCATTCTAAACTGATCATTGATGCTCAGTGAGTAAAGGCTTATAAATAAAGCACAATCCATAGCAAGACGCTGTTTTCGATTGATTGGATTTCTTGGACGCTTTGTCAAATTTATTTTTGTCTTAAATTTTGTCACAATATAGAAAATTGAGTTAGCTTAACGTGGGCGTTGGATTCGTGTCATTCTGAGTTATAAATCAAATGTTGCGGACGATATAGTGTAGACATATCAAGTTGATCGGGCAGTTAAAACGATCATTCTAAACTGATCATTGATGCTCTTTGAGTAAATGCTTATAAATGAAGCACAATGCATGGCATGACGCAGTTTTGGATTGATTGGATTACGTGGACGCTTTGTCGAATCTGTTTCTATCTCAAATTTTGTCACAATATAGAAAATTGAGCTAGATTAACGTGGGCTTTGGATTTGTGTTATTCTGAGATCTACAACCAAAGTAACGGACCATTTAGTGCAGACATGTCAAGTTGATCGGCCAATTAAAATGATTATTCTAAACTGATCATTGATGCTAATTGAGAAAAGGCTTATAAATGAAGCACAATGCATGGCATGAAGAAGTTTTGCATAGATTGGATTACCTGGATGCTTTGCTGAATCTATTTTAGTCTCAAAATTTTTGTCAGAATATAGAAAATAGAGCTAGCTTAACATGGGCCTAGGATTTCTGTCATTCTGAGGTCTAATCACAAGTTACGGATGATTGAGTACATACATGTCAAGTTGATCCGCCTGTTAAAATGATCATTCTTAACTGATCATTGGTGCTCATTGAGTAGAGGCTTATAAATGAATCACAATGCAGTATGAAAAAGTTTAGGATAGATTGGATAACTTGGACCTTTTGTCACATCTATTTTGTCTCAAATTTTGTCACAATATAGAAAATTGAGCTAGCCGAACGTGGGTTTTGGATTTGTGTCATTCTAAGATCTAAATCAAAAGTTATGGGCGATTTATGGCGGACATGTCAAGTTGACCGGCTAGTTAAAATGATCATTCTAAACTGATCATTGGTGCTCATTGAGTAAAGGCTTATTAATGAAGCACAATGCATGGCAACACAGTCTTTGATAGAATGGATTACTTCGACCTTTGTCGAATCTATTTTTGTCTAAACTTTTGTCACAATATAGAAAATTGAGTTAGCTTAATGTGGGGATTGGATTCGTGTCACTCTGAGTTATAAATCAAAAGTTACGGACGGCATAGTGAAGACATGTCAAGTTGACCGGGTAATTAAAATGGTCATTCTAAACTGATAGTGTATCCTCATTGAGTAAAGGTTTATAAATGAAGCACAATACATGGCAGTTTTGGATAGATTGGATTACTTGGACGCTTTGTCGAATCTATTTCTGTCTCCAATTTTGTCACAATATAGAAAATTGAGCTAGATTAGTGTGGGTTTTGGATTTGTGTCATTTTGAGCTCTATATCCAAAGTTACGGACGATTTAGTGCTGACATGTCAATTTGATTGGCCAATTAAATTGATCATTCGAAACATATCATTCTAAACTGATCATTGATGCTAATTGAGAAAAGGCTTATAAATGAAGCACAATGCATGACATGAATAAGTTTTGGATAGATTGGATTACCTGGATGCTTTTTCAATGTATTTCAGTCTCAAATTTTGTCATAATATAGAAAATTGAGCTACCTTACCGTGGGTGTTGGATTTCTGTCATTCTGAGGTCTAAATCAAATGTTATGGACGATTAAGAGCATACATGTCAAGTTGATCGGCCAGTTAAAATGATCATTCTAAAATGATCATTGATGTTCATTGAGTAGCAGCTTATAAATGAAGCACAATGCAAGACATGACACTGTTTTGGATAGACTGGATGATTTGGATGCTTTTGTCGAATCTATTATTGTCTCAAATTTTGTTACAATATAGAAAATTGAGCTCAGTTAACGTGGGCTCTGGAGTTGTATCATTATGAGCTCTAAATCAAAAGTTACGGACGATTTCGTGCGGATATCTCAAGTTGATTGGCCAGTTAAAATGATCATTCTAAACTTATCATTGATGATCATTGAGTAAAGCCTTATAAATGAAGCACAATACATGGCATGACGCAGTTTTGGATAGATTGGATTACTTGGACGCTTTGTCGAATCCATTTCTGTCTCAAATTTTGTCACAATATAGAAAACTGAGCTAGATTAATGTGGGTTTTGGATTTGTGTCATTCTGAGCCCTATATCCAAAGTTAGTGACGATTTAGTGCAGACATGTCAAGTTGATCAGCCAATTAAAATGATCAGTCTAAACTGATCATTGATGCTAATTGAGAAAAGGCTTATAAATGAAGCACAATGCATGGCATGAAGAAGTTTTGGATAGATTGGATTACCTAGATGCTTTGCCGAATCTATTTCTGTCTCAAAATTTTTTTCAAAATATATAAAATTGAGTTAGCTTAACGTGGGCCTTGGATTTCTGTCATTCTGAGGTCTAATCAAAAGTTACGGATGATTTAGTACATACATGTCAAGTTGATCCGCCTGTTAAAATGATCATTCTTAACTGATCATTGGTGCTCATTGAGTAGAGGCTTATAAATGAATCACAGTGCAGTATGACAAAGTTGAGGATAGATTGGATAACTTGGACCTTATATCATATCTATTTTGTCTCAAATTTTATCACAATATAGAAAATTGAGCTAGCCGGACGTGGGTTTTGGATTTGTGTCATTCTAAGATCTAAATAAAAAGTTATGGACGATTTACGACGGACATGTCAAGTTGATCGGCTAGTTAAAATGATCATTTTAAACCTATAATTCGTGCTCATTGAGTAAAGGCTTATTAATGAAGCACAATGCATGGCAACGCAGTCTTTGATAGAATGGATTACTTCAATGCTTTGTCGAATCTATTTTTGTCTTAAATTTTCCCACAATATAGAAAATTGAGTTAGCTTAATATGGGGATTTGATTCGTGTCACTCTGAGTTATAAATCAAAAGTTACAGACGGTATAGTGAAGATATGTCAAGTTGATCGGGCAGTTAAAATGGTCATTCTAAACTGATCATGGATGCTCACTGAGTAAAGGCTTATAAATGAAGCACAATACATTGCATGGCGCAGTTTTGGATAGATTGGATTACTTGGACACTTTTTCGAATCAATTTCTGTCTCAAAATTTGTCACAATTTTGAAAATTGAGCTAGATTAATGTGGGTTTTGGATTTGTGTCATTCTGAGCTCTATATCCAAAGTTACGGACGATTTAGTGCAGACATGTCAAGTTGATCAGACAATTAAAATGATCATTCTAAACTGATCATTGATGCAAATTGAGAAAAGGCTTATAAATGAAGCACAATGCATGGCATGAATAAGTTTTGGATAGATTGGATTACATGGATGCTTTGTCGAATGTATTTCAGTCTCAAATTTTGTCATAATATAGAAAATTGAGCTACCTTAACATGGGCTTTGGATTTCTGTCATTCTGAGGTCTAAATCAAAAGTTATGGACGATTAAGAGCATACATGGCAAGTTGGTCGGCCAGTTAAAATGATCATTCTAAAATGATCATTGATGTTCATTGAGTAGCAACTTATAAATGAAGCACAATGCAAGGCATATGACACAGTTTTGGATAGACTGGAAGATTTGGATGCTTTTGTCGAATTTATTATTTTATCAAATTTTGTTACAATATAGAAAATTGAGCTCAGTTAACGTGGGCTTTGGAGTTGTGTCATTCTGAACTCTAAATAAAAAGTTACGGATGAATTCGTGCGGACATCTCAAGTTGATCGGCCAGTTAAAATGATCATTCTAAACTTCTCATCGATGCTCATTGAGTAAAGCCTTATAAATGAAGCACAATACATGGCATGACGCAGTTTTGGGTAGATTGGATTACTTGGATGCTTTGTCGAATCCATTTCTGTCTCAAATTTTGCCACAATATAGAAAATCAAGCTAGATTAATGTGGGTTTTGGATTTGTGTCATTCTGAGCCCTATATCCAAAGTTACGGACGATTTAGTGCAGACATGTCAAGTTGATCGGCCAATTAAAATGATCATTCTAAACTGATCATTGATGCTAATTGAGAAAAGGCTTATAAATGAAGCACAATGCATGGCATGAAGAAGTTTTGGATAGATTAGATTACCTAGATGCTTTGTCGAATCAATTTCAGTCTCAAAACTTTTATCAGAATATAGAAAATTGAGCTAGCTTAACGTGGGCCTTGGATTTCTGTCATTCTGAGGTCTACTCAAAAGTTACGGATGATTTAGTACATACATGTCAAGTTTATCTGCCTATTAAAATGATCATTATTAACTGATCATTGGTGCTCATTGAGTAGAGGCTTATAAATGAATCACAATGCAATATGACAAATTTGAGGATAGATTGGATAACTTGGACCTTCTGTCATATCTATTTTGTCTCAAATTTTGTTACAATATAGAAAATTGAGCTAGCCAAACGTGGGTTTTGGATTTGTGTCATTTTAAGATCTAAATAAAAAGTTATGGACGATTTACGACGGACATGTCAAGTTGATCGGCTAGTTAAAATGATCATTGTAAACTGATCATTGGTGCTCATTGAGTAAAGGCTTATTAATGAAGCACAATGCATGGCAACGCAATCTTTGATAGAATGGATTACTTCGACGCTTTGTCGAATCTATTTTTGTCTTAAATTTTCTCACAATATAGAAAATTGAGCTCAGTTAACGTGGGCTTTGGAGTTGTGTCATTCTGAGCTCTAAATAAAAAGTTACAGACGATTTCGTGCGGACATCTCAAGTTGATTGGCCAGTTAAAATGATCATTCTAAACTTATCATTGATGCTCATTGAGTAAAGGCTTATAAATGACCACAATACATGGCATGATGCAGTTTTGGATAGATTGGATTACTTGGATGCCTTTTCGAATCCATTTCTGTCTCAAATTTTGTCACAAAATAGAAAATTGAGATAGATTAATGTGGGTTTTGGATTTGTGTCATTCTGAGCCCTATATCCAAAGTTACGGACAATTTAGTGCAGACATGTCAAGTTGATCGGCCAATTAAAATGATCATTCTAAACTGATCATTGATGCTAATTGAGAAAAGGCTTATAAATGAAGCAAAATGCATGGCATGAATAATTTTTGGATAGATTGGATTACCTGGATGCTTTGTCTAATGTATTTCAGTCTCAAATTTTGTCATAATATAAAAAAATTGAGCTACCTTAACGTGGGCTTTGGATTTCTGTCATTCTGAGGTCTAAATCAAAAGTTATGGACGATTAAGAGCATACATGGCAAGTTGATCGGCCAGTTAAAGTGATCATTCTAACATGATCATTGAGTAGCAGCTTATAAATGAAGCACAATGCAATGCATGACACAGTTTTGGATAGACTAGATGATTTGGATGCTTTTGTCGAATTTATTATTTTCTCAAATTTTGTTACAATATAGAAAATTGAGCTCAGTTAATGTGGGCTTTGGATTTGTGTCATTCTGAGCTCTAAATAAAAAGTTACGGACGATTTCGTGCGGACATCTCAAGTTGATCGGTCAGTTAAAATGATCATCTAAACTTATCATTGATGCTAATTGAGAAAAGGCTTATAAATGAAGCACAATGCATGGCATGAAGAAGTTTTCGATAGATTGGATTACCTAGATGCTTTGTCGAATCAATTTCAGTCTCAAATTTTGTCGTAATATAGAAAATTGAGCTACCTTAACGTGGGCTTTGGATTTCTGTCATTCTGAGGTCTAAATCAAAAGTTATGGACGATTAAGAGCATACATGGCAAGTTGGTCGGCCAGTTAAAATGATCATTCTAAAATGTTCATTGATGTTCATTGAGTAGCAACTTATAAATGAAGCACAATGCAAGGCATATGACACAGTTTTGGATAGACTGGATGATTTGGATGCTTTTGTCGAATTTATTATTTTATCAAATTTTGTTACAATATAGAAAATTGAGCTCAGTTAACGTGGGCTTTGGAGTTGTGTCATTCTGAGCTCTAAATAAAAAGTTACGGATGAATTCGTGCGGACATCTCAAGTTGATCGGCCAGGTAAAATGATCATTCTAAACTTCTCATCGATGCTCATTGAGTAAAGCCTTATAAATGAAGCACAATACATGGCATGATGCAGTTTTGGGTAGATTGGATTACTTGGACGCTTTGTCGAATCCATTTCTGTCTCAAATTTTGCCACAATATAGAAAATTAAGCTAGATTAATGTGGGTTTTGGATTTGTGTCATTCTGAGCCCTATATCCAAAGTTACGGACGATTTAGTGCAGACAAGTCAAGTTGATCGGCCAATTAAAATGATTATTCTAAACTGATCATTGATGCTAATTGAGAAAAGGCTTATAAATGAAGCACAATGCATGGCATGAAGAAGTTTTGGATAGATTAGATTACCTAGATGCTTTGCCGAATCAATTTCAGTCTCAAAACTTTTATCAGAATATAGAAAATTGAGCAAGCTTAACGTGGGCCTTGGATTTCTGTCATTCTGAGGTCTACTCAAAAGTTACGGATTATTTAGTACATACATGTCAAGTTTATCTACCTGTTAAAATGATCATTATTAACTGATCATTGGTGCTCATTGAGTAGAGGCTTATAAATGAATCACAATGCAATATGACAAAGTTTAGGATAGATTGGATAACTTGGACCTTTAGTCATATCTATTTTGTCTCAAATTTTGTCACACTATAAAAAATTCAGCTAGCCGAACGTGGGTTTTGGATTTGTGTCATTCTAAGACCTAAATCAAAAGTTATGGACGATTTACGGCGGACATGTCAAGTTGATCGGCTTGTTAAAATGATCATTCTAAACTGATCATTGGTGCTCATTGAGTAAAGGCTTATTAATGAAGCACAATGCATAGCAACGCAGTCTTTTATAAAATGGATTACTTTGACGCTTTGTCGAATCTATTTTTGTCTTATATTTTCTCACAATATAGAAAATTGAGTTAGCTTAATGTGGGGATTGGATTCGTGTCACTCTGAGTTATAAATCAAAAGTTACGGACGGTATAGTGAAGACATGTGAAGTTGATCGGGAAGTTAAAATGGTCATTCTAAACTGATCATGGATGCTGATTGAGTAAAGGCTTATAAATGGAGCACAATACATGGCATGACGCAGTTTTGGATAGATAGGATTACTTGGACGCTTTGTCGAATCTATTTCTGTCTCAAATTTTGTCACAATATAGAAAATTGAGCTAGATTAATGTGGGTTTTGGATTTGTGTCATTTTGAACTCTATATCCAAAGTTACGGAAGATTTAGTGCAGACATGTCAAGTTGATCAGCCAATTGAAATGATCATTCTAAACTGATCATTGATGGTAATTGAGAAAAGGCTTATAAATGAAGCACAATGCATGGCATGAATAAGTTTTGGATAGATTGGATTACCTGGATGCTTTGTCAAATGTATTTCAATCCAAATTTTGACAAAATATAGAAAATTGAGCTACCTTAACGTGGGCTTTGGATTTTGGTCATTCTGAGGTCTAAATCAAAAGTAATGGACGATTAAGAGCATACATGGCAAGTTGATCGGCCAGTTAAAATGATCATTCTAAAATGATCATTGATGATCATTGAGTAGCAGCTTATAAATGAAGCACAATGCAAGGCATGACACAGTTTTGGATAGACTGGATGTTTTGGATGCTTTTGTCGAATTTATTATTTTCTCAAATTTTGTTACAATATAGAAAATTGAGCTAGATTAATGTGGGTTTTGGATTTGTGTCACTCTGATCCCTATATCCAAAGTTATGGACGATTTAGTGCAGACATGTCAAGTTGATTGGCCAATTAAAATGATCATTCTTTACTGATCACTGATGCTAATTGAGAAAAGGCCTATAAATGAAGCACAATGCATGTCATGAAGAATTTTTGGATAGATTAGATTACTTAGATGCTTTGCCGAATCAATTTCAGTCTCAAAACTTTTATCAGAATAAAGAAAATTGAGCTAGCTTAACGTGGTCCTTGGATTTCTATCATTCTGAGGTCTACTCAAAAGTTACGGATGATTTAGTACATACATGTCAAGTTTATCTGCCTGTTAAAATGATCATTATTAACTGATCATTGGTGCTCATTGAGTAGAGGCTTATAAATGAATCACAATGTAGTATGACAAAGTTTAGGATAGATTGGATAACTTGGACCTTTAGTCATATCTATTTTGTCTCAAATTTTGTCACACTATAAAAAATTCAGCTAGCCGAACGTGGGTTTTGGATTTGTGTCATTCTAAGACCTAAATCAAAAGTTATGGACGATTTACGGCGGACATGTCAAGTTGATCGGCTAGTTAAAATGATCATTCTAAACTTATCATTGGTGCTCATTGAGTAAAGGCTTATTAATGAAGCACAATGCATAGCAACGCAGTCTTTGATAGAATGGATTACTTCGACGCTTTGTCGAATCTATTTTTGTCTTAAATATTCTCACAATATAAAAAATTGAGTTAGCTTAATGTGGGGATTGGATTCGTGTCACTCTGAGTTATAAATCAAAAGTTACGGAGGGTATAGTGAAGACATGTGAAGTTGATCGGGGAGTTAAAATGGTCATTCTAAACTGATCATGGATGCTCATTGAGTAAAGGCTTATAAATGGAGCACAATACATGGCATGACACAGTTTTGGATAGATTGGATTACTTGGATGCTTTGTGGAATCTATTTCTGTCTCAAATTTTGTTACAATTTAGAAAATTGAGCTAGATTAATTTGGGTTTTGGATTTGTGTCATTCTGAGCTCTATCCAAAGTTACGGACGATTTAGAGCAGACATGTCAAGTTGATCTGCCAATTAAAATGATCATTCTAAACTGATCATTGATGCTAATTGAGAAAAGGCTTATAAATGAAGCACAATGCATGGCATGAATAAGTTTTGGATAGATTGGATTACCTGGATGCTTTGTCGAATGTATTTCAGTCTCAAATTTTGTCATAATATAGAAAATTGAGCTACCTTAACGTGGGCTTTGGATTTCTATCATTCTGAGGTCTAAATAAAAAGTTATGGACGATTAAGAGCATACATGGCAAGTTGATCGGCCAGTTAAAATGATCATTCTAAAATGATCATTGATGTTCATTGAGTAGCAGCTTATAAATGAAGCACAATGCAAGGCATGACACAGTTTTGGATAGACTGGATGATTTGGATGCTTTTGTCGAATTTATTATTGTCTCTAATTTTGTTACAATATAGAAAGTGAGCTCAGTTAACATGGGCTTTGGAGTTGTGTCATTCTGAGCTCTAAATCAAAAGTTACGAACGATTTTGTTTGGACATCTCAGTTGATCGGCCAGTTAAAATGATCATTCTAAACTTATCATTGATGCTCATTGAGTAAAGGCTTATAAATGACGCACAACACATGACATGACGCAGTTTTGGATAGATTGGACTACTTGGACGCTTTGTCGAATCCATTTATGTCTTAAATTTTTTCCCAATATAGAAAATTGAGCTAGATTAATGTGGGTTTTGGATTTGTGTCGTTCTGAGCCCTATATCCAAAGTTACGGACGATTTAGTGCAGACATGTCAAGTTGATTGGCCAATTAAAATGATCATTCTATACTGATCATTGATGCTAATTGAGAAAAGGCTTATAAATGAAGCACAATGCATGGCATGAAGAAGTTTTGGATAGATTAGATTACCTAGATGCTTTTCCGAATCAATTTCAGTCTCAAAACTTTTATCAGAATATAGAAAATTGAGCTAGCTTAACGTGGGCCTTGGATTTCTGTCATTCTATGGTCTAATCAAAAGTTACGGATGATTTAGTACATACATGTCAAGTTGATCTGCCTGTTAATATGATCATTATTAACTTATCATTGGTTCTCATTGAGTAGAGGCTTATAAACGAATCACAATGCAGTACGACAAAGTTTAGGGTAGATTGGATAACTTGGACCTTTTGTCTTATCTATTTTATCTCAAAATTTGTCACAATATAGAAAATTGAGCTAGCCGAACGTGGGTTTTGGATTTGTGTCATTCTAAACTCTAAATCAAAAGTTATGGATGATTTACGGTGGACATGTCAAGTTGATCGGCTAGTTAAAATGATCATTCTAAACTGATCATTGGTGCTCATTGAGTAAAGGCTTATTAATGAAGCACAATGCATGGCAACGCATTCTTTGATAGAATGGATTACTTCGACGCTTTTTCGAATCTATTTTTGTCTTAAATTTTCTCAAAATATAGAAAATTGAGTTAGCTTAATGTGGGGATTGGATTCGTGTCACTCTGAGTTATAAATCAAAAGTTTCGAATCTATTTTTATCTCAAAATTTGTCACAATATAGAAAATTGAGCTAGCTTAACGTGGGGATTAGATTCGTGTCATTCGGAGTTATATATCATAAGTTACAGATGATTTAGTGCTGATATGTCAAGTTGATTAGGTACTTAATTTGATCATTCTAAACTGATCATTGATGCTCATTGAGTAAAGGCTTATTAATGAAGCCCAACGCATGGTAAGACGCAGTTTTGGATATATTGGCTTACTTGGGCGCTTTGTTGAATCTAATTTTGTCTCAAATTTTGTCTGAATATAGAAAATTGAGCTAGCTTAACGCAGGCACTTGATTCGTGTCTTTCTAAGCTATAAATCAATAGTTACGTACGATATAGTGCAGACATGTTAACTTGATCGGCCAGTTAAAATGATCATTGATGCTCATTGAGTAAAGGCTTCTAAACGAAGCACAATCCATGGCAGAAAGAAGTTTTGGACAGATTGAATTACTTGGACGCTTTGTCGAATCTATTTTTGTCTCAAATTTTGTCACAATGTAGAAAATTGAGCTAGATAAACGTGCGCTATGGACTTCTGTCATTCTGAGCTTTAAATCCAAAGTTGCGGACGATTTAGTACATACATGTCAAGTTGATCGGCTAGTTAAAATGGACATTCTAAACTGATCATTGATGCTCATTGAGTAATGGCTTATAAATGAAGCACAATGCATGGCATGACGGAGTTTTGGATAGATTGGATTACTTGGACACTTTTTCGAATCTATTTCTGTATCAAATTTTGTCTGAATATAGAAATTTGAGCTAGCTTAACGTGGGGATTGGACTAATGTCATTCTGAGGTTTAAATCCAAAGTTGCATACGATTTAGTACATACATGTCAAGTTGACCGGCCAGTTAAAATGATCATTCTAAACTGATGATTGATGCTCATTGAGTAAAGGCTTATAAATGAAGCACAATACATGGCATGATGCAGTTTTGGATAGATCGGATTACTTTGACGCTTTCTCGAATCTATTTTTATCTCAAAATTTGTAACAATATAGAAAATTGAGCTAGCTTAACGTGGGGATTAGATTCGTGTCATTCTGAGTTATAAATCATAAGTTACAGACGATTTAGTGCTGACATGTCAAGTTGATTAGGTACTTAAAATGATCATTCTAAACTGATAATTGATGCTCATTGAGTAATGGCTTATTAATGACGCCCAATGCATGGTAAGACGCAGTTTTGGATATATTGGCTTACTTGGGCGCTTTGTTGAATCTAATTTTGTCTCAAATTTTGTCAGAATATAGAAAATTGAGCTAGCTTAACGCGGGCACTTGATTCGTGTCTTTCTAAGCTATAAATCAATAGTTACGTACGATATAGTGCAGAGATGTCAACTTGATCGGCCAGTTAAAATGATCATTCTAAACTAATCATTGATGCTCGTTGAGTAAAGGCTTATAAATGAAGCACACTACATGGCATGATGATGTTTTGGATAGATTAAATTACTTGGACGCTTTGTGGAATCTATTTTTGTCTCAAATTTCGTCACATTGTAGAAAATTGAGCTAGATAAACGTGCGCTATGGACTTCTGTCATTCTAAGCTTTAAATCCAAAGTTGCGGACGATTTAGTACATACATGCAAAGTTAATCGGCCAGTTAAAATGAACATTCTAAACTGATCATTGATGCTCATTGAGTAATGGCTTATAAATGAAGCACAATGCATGGCATGACGGAGTTTTGGATAGATTGGATTACTTCGACATTTTGTCAAATCTATTTCTGTCTCAAATTTTGTCACAATATAGAAAATTGAGCTAGCTTAACGTGGGCACTGGATTTTTGTCTTTCTGAGTTATAAATTCAAAGTAACGGACAATTTAATGCAGACACGTCAAGTTGATCGGGCAGTTAAAATGATCATTCTAAACTGACCATTGATGCTCATTGAGTAATGGCTTGTAAATGAAGCACAATGCATGGAATGACACAATTTTGGATAGATTGAATTACTTGGACGCTTGTCGAATCTATTTCTATCTCAAATTTTCTCACAATATTGAAAATTGAGTTAGATTAAGGTGGTCATTGGATTCGTGCCATTATGAGCTATAAATCAAAAGTTACAGAAGATATAGTGCATACAAGTCAAGTTGATCGGCCAGTTAATATGATCATTCTTAACTTATCATTGGTGCTCATTGAGTAGAGGCTTATAAATGAAGCACATTGCATGGCATGGCAAAGTTTTGGATAGATTGGACAACTAAGACCTTTTGTCATATCTATTTTGTCTCAAATTTTTTCATAATATAGAAAAGTGAGCTATCCGAACGTGGGCTTTGGATTTTTGTCATTCTAAGATCTAAATGAAAAGTTATGGACGATTTAGTTGGGACATGTCAAGGTGATCGGCCTGTTAAATTGATCATTTTAAACTATTCATTGATGCTCGTTGAGTAAAGTCTTATTAATGAAGCACAATGCATGGAAAGATGCAATTTTTGATAGAATGGATTACTTGGACGCTTTGTCGAATCTATTTGTGTCTCAAATTTTGTCACAATATAGAAAATTGAGCTAGTTTAATGTGGGGATTAGATTCGTGTCATTGGAAGCTATAAATCGAAAGTTACGGACGATTTAGTGCAGACCTGTCAAGTTGATCGGCTGGTTAATATGAATATTATGTACTGATCATTGATGTTCATTGATTGAAGTCTTATTAATGAAGCACAATGCATGGCAAGACACAATTTCGGATAGATTGGATTACTCAGATGTTTTGTCGAATATTTCTATATAAAATTTTTCACAATATAGAAATTGAGCTAGGTTAACGTGGCATTGGATTCGTGTCATTCCGAGCTATAAATATAAAGTTACGGACAATATAGTGAATACATGTGAACTTGACCGGAAGGTTTAAATGATCATTCGAAACTGATCATTGATGCTCATGGAGTTACGATTTATAAATGAAGCACAATGCAAGGCATGACGCAGTTTTGGATAAATTGTAATACTTAGACGCTTTGTCGAATAATTTCTCTCTTAAATTTTGTCACAATATAGAAAATTGACCTAGTTTAACGTGGGCATTAGATTTGTGTCATTCTGAGTTATAAATCAAAAGTAACGGACGATTTAGTGCAGACATGTCAAGTTGATCAGACAGTTAAAATGATCATTCTAAACTGATCGTTGATGCTCATTGAGCGATGGTTTATAAATGAAGCACAATGCAAGGCATGACGCAGTTTTGGATAGATTGAATTACTTGTTTGTCGAATCATTTCTGTCTTAAATTATTTCACAATATAGAAAATTGAGCTAGATTAACGTGGGCATTGTATTTCTGTCATTCTGAGTTATCAATCAAAAGTAACGGAAGATTAGTTCAGACATATCAAGTTGATTGGGCAGATAAAATAATCATTCTAAACTGATTATTGATGCTCATTGAGTAAAGGCTTATAAACGAAGCACAATGCATGCCATGACGCATTTTTGGATATTTTGGAATACTTGGACGCTTTGTGGAATCTATTTTTATCTCAAATTATGTCAGAATATAGAAAATTGAGTTAGCTTAACGTGGGCTTTGGATTTGTCTCTTTCTGAGTTCTAAATCCAAAGTTATGGACGATTTAGTGCATACATGTCAAGTTGATCGACCAGTTAAAATAATCATTGTAAACTTATCATTGATACTCCTTGTGTAACGGCTTATAAATGCACCACAATGCAAGCCATGACGCAGTCTCGGATAGATTGGATTACTTGGATCCTTTGTCAAATCATTTCTGTCTCAAATTTTGTCACAATATATAAAATTGAGATAGCTTAACGTGGGCTTTTGATTTGTGTCATTCTGAGTTCTAAATCCAAAGTTACGGACAATTTAGTGCAGACATGTCAAGTTGATCGGCCAGTTAAAATAATAATTCTAAACTGATAACTGATGCTTATTGAGTAAAGGCATATAAATGAATCACAATGCAAGGCATGACGCAGTTTTGGATAGATTGGATTCTTTGGATGCTTTGTCGAATTTATTTTTGCCTCAAATTTTGTCACAATATAAAAAATTGAGCTAGGTTAACGTGGGCTTTGGATTTGTGCCCTTCTGAGCTCTAAATCAAAAGTTACGGACGATTTAGTGCGGACATGTCAAGTTGATCGGTCTGTTCAAATGATCATTCTAAACTTATTATTGATGCTCATTGAGTAAAGGCTTATAAATAAAGCATAGTGTATGGCAATACGCATTTTTGGATATATTGGTTTACTTGGACGCTATGTCGACTCTTTTTTGTCTAAAATTTTACAATATATAAAATTAAGCTAGCATAACGTGGGCATTGGATTCGTGTCATTCTGAGGTACAAATCAAAAGTTACGGACGATTTAGTGCAGACATGTCAAGTACATCATGCACTTAAAATGATAATTCTAAACTGATTATTGATGCTCATTGAGTAAAGGCTTATTAATGAAGCCAAATGCATGACAAGACGCAGTTTTCGATAGATTTGATAACTTGGACGCTTTGTCGAATGTATTTTCGTCTTAAATTTTGTCACAATATAAAAATTTGAGCTAGCTTAACGTGGGCACCAGATTCGTGTCTTTCGGAGCTATAAATCTAAAGTCACGGACGAGATAGTGCAGACATGTCAAGTTGATCGGCCTGTTAGAATGATCATTCTAAACTAATTATTGATGCTCATTGAGTAAAGGCTTATAAACGAAGCACAATCCATGGCACTAAGAAGTTTTGGATAGATTGGATTACTTGGATGCTTTGTCGAAAATATTTCTGTATCAAATTTTGTCACTATATAAAAAAAGTGAGCCAGCTTAATGTGGGCTTTGGATTTGTGTCATTCTGAGCTTTGAATCAAAAGTTATGGACGATTTAGTGGAGACATGTCAAGTTGATCGGCCAGTTAAAACAATCATTCGAAACTGATAATTGATGCCCATTCAGTAACGGCTTATAAATGAAGCACAATGCAAGGCATGATTCAGTTTTGGATAGATTGGATTACTTGGACGATTTGTCGAATCTATTTTTGCCTCAAATTTTGTCTCAATATAGAAAATTGAGCTAGCTTAACGTGAGCTTTGAATTTTTGACATTCTGAGCTCTAGAAAAAATTACGGACGATTTAGTGCAGACCTTTCAAATTGATTGGCCATTTAAAATGATCATTCTAAACTGATCATTGATGCTCTTTGAGTAAAGGCTTATAAATGTAGCACAATGCATGGCATGGAGAAGTTTTGGATAGATTGGATTATCTGGATGCTTTGTCTAATCAATTTCAGTTTCAAATTTTGTCACAATATAAAAAAGTGAGCTAGTTTAATGTGGGGTTTGGATTGGTGTCATTCTGAGCTTCAAATCAAAAGTCATGGATAATTTAGTGCAGACATGTCAAGTTGATCGGCTAGTTAAAATGATCATTCTAAACTGATCTTTGATGCTCATTGAGTAACGGCTTATAAATGAAGCACAATGCAAGGCATGAAAAAGTTCTGGATAGATTGGATTACTTGGACGCTTTGTCGAATCTATTTTTTTTTCAAATTTTGTCACAATATAAAAAATTGAGCTAACTTAACGTGGGCATTGGATTCATGCCATTCTTAGGTATAAATAAAAAATTATGGACGATATAGTGCAGACAAGTCAAATTGATTGGGCAGTTCAAATGATCATACTAAACTGATCATTGATGCTCATTGACTAAAGGCTTATAAATGAAGCACAATGCATAACATGACGCCGTTTTGGATAGATTGGATTATTTGGATGCTTTGTCGAATCTATTTTGTCTCAAATTTTGCTGCAATACAGAAAATTGAGCTAGGTTAACATGGACTTTTTAAAATTGAGCTAGGTTAACATGGATTTTTGCCATTCTGAGCTCTTCATAAAAAGTACAGACGATTTAGTGTGGACATTTCAAGTTGATCAGCCAGTTAAAATGATCATTCTAAACTAATCATTGATGCTTATTGAGTAAAGCACAATGCACAATGCATGGCATGACACAATTTTCGGTAGATTGGATTACTTGGACGCTTTGTCGAATCTATTTTTGTCTCAAATTTTGTCACAATATAGAAAATTTATCTAGATTAACGTGGGCATTGGATTTGTGTCACTCTAAGCTATAAATCAAAAGTTACGGACGATATAATGCAGACATGTCAAGTTGATCGGCCAGTTAAAATGATCATTCTAAACTAATCATTGATGCTCATTGATTAAAGGCTTATAAATGGAACACAATGCCTTGCATGATGCAGTTTTTCATTGATTGGATAACTTGGACGCTTTGTCGAATCTATTTTTCCTCAAATTTTGTCACAATATAGAAAATTGAGCTAGCTTAACGTGGACTATTGATTTGTGTCATTCTGAGCTTTAAATCCAATGTTACAGACGATTTAATAGAGACATATAAAGTTCATGGGCAAGTTAAAATGATCATTCTAAACGGAACATTGATGCTCATTAAGTAAAGGCTTATAAATGAAGGACAAGGCATGGCATGACACATTTTTCGATAGATTGGATTACTTGGACGCCTTGTCAAATCTATTTTTGTCTCAACTTTTGTCACAATATAGAAAACTGAGCTAGCTTAATGTGTGCTTTGGATTTGTGTCATTCTGAGTTTAAATCAAAATTACCAGATGATTTAGTGCAGACATGTCAAGTTGATCTGGCAAATAAAATGAAAATTCTAAACTTATCATTGATGCTCATTGAGTAAAGGCTTATAAATGAAGCACAATGCATGGCATGACGCAGTTTTGGATAGATTGGATTACTTGGATACTTTGACGAATCTATTTTTGCCTCAATTTTTGTCTCAATATAGAAAATTCAGCTAGCTTAACGTGGGCTTTGAATTTGTGAGATTCTGAGCTCTAGAAAAAATTATGGACGATTTAGTGCGGACCTTTCAA
The DNA here is from genome assembly GCA_018901945.1 of Pugionium dolabratum. Lineage (NCBI taxonomy): Eukaryota > Viridiplantae > Streptophyta > Magnoliopsida > Brassicales > Brassicaceae > Pugionium > Pugionium dolabratum. Next base: position 283,023 of record JAEVFF010000552.1, on the reverse strand, counting down.
ATTGATCGGCCATTTAAAATGATCATTCTAAACTGATCATTGATGCTCTTTGAGTAAAGGCTTATAAATGTAGCACAATGCATGGCATGGAGAAGTTTTGGATAGATTGGATTATCGGGATGCTTTGTCGAATACATTTCAGTTTCAAATTTTGTCACAATATAAAAAAGTGAGCTAGTTTAAGGTGGGGTTTGGATTGGTGTCATTCTGAGCTTTAAATCAAAAGTTATGGCTAATTTAGTGCAGATATGTCAAGTTGATCGGCTAGTTAAAATGATCATTGATGCTCATTGAGTGACGCTTATAAATGAAGCACAATGCAAGGCATGAAAAAGTTTTGGATAGATTGGATTACTTGGACGCTTTGTCGAATCTATTTTTGTCTAAATTTTGTCACAATAAAAAAATTGAGCTAGCTTAACGTGGGCATTGGATTCATGCCATTCTTAGGTATTAATAAAAAATTACGGACGATATAGTGCAGATAAGTCAAATTGATTGGGCAGTTCAAATGATCATTCTAAACTGATCATTGATGCTCATTGACTAAAGGCTTATAAATTTAGCACAATGCATAACATGACGCCGTTTTGGATAGATTGGATTATTTGGACGCTTTATCGAATCTATTTTTGTCTCAAATTTAGTTGCAATATAGAAAATTGAGCTAGGTTAACATGGACTTTGGATTTTTGTCATTATGAGCTCTACATAAAAAGTACAGACGATTTAGTGTGGACATTTCAAGTTGATCAGCTAGTTAAAATGATCATTCTAAACTGATCATTGATGCTTATTGAGTAAAGGCTTATAATTAAAGCACAATGCATGGCATGACACAGTTTTCGGTGGATTGGATTACTTGGAATCTTTGTCGAATCTATTTTTGTCTCCAATTTTGTCACAATATAGAAAATTTATATAACTTAACGTGGGCATTGGATTCGTGTCACTCTAAGCTATAAATCAAAAGTTACGGATGATATAATGCATACATGTCAAGTTGATCGGCCAGTTAAAATAATCATTCCAAACTAATCATTGATGCTCATTGATTAAAGGCTTATAAATGGAACACAATGCCTTGCATGATGCAGTTTTCGATTGATTGGATAACTTGGACGCATTGTCGAATCTATTTTTGCCTCAAAGTTTGTCACCACATAGAAAATTGAGCTAGCTTAACGTGGAATATGGATTTGTGTAATTCTGAGCTTTAAATCCAAAGTTACAGACGATTTAGTAGAGACATATCAAGTTCATGGGCAAGTTAAAATGATCATTCTAAACGGAACATTGATGCTCATTAAGTAAAGGCTTATAAATAAAGCACAATGCATGGCATGACACAGTTTTCGATAGATTGGATTACTTGGACGCTCTGTCGAATCTATTTTTGTCTCAACTTTTGTAACAATACAGAAAACTGAGCTAGCTTAAATTGTGCTTTGGATTCGTGTCATTCTGAGTTTAAATCAAAATTACCAGACGATTTAGTGCAGACATGTCAAGTTGATCTGGCAAATAAAATGAAAATTCTAAACTGATCATTGATTCTCATTGAGTAAAGGCTTATAAATGAAGCACAATGCATGGCATGACGCAGTTTTGGATAGATTGGATTACTTGGAAGCTTTGTCGAATCTATTTTTGCCTCAAATTTTGTCTCAATATAGAAAATTGAGCTAGCTTAACATGGGCTTTGAATTTGTGACATTCTGAGCTCTAGAAAAAATTACGGACGATTTAGTGTGGACCTTTCAAATTGATCGGCCATTTAAAATGATCATTCTAAACTGATCATTGATGCTCTTTGAGTAAAGGCTTATAAATGTAGCACAATGCATGGCATGGAGAAGTTTTGGATATATTGGATTATCTGGATGCTTTGTCGAATCAGTTTCAGTTTCAAATATTGTGACAATATAAAAAAGTGAGCTAGTGTAACATGGGGTTTGGATTGGTGTCATTCTGAGCTTTAAATCAAAAGTTATGAATAATTTAGTGCAGACATGTCAAGTTGATCGGCTAGTTAAAATGATCATTCTATACTGATCATTGATTCTCATTGAGTAACGGCTTATAAATTAAGCACAATGCATGGAATGACGCAGCTTTGGATAGATTGGATTACTTGAATGCTTTGTGGAATCTATTTCTGTCTCAAATTTTGTCACAATATAGAAAATTGAGCTAGATTAACGTGGGTTTTGGATTTGTGTCATTCTGAGCTCCACATCCAAAGTTACGGACGATTTAGTACAGACATGTCAAGTTGATCAGCCAATTAAAATGATCATTCTAAACTGATCATTGATGCTAATTGGGAAAAGGCTTATAAAAGAAGCACAATGCATGGCATGAAGAAGTTTTGGATAGATTGGATTACCTCGATGCTTTGTCGAATCTATTTTAGTGAGAAATTTTATCATAATATAGAAAATTGAGTTAGCTTAACGTGGGATTTGGATTTCTTTCATTCTGAGCTATAAATCAAAAGTTATGGATGATTTAGAGCATACATGTCAAGTTGATGGGCTAGTTAAAATTATTATTCTAAATTGATCATTGATGTTCATTGAGTAAAAGCTTATAAATGAAGCACAATACAAGGCATGACACAGTTTTGGATAGACTGGATTACTTAGACACTTTGTCGAATCTATTTTTGTCTCATATTTTGTTATAAGATAGAAAATTGAGCTTGGTTAACGTGGGCTTTGGATTTGTGTCATTCTGAGCTCTAAATCCAAAGTTACGGACGATTTCGTGCGGACATCTCAAGTTGATCGGCCAGTTAAAATGATCATTCTAAACTTATCATTAATGCTCATTGAGTAAAGTCTTATAAATAAAGCACAATGCATGGAAAGACGCAGTTTGGGATAGATTGGATTACTTGGACGCTTTGTCGAATCTAATTCTGTCACAAAGTTTTTCAAAATATAGAAAATTGAGATAATTTAACATGGGCTCTGGATTCGTGTCTTTCTTAGCTATAAATCAAAAGTTATGGACGATATAGTGCAGACATGTCAAGTTGATCGGCCAGTTAAAATGATAATTCCAAACTAATCATTGATGCTCATTGAGTAAAGGCTTATATTTAGCAGATATTTCAAATTGATCGGTCAGTTAAAATGATCATTCTAAACTTATCATTGATGCTCATTGAGTAAAGGCTTATAAATGAAGCACAATGCATGGCATGATGCAGTTTTGGATAAATTTGATTACATTAACGCTCTGTCGAATCTATTTCTTTCTAAAATTTTGTCACAATATAGAAAATTGAGCTAGTTTAACCTGGGTTTTGGATTCGTGTCATTCTAATCTCTAAATCAAAAGTTACGGATGATTTTGTGTGGATGTGTCAAGTTGATCGGCCAGTTAAAATGATCATTCTAAACAGATCATTGATGCTCATTCAGTAAAGGCTTATAAATAAAACACAATTCATGGTAAGACATAGTTTTCGATAGATAAGATTACTCGGACGCCTTGTCGAATCTATTTTTGTCTTAAATTTTGTCACAATATAGAATATTGAGCTAGCTTAACGTGGGAATTGGATTCGTGTCATTCTGAGTTATAAATCAGAAGTTACAGACGATATAGTGCAGACATGTCAAGTTGATCGGGCAATTAAAATGATCATTCTAAACTAATCATTGATTCTCATTGAGTAAATGCTTATAAATGAAGCACAATGCTTGGCATGACACAGTTTTGGATAAATTGGATTTCTTGGACGCTTTGTCAAATCATTTGTGTCTCAAATTTTGTCACAATATAGAAAATGAAGCTAGCTTAACGTGGGATTTGGATTTGTGTCATTCCTTGTTCTAAATCCAAAGTTATCGACGATTTAATGCAGGCATGTCAAGTTGATCGGCCAGTTAAAATAATCATTCTAAACTGATCATTAATGCTCATTGAGCAAAGGCTTATTAATGAAGCACAATGCATGACAAGACGCATTTTTTTATAGATTGGATTACTTAGACGCTTTGTCGAACCTATTTTTGTCTCAACTTTTGTAACAATATAGAAAATTGAGTTAGCTTAACGTGGGCTTTGGATTTTTTTCATTATGAGTTCTACATCCAAATTTACGGACGATTTAGTGCATACATGTCAAGTTGATTGGCCAATTTAAATGATCATTCTAACTTGATCATTGATGCTCATTGAGTAAAAGATTATAAATGAAGCACAATGCATGGCATGAAGAAATTTTGGATAAATTGGATCACCTGGATGGTTTGTCAAATCTATTTCAGTCTCAAGTTTTGTCATAATATCGAAAATTGAGCTAGCCTAACGTGGGCTTTGGATTTTGTCATTCTTAGCGCTAAGTAAAAAGTTATGGACGATTTACACCAGTCATGTCAAGTTCATCGGCCTGTTAAAATGATCATTGATGCTCATTGAGTAACGGCTTATAAATGAAGCACAATGCAAGGCATGACGCAGTTTTGGATAGATTGGATTACTTTGACGCTATGTAGAATCTATTTTTGTCTAAAAATTTTCCACATTATAGAAAATTGAGCTAGTTTAACGTGGGCATTAGATTCATTTCATTATAAGTTATAAATCAAATGTTACGGACGATATAGTGCAGACATGTCAAGTTGATCGGCCAGTTAAAATGATAATTCTAAACTGATCATTGATACTCATTGAGTAAACGCTTATAAATAAAGCACAAAGCATGACAAGACGAAGTTTTTGATAGATTGAATTATTTTGATGTTTTTTCGAACCTAATTTTGTCTCAAATTTTGTCACAGTATAGAAAATTGAGCTAGCTTAACGTGGAAATTGGATTAGTGTGATTCGGAGTTATAAATCAAAAGTTACGAATGATTTATTGCAGACCTGTCAAGTTGATCAGGCAGTTAAAATGATCATTCTAAACTAATCATTGATGCTCATTGACTACAGGCTTATTAATGAAGCCCAATGCATGGCAAGACGCAGTTTTGGACAGATTGGATTACATAGATATTTTTTCGAATCTATTTCTGTTTCAAATTTTGTCACAATATAGAAAATTGAGTTAGCTTAACGTGGAGATTGGATTAGTGTGATTCGGAGTTATAAATCAAAAGTTACGAACGATTTAGTGCAGACATGTCAAGTTGATTAGGCAGTTAAAATGATCATCCTAAACTAATCATTGATGCTCATTGAGTAAAGGCTTATAAATGAAGCCCAATGCATGGCAAGACGCAGTTTTGTACAGATTGGATTACTTGGATCCTTTGTCGAATCTATTTTTGTCTCAAATTTTGTCATAATGTAGAAAATTGAGATAGCTTAACGTGGGCTATGGACTTGTGTCATTCTCAGCATTAAATCCAAAGTTACGGACGATTTAGTAAAAACATGTCAAGTTGATAGGCCAGTTAAAATGATCATTCTAAACTGATCATTGATGCTCATTGAGTAAAGGCTTATAAATGAATCACAATGCATGGCATGACAGTTTTGGAAAGATTGGATTACTTGGATGCTTTGTCGAATCTATTTCTATCTCAAATGTTGTCACAATATAGAAAATTGAGCTTCTTTAACGTGGGCATTGGATTTATGTCATTCTGAGTTATAAATCAGAAGTAACGGACAATTTAGTGCAGGCATGTCAAGTTGATCGGGCAGTTAAAATGATCAATCTAAACTGATCATTGATGCTCATTGGGTATAGGCTTATAAATGAAGAACAACGCATGTCATGATGCAGTTTAGTATATACAATATAGAAAACTGATCTAGCTTAACGTGGGCACTGGATTCGTGTCTTTCTGAGCTATAAATCAAAAGTTATGGAAAATATAGTGCAGACATGTCACGTTGATTGTCTAGTTATAATAATCATTCTGTAAGAATCATTGATGCTCATTTAGTAAAGGCTTATAAATGAAGCACAATGCATGGCATGACGCAGTTCTGGATAGATTGGATTAGTTGGATGCTTTGTCGAATCTTTTTTGTCTCAAATTTTATCACAACGTAGAAAATTGAGCTAGCTTTACGTGGGCTATGGACTTGTGTCATTCTGAGCTTTAAATCCAAAGTTACGGACGATTTAGTACAAACATGTCAAGTTCATCGGCCTGTTAAAATGATCATTCTAAACTAATCATTGATGCTGATTGAGTAAAGGCTTATAAATGAAGCACAATGCATGGCATGACACAGTTTTGGATAGATTGGATTACTTGGATGCTTTGTTGAATCTATTTCTGTCTCAAATTTTGTCACAATATAGAAATTGATACTTTAACATGGACATTGGATTTATGTAATTCTAAGTTACAAATCAGAAGTAACAGACGATTGAGTGCAGGCATGTCAAGTTGATCGGGCAATTAAAATGATCACTGTAAACTGATCATTGGTGTTCATTGAGTAAAGGCTTATAAATGCAGAGCAATGCATGTCATGACGCAGTTTAGGATCGATTGGATTACTTGGAAGCGTTGTCAAATCTATTTCTATCTCAAATTTTGTCACAATAACGAAAATTGAGCTAGCTTAACGTAGGCATTGGACTCATGCCATTATGAGCTATAAATTAAAAGTTACGGATGATTTAGTGCAGACATGTCAAGTTGATCGGCCAATTAAAATAATCATTCTAAACTGATCATTGATGCTCATTGAGTAACGGCTAATAAATGAAGAACAATGCATGGCATGACGTAGTTTTGGATAGACTGGATTACTTGGGCGCTTTGTCGAATCTATTTGTGTCTCAAATTTGGTCATAATATAAAAAATTGAGCTAGCTTAACGTGAGCTTTGGATTTGTGTCATTCTGAGTTCAAAATCCAAAGTTACGGACAATTTAGTGCAAACATGTCAAGTTGATCGCCAGTTAAAATAATCATACTAAACTGATCATTGATGCTCATTGAGTAAAGACTTATTAGTGAATCAACGACACAGTTTTGGATAGATTGGATTACTTGAATGTATTGTCGAATCTATATCTGTCTCAAATTTTGTCATAATATAGAAAATTGAGCTACCTTAACGTGGGAACTGGATTTGTGTTATTCTGAGCTATAAATCAAAAGTTACAGACGATATATTGAAGACATGTCAAGTTGATCGGCCAGTAAAAATGATCATTCTAAACAGATCATTGATGCTCATTGAGTAAAGGCTTATAAATGAACCACAATGCATGGCATGACGTAGTTTTGGATAGATTGGATTACTTGGACGCTCTGTCGAATCTATTTCTATCTCAAATTTTTTCAGAATATAGAAAATTGAGCTAGCTTAACATGGGCTTTGGATTTATGTCATTCTGATCACTAAATACAAAGTTACAGACGATTTAGTGCTAACATGTCAAGTTGATCGGCCAGTTAAAATAATCATTCTAAACTGATCACTGATGCTCATTGAGTAAAGGCTTATTAACGAAGCAAAATGCATGGCAAGAAAGAGTTTTGGATAGATTAGATTACTTGGACTCTTTTTCGAATCTATTTCTGTTTCAAATTTTGTCACAATATAGAAAATTGAGCTAGCTTAATGTGGGTTTTGGATTTGTGTCATTATGAGTTCTAAATCCAATGTTATGCACGATTTAGTGCACACATGTTAAGATCGGCTATTTTAAATAATCATTCTAAACTGATCATTGATGCTCATTGAGAAAAGGCGTATAAATGAAGAACAATGCATGGCATGACGCAGTTTTGGATAGATTGGATTACTTGGATGCTTTGTTGAATCAATTTATGTCTCAAATTTTGTGACAACATAGAAAATTGACCTAGCTTAACGTGTGCTTTGGATTTGTGTCATTCTAAGTTCTAAATCCAAAGTTACGGACAATTTAGTGCAGACGTGTCAAGATCGGGCAGTTAAAATAATCATTCTAAACTGATCATTGATGCTCATTGAGTAAAGGCTTATTAATGAAGCACAATGAATGGCAAGACGCAGTTTTGGATAGATTAGATTACTTTGACTTTTTGTCTAATCTATTTTTGTTTCAAAATTTTTTCACAATATAGAAAATTGAGCGAGATTAACGTGGGATTTGGATTTGTGTCATTCTGAGTTCTAAATCCAAAGTTATGGACGATTTAGTGCAGACAAGTCAAGTTGATCGACCAGTTAAAATAATCATTATAAACTGATCATTTATGCTCATTGAATAAACGCTTATTAATGAAGAACAATGCATGGCAAGACACAGTTTTGGATAGATTAGATTACTTGGACTCATTGTCCAATCTATTTCTGTTTCAAATGTTGTCACAATAGAGAAAATTGAGCTAGCTTACCGTGGGTTTTGGATTTGTGTCATTCTAAGTTCTAAATCCAAAGTTATGGATTATTTAATGTGGACATGTCAAGATTGGCCATTTAAAATAATCATTCTAAACTGATCAATGATGCTCATTGAGTAAAGGCTTACTAATGAAGCACAATGCATGGCAAGACGCAGTTTTGGATAGATTAGATTACTTGGATTCTTTGTCGAACCTATTTCTGTTTCGAATGTTGTCACAATATAGAAATTTGAGCTACTTTAACGTGGGTTTGGATTTGTGTAATTCTAATTTCTAAATCCAAAGTTACAGATGATTTAGTGCAAACATGTCAATTTGATTGGGCCAGTTAAAATTATCATTCTAAACTGATCATTGATGCTCATTGAGTAAAGGCTTACGAATAGAGCACAATGCACGGCAAGATGCAGTTTTGGATAAATTAGATTACTTGGATTCTTTGTCCAACATATTTTTGTTTCAAATTTTGTCAAAATATAGAAAATTGAGCTAGATTAACATGGGCTTTAGATTTGTGTCATTTTAAGTTCTAAATCTGAAGTTACGGACGATTTAGTGCAGACATGTCAAGAACGGCCAGTTAAAATAATCATTCTAAACTGATCATTGATGCACATTGCGTAAATGCCTACTAATGAAGCACAAGGAATGGCAAGAAACAGTTTTGGATAGATTAGATTACTCTGACTCTTTGTCGAATCTATTTCTATTTCAAATTTTGTAACAATATAGAAAATGTAGCTAGCTTAACGTGGCCTTTGGATTTGTATCATTTTGAGTTCTAAATCCAAAGTTATACACGATTTAGTGCAGATATGTCAAGATCAGCCGGTTAAAATAATCATTCTAAACTTATCATTGATGCTCATTGATTAAAGGCTTATTAATAAAGCACAATGCATGGCGCGCCGCATTTTGGATAGATTAGATTACTTGGACTTTTTGTCGAATCTATTTCTGTTTTACATTTTGTCACAATATAGAAGATTGAGCGAGCTTAACGTGGGCTTTGGATTTGTGTCATTTTAAGTTCTAAATCTGAAGTTACGGACGATTTAGTGCAGACATGTCAAGATCAGCCATTTAAAATAATCATTCTAAACTGATCATTGATGCTCATTGAGTAAAGGCTTATTAATGAAGCACAATGCATGGCAAGACACAGATTTGGATAGATTAGATTACTTTGACTTTTTGTCGAATCTATTTCTGTTTCAATTTTTGTCACAATATAGAAAATTGAGCGAGCTTAACGTGGGCTTTGGAATTGTGTCATTCTGAGTTCTATATCCAAAGTTATCAACGCTTTAGTGCATACATGCCAAGTTGATCGGCCAATTAAATAATCATTCTAAACTGATCATTGATGTACATTGCGTAAATGCTTACTAATGAAGCACAAGGAATGGCAAGACACAGTCTTGTATGGATTAGATTACTCTGACTCTTTGTCGAATCTATTTCTATTTGAAATTTTGTAACAATATAGAAAATGTAGCTAGCTTAACGTGGCCTTTGGATTTGTGTCATTTTGAGTTCTAAATCCATAGTTATACACGATTTAGTGCAGATATGTCAAGATCAGCCGGTTAAAATAATCATTCTAAACTTATCATTGATGCTCATTGATTAAATGCTTACTAATAAAGCACAATGCATGGCAAGCCGCATTTTGGATAGATTAGATTACTTGGACTTTTTGTCGAATCTATTACTGTTTTACATTTTGTCACAATATAAAAGATTGAGCGAGCTTAACGTGGGCTTTGGATTTGTGCCATTCTAAGTTCTAAATCCATAGTTATGGACGATTTAGTGTAGACATGTCAAGTTGATCGGCCTGTTAAAATAACCATTCTGAACTGATCATTGATGCTCATTGAGTAAAGGCCTATTAATGAAGCACAATGCATGGCAAGACCCAGTTTTGGATAGATTATATTACTTGGACTCTTTGTCGAATATATTTATGTCTGAAATTTTGTAACAATATAGAAAATTGAGCTAGCTTAACGTGAGCTTTGGATTTGTGTCATTCTGAGCTCTAAATCCGAAGTAATGAACGATTTTAGTGCAGACATGTCGATTTAATCGGCCATTTTAAAATTATCATTATAAACTGATCATTGATGCTCATTGAGTAAAGGCTTATAAATGAATAACAATGTGTGGCATGACGTAGTTTTGGATAGATTGGATTATTTGGACACTTTGTCGAATCACTTCTATCTCAAATTTTGTCACAATATAGAAAATTGAACTAGCTTAACGTGAGCTTTGGATTTGTGTCATTCTGAGTTCAAAATCCAAAGTTATGGACGATTTAGTGCAAACATGTCAAGTTGGTCGGCCATTTAAAATAATCATACTAAACTGATCATTGATGCTCATTGAGTAAGGGCTTATTAATGAATCACAATACCTGGCAAGACGCATTTTTCGATACATTGGATTACTAGGATGATTTTTCGAATCTATTTCTGTCTCAAATTATCTCACAATATAGAAAATTGAGCTAGCTTAACATGGACACTGGATTCGCGTCATTCTGAGCTATAAATCAGAAATTAGAGACGATATAGTGAAGACATGTCAAGTTGATCATCCAATTAAAATGATCATTCTAAACTGATCATTGATGCTCAATGAGTAAAGCCTTATAAATGAAGCACAATGCATGGCATGACACAGTTTTGGATAGATTGGATTACTTGGACGCTCTATCGAATTGATTTCTTTCTCAAATTTTCTCACAATATAGAAAATTGAGATAGCTTAACGTCGGCTTTGGATTTGTGTCATTTTGATATCTGAATACAAAGTTACGGACGATTTATTGCAAACATTTCAAGTTGATCGGCCAGTTAAAATTATCATTCTAAACTGATCATTGATGCTCATTGAGAAAAGGCTTATAAATGAAGAACAATGCATGGCATGACGCAATTTTGGATAGATTGGATTACTTGGATGCTTTGTTGAATCTATTTATGTCTCAAATTTTGTCACAATATAGAAATTGAACTAGCCTAACGTGGGGTTTTGATTTGTGTCATTCTGAGTTCTATATCCAAAGTTATGGACAATTTAGTGCAGACATGTCAAGATCGGCCAGTTAAAATAATCATTCTAAACTGATCATTGATGCTCATTGAGGAAAGGCTTATTAATGAAGCACAATGCATGGCAAGACACAATTTTGGATAGATTAGATTACTTGGACTTTTTGTCTAATCTATTTTTGTTTCAAATTTTTTCACAATATAGAAAATTGAGCGAGATTAACGTGGGCTTTGGATTTGTGTCATTCTGAGTTCTAAATCCAAAGTTATGGACGATTTAGTGCAGACAAATCAAGTTGATCGGCCAGTTAAAATAATCATTTTAAACCGATCATTGATGCTCATTGAGTAAAGTCTTATTAATGAAGCACAATGCATGGCAAGACAGAGTTTTGGATAGATTAGATTACTTGAACTCTTTGTCAAATCTATTTCTGTTTCAAATGTTATCACAATATAAATTGAGCTAGCTTAACGTGGGTTTTGGATTTTTGTCATTCGGAGTTCTAAATCCAAAGTTATGGACGACTTAGTGCAGACATGTCAAGATCGGCCATTTAAAATAATCATTCTAAACTGATCATTCATTCTCATTGAGCACAATGCATGGCAAGACGGAGTTTTGGATAGATTAGATTACTTGGATTCTTTGTCGAACCTATTTCTGTTTCAAATTTTCTTAATATATTGAAAATTTTGCTGGCTTAACTTGGGCTTTGGATTTGTGTCATTCTTAGTTCTAAATCCGAAGTTACAGACTATTTAATGAAGACATGTCAAGATCGGCTATTTAAAATAACCATTCTAAAATGAACATTGATGATCATTGAGTAATGGCTTATTAATGAAGCACAATGCTTGGCTAGACGCAGTTTTGGATAGATTAGATTACTTTGACTTTTTGTCGAACCTATTTATGTTTCAAATTTTGACGCAATATAGAAAATTGAGTGAGGTTAACGTGGGCTTTGGAATTGTTTCATTCTGAGTTCTATATCCAAAGTTATAGACCATTTAGTGCAGACATGTCAAGTTGATCGGCCAGTTAAAATAATCTTTCTGAACTGATCATTGATGCTCATTGAGTAAAGGCTTACTAATGAAGCACAATGCATGGCAAGACACGGTTTGGATAGATTGGATTACTTGACGCTTTCGTATCTATTTTTGTCTCGAATTTTGTCACAATATAGAAAATTGAGATAGCTTTTGGGTTATATTGGATTAGTTGGAGCCTTTGTCGTATCTATTTCATTCCTATATTTTGTCACAATATAGAAAATTGATCCAGTTTAACATGGGCGTTGGATTCTCGTCATTCTGAGCTCTAAATCAAAAGTGACTTACGATTTAGTGATGACATGTCTAGTTGATGGGCTAGCTAAAATGATCATTCTAAACGGATCGATGGTTCTCATTGAATAAAGGCTAATAAATGAATTATAATGCATGGCATTACGCAGTTAGGGATAGACTGGATTACTTGGAAGCTTTGTCGTATCTATTTGAGTTTAAAAGTTTGCCATAGTATAGAAAATTGAGCTAGCATAACCAAAGCGTTGGATTCATGTCATTCGGAGCTTTAAATCAAAAGTTACAGATGATTTAGTGCGGACATGTCAAGTTGATTGGCCAGTTGAAATGATTATTCTAAGCTGATCATTGGTGCTCATTGAGTAAAGGCTTCTAAGTGAAGCATAATGCATGGCATCACGCAGGTAGGAATAGATTGGATTATTCGGAAGCTTTGTCGTACCTATTTGAGTCTGAAATTTTGTCACAATATAGAAAATTGAGCTAGCATATCATGGGCGTTGGATTCATGTCATTCCGAGCTCTTATTCAAAAGTTATGGACGATTTAGTAGGGACATGTCAAGTTGATCGGACAGTTAAAATGATCATTCTAAACTGATCATTGGTTCTCATTGATTAAAACCTCATAAGTGAAGCATAATGCATGGCATCACGCCGTTTGGGATATATTGGATTACTTGGAGCCTTTGTCGTATCTATTCAATTCCTAAATATTGTCACAATATAGAAAATTGATCCTGTTTAGCACGGGCATTGGATTCTCGTCATTCTGAGCTCTAAATCTAAAGTGACTTATGATTTAATTTTGACATGTCTAGTTGATCGGCTATCTAAAATGATCATTCTAAACGGATCGATGGTTCTCATTGAGTAAAGGCTAATAAATGAATTATAATGCATGGCATTATGCAGTTTGGGATAGATTGGATTACTTGGAAGCTTCGTCGTATCTAGTTGAGTCTGAAATTTTGCCATAGTATAGAAAATTGAGCTAGCATAACGTGGGTGTTGGATTCATGTCATTCGGAGCTCTAAATCAAAAGTTACGGACGATTTAGTGCGGATATGTCAAGTTGATTGGCTAGTTCAAATGATTATTCTAAGCTGATCATTGGTGCTCATTGAGCAAAGGCTTCTAAGTGAAGCATAATGCATGGCATCACGCAGGTTGGGATAGATTGGATTACTTGGAAGCTTTGTCGTATCTATTTGAGTCTGAAATTTTGTCACAATATAGAAAATTGAGCTAGCATATCGTGGGTGTTGGATTCATGTCATTCTGAGCTCTAAATCAAAAGTTATGGATGATTTAGTGGGGACATGTCAAGTTGATCGGCCAGTTAAAATGATCATTCTAAACTGATCATTGGTGCTCATTGATTAAAATCTCATAAGTGAAGCATAATGCATGGCATCACGCCGTTTGGGATATATTGGATTATTTGAAGGTTTTGTCGTATCTTTTTCATTCCTAAATTTTGTCAATATATAGAAAATTGATATAGTTGAACATGGGCGTAGGATTCGTGTCATTTTGAGTTCTAAATATAAACTGACGGACGATTTAGTGTTGACAAGTCAAGTTGATCCGCTATCTAAAATGATCATTTTAAACGGATCGATGGTTCTCATTGAATAAAGGCTAATAAATGAATTATAATGAATGGCACCACACAGTTGGAGAAAGATTGGATTACTTGTAAGCTTTGTCGTATCTATTTCATTTCTAATTTTTTTCACAATATAGAAAATTGAGCTACCTTAACCCTAGCGTTGGATTCGTGTCATTCTGAGCTTTAAATATAAATTGTTAGACGATTTACTGTTGACATGTCAAGTTGATCGGCTAGCTAAAATGATCATTCCAAACGGATTGATGGATCTCATTGAAGGCTAATAAATGAATTATAATTCATGGTATCACGACGTTTGGGATAGATTGGATTACTTGGAAGCTTTATCGTATCTATTTGAGTATGAAATTTTGTCATAGTATAAAAAATTGAGCTAGCATAACGTGGGCGTTAGATTGATGTCATTCTGAGCTCTAAATCAAATGTTACGGACGATTTAGTGCGGACATGTCAAGTTGATTGTCAAGTTCATATGATCATTCTAAGCTGATCATTGGTGCTCATTGAGTAAAGGCTTATAAGTGAAGTATAATGCATGGCATCACGCTGTTTGGGATAGATTGGATTATTTGGAGGCTTTGTCGTATCTATTTGAATATCAAATTTTTTCACAATATAGAAAATTGAGCTAGCGTATCGTAGGCGTTAGATTCATGTCATTCTAACCTCTAAATCAAAAGTTATAGACGATTTAGTGCAGACATGTCATGTTGATTGGCCAGTTCAAATGATCATTCTAAGCTGATCATTGTTGCTCATTGAGTAAAGGCTTATATGTGAGGCATAATGCATGCAATCACGCATTTTGGGATAGATTGCATTACTTGGACGCTTTGTCGTATCTATTTGAATATGAAACTTTTTCACAATATAGAAAATTGAGCTAGCATATCGTGGGCATTAGATTCATGTCATTCTGAGATCTAATTCAAAAGTTATCGACAATTTATTGCGGACATGTCAAGTTGATTGTCCAGTTAAAATGATCATTCTAAAGTGATCAGTGGTGCTCATTGATTAAAACCTCATAAGTGAATCATAATGCATGGCATCACGCAGTATGGGATATATTGGATTACTCGGAGGTTTTGTCGTATCTATATCATTCCTAAATTTTTTCACAATATAGAAAATTGATCTTGTTTAACACGGGCATTGGATTCGTCTCATTCTAAGCTCTAAATCTAAACTGACGGACGATTTAGTTTTGTCATGTCAAGTTGATCAACTACCTAAAATGATCATTCTAAACGGATCAATGGTTCTCACTGAGTAAAGGCTAATAAATGAATTATAATGTATGGCATCACACAATTTGGGATAGATTGGATTACTTGGAGGCTTTGTCATATCTATTTCATTCCTAAATTTTTTCACAATATAGAAAATGGAGCTACCTTAACATGAGCGTTGGATACTTGTCATTCTGAGCTCTAAATCATTGACTAAAGGCTAATAACTGAATTGTAGTGCATGCCATCACGATGTTCACGATAGATTGGATTACTTGGAAACTTTGTGGTATCTAATTGAGTTTGAAATTCTGTCATAGTATAGAAAATTGAGCTAGCATAACGTGGGCGTTGGATTCATGTCATTCGAAGATCTCAATCGAAAGTTACGGACGATTTAGTGTGGACATGTCAAGTTGATTGGCCAGTTCAAATGATTATTCTAAGCTGATCATTGGTGCTCATTGAGTAAAGGACTATAAATGAAGCATTATGAATCGCATCACGCAGGTTGGGAAAGATTGGATTACTTGGAAGCTTTGTCTATCTATTTGAGTCTGAAATTTCGTCACAATATAGAAAATTGAGCTAGCATATCGTGGGCGTTGCATTCATGTCATTCTGAGCTCTAAATTAAAGGTTGTGGAAGATTTAGTGTGGATATCTAAAGTTGATCGGCCGGTTAAATTGATCATTCTAAATTGATCATTGGTGCTCATTGATTAAAACCCCTTAAGTGAAGCATAATGCATGGCATCTTGCAGTTTGGGATAGATTGGATTATTTGGAGACATTGTCATATCATTTTCATTCCTAAATTCCTTCACGATATAAAAATTGAGCTAGTTTAACATGGGTATTGTATTCGTGTCATTCTGAGCTCTAGATCTAAATTGATGGACGATTTAGTGTTGACATGTCAAGTTGATCGGCTAGCTAAAATGATCATTTTGAACGGATCGATTGTTCTCATTGACTAAAGGCTAATAAATGAATTATAATGCAAGGCATCACGATGGTTTGGAAATATTGGATTACTTGGAAGCTTTGTCGTATCTATTTGAGTCTGAAAATTTTCCAGAGAAAATTGAGCAAGCATAACGTGGGCGTTAGATTCATGTCATTCGGAGATCTCAATCAAAATTTACAGAGGATTTAGTGTGGACATGTCAAGTTGATTGGCCAATTCAAATGATTATTCTAAGCTGATCATTGGTGCTCATTGAGTAAACGCCTATAAGTGAAGGATAATGCATCGTATCACACAGGTTGGGATAGATTGGATTACTTGGAAGCTTTGTCATATCTATTTGAGTCTGAAATTTTGTCACAGTATAGAAAATTGAGCTAGCATATCATGGGCATTGGATTCATGTCATTCTGAGCTGTAAATCCAAATTTACGGACGATTTAGTGTTGACATGTCAAGTTGATCGGCTAGCTAAAATGATCATTCTAAATGGATCAATTGTTCTCATTCACTAAAGGCTAATAATTGCATTATAATGCATGGCCTCAGGACGTTTGGGATAGATTGGATTACTTGGAAGCTTTGTCGTATCTATTTGAGTCTGAAATTTTGCCAAAGAAAATTGAGCTAGCATAACGTGGGCGTTTGATTCATGTCATTCGGAGATCTCAATCAAAAGTTACAGAGGATTTAGTGCGGACATGTCAAGTTGATTGGCTAGTTCAAATGATTATTCTAAGCTGATCATTGGTGCTGATTGAGTAAAAGCCTATAAGTGAAGCAGAATGCATAGCATCATGCAGGTCGGGATAGATTGGATTACTTGGAAGCTTTGTCATATCTATTTGAGTCTGAAATTTTGGCACCATATACAAAATTGAGCTAGCATATCGTGGGCGTGGGATTCATGTCATTCTGAGCTCTAAATTAAAAGTTATGGACGATTTAGTGCAAACATGTCAAGTTGATCGTCCAGTTAAAATGATCATTCTAAATTGATCAATGGTGCTCATTGATTAAAACCTCTTAAGTGAAGCATAATGCATGGCATATTGCAGTTTGGGATAGATTGGATAATTTGGAGATTTTGTCATATCAATTTCATTCCTAAATTCCATCAGAATATAGAAAATTGAGCTAGCTTAACATGGGCCTTAGTGTTGACATGTCAAGTTGATCGGCTAGCTAAAATGATCATTTTAAACCGATTGATGGTTCCCATTGACTAAAGGCTAATAAATTAATTATAATGCATGGCATCACGATGTTTTGGATAGATTGGATTACTTGGAAGCTTTGTCGTATCTATTTGAGTCTGAAAATTTTCCAGAGAAAATTGAGCTAGCATAACGTGGGCGTTAGATTCATGTCATTCGGAGATCTCAATCAAAAGTTACAGAGGATTTAGTGTGGACATGTCAAGTTGATTGGCCAATTCAAATGATTATTCTAAGCTGATCATTGGTGCTCATTGAGTAAAAGCCTATAAGTGAAGCATAATGCATCGCATCACGCAGGTTGGGATAGATTGGATTACTTGGAAGCTTTGTTATATCTATTTGAGTCTGAAATTTTGTCACAATATAGAAAATTGAGCTAGCATATCATGGGCGTTGGATTCATGTAATTCTGAGCTGTAAATCCAAATTTACGGACGATTTAGTGTTGACATGTCAAGTTGATCGGCTAGCTAAAATGATCATTCTAAATGGATCAATTGTTCTCATTGACTAAAGGCTAATAATTGCATTATAATGCATGGCCTCACGATGTTTGGGATAGATTGGATTACTTGGAAGCTTTGTCGTATCTATTTGAGTCTGAAATTTTGCCAAAGAAAATTGAGCTAGCATAACGTGGGCGTTTGATTCATGTCATTCGGAGATCTCAATCAAAAGTTACAGAGGATTTAGTGCGGACATGTCAAGTTGATTGGCTAGTTCAAATGATTATTCTAAGCTGATCATTAGTGCTTATTGAGTAAAAGCATATAAGTGAAGCATAATGCATAGCATCACGCAGGTTGGGATAGATTGGATTGCTTGGAAGCTTTGTCATATCTATTTGAGTCTGAAATTTTGGGACAATATACAAAATTGAGCTAGCATATCGTGGGCGTGGGATTCATGTCATTCTGAGCTCTAAATCAAAAGTTATGGACGATTTAGTGCGGACATGTCAAGTTGATCGGCCAGTTAAAATGATCATTCTAAATTGATCATTGGTGCTCATTGATTCAAACCTCTTAAGTGAAGCATAATGCATGGCATCTTGCAGTTTGGGATAGATTGGATAATTTTGAGATTTTGTCATATCAATTTCATTCCTAAATTCCATCAGAATATAGAAAATTGAGCTAGCTTAACATGGGCCTTAGTGTTGACATGTCAAGTTGATCGGCTAGCTAAAATGATCATTTTAAATCGATCGATGGTTCTCATTGACTAAAGGCTAATAAATTAGTTATAATGCATGGCATCACGATGTTTTGGATAGATTGGATTACTTGGAAGCTTTGTTGTATCTATTTGAATCTGAAATTTTGCCAGAGAAAATTGAGATAGCATAATGTGGGCATTGGATTCATGTCATTCTGAGATCTCAATCAAAAGTTATCGACAATTTATTGCGGATATGTCAAGTTGATCATCCAGTTAAAATGATAATTCTAAAGTGATCAGTTGTGCTCATTGATTAAAACCTCATAAGTAATCATAATGCATGGCATCACGCAGTATGGGATATATTGGATTACTCGGAGGCTTTGTCGTGTCTATATCATTTCTAAATTTTGTCACAATATATAAAATTGATCTTGTTTAACACGGGCATTGGATTCGTCTCATTCTAAGCTCTAAATCTAAATGACGGACGATTTAGTGTTGAAATGTCGAGTTGATCAGCTAGCTAAAATGAAAATTTAGTACGGACATTCTGAGTTGATCGGCCAGTTAAAATGATAATTCTAAACTGATCATTGGTGCTCAGTGATTAAAACCTCATAAGTGAAGCATAATGCATGGAATCACGCAGTTTGGGATAGATTGGATTATTTGAAGGCTTTGTCGTATCTGTTTGAGTCTGAACTATTGTCACAATATAGAAAGTTGAGCAAGCATAATGTGGGCGTTGGATTCATGTCATTTTGAGCTCTAAATCAAAATTTATGGACGATTTAGTGTGGATATGTCAAGTTGATCAGCCTGTTAAAATTATCATTCTAAACTGATCATTGGTGATCATTGATTAAAACCTCATAAGTGAAGCATAATGCATGGCATCACGCAGTTTTGGATAGATTGGATCACTTGGAGCCTTTGTCGTATCTATTTCATTCTTAAATTTTGTCACAATATAGAAAATTGTGATATCTTAACCTGGGTGTTGGAATCGTGTCATTCTGCGCTGCAAATTAAAATTGACGGACGCTTTAGTGTTGACATGTCAAGTTGATCGGCTAGCTAAAATGATGATTCTAAACGGATCTATGGTTCTCATTGAGTAAAGGCCAATAAATGAATTATAATGGATATCATCACGCAGTTTGGGATAGAATGGATTACTTGGGAGCTTTGTCGTATCTATTTGAGTCTCAAAATTTGTCATAAGATAAAAAAGTGAGGTAGCATAAGGTGGGCATTGGATTCATGTCATTCTTAGCTCTAAATCAAAAGTTACGGGATATAGTGCGGAAATTTCAAGTTGATCGGCCAGTTAAAATGATAATTCTAAACTGATCATGGGTGCTCATTGATTAAAACCTCGTAAGTGAAGCATAATGCATGGCATCACACATTTTGGGATAGATTGGATTACTTGGAGGCTTTGTCGTGTCTATTTGAGTCTGAAATTTTTTCACAATAAAGACAATTGAGCTACCATAACATGGGCGTTCGATTCATGTCATTCTGAGTTCTAAATCAAAGGTTAAAATGATAATTTAGTGCAGACATGTCAAGCTGATCGGCCAGTTAAAATGATAATTATAAACTGATCATTGGTGCTCATTGATTAAAACCTCGTAAGTGAAGCATAATGCATGGCATCACGCAGTTTGGGAAAGATTGGATTACTTGGAGGCTTTTTCGTATCTATTTCATTCCTTAATTTTGTCACAATATACAAAATTGACCTAGCTTAATGTGGCCGCTGGATTTGTGTCATTCGAAGCTCTAAATCTAAAGTGACGGAGGATTTAGTGTTTACATGTCAAGTTGATCAGCTAGCTAAAATGATCATTCTAAATGGATCGATGGTTCTTATTGAGTAAAGGCTAATAAATGAATTATAATGCATGGCATCACACACTTTGGGATATATTGGATTACTTGTAAGCTTTGTCGTATCTATTTGAGTCTGAAATTTTGTCACAATATAGGAAATTGAGCTAGATAATGTGGGTGTTGGATTCATGTCAATCTAAGCTCTAAATAAAAAGTTATGGACGATTTATTGCGGATATGTCAAGTTGATCGCCATTTAAAAATAATCATTCTAAACTGATCGTTGGTACTCATTGATTAAAACCTCCTAAGTAAAGCATATCGCATGGCATCACACAGTTTGGGATAGATTGGATTACATGGAGGCTTTTTCGTATCTATTTCATTTCTAAATTTTTTCACAATATAGAAAATTGAGCTAGCTTAAAATGGGCGTTGGATTCGTGTCATTTTGAGCTCTAAATCTAAATTGACGGGCGATTTAGTGTTGACATGTCAAATTGATCGGCTAGCTAAAATGATCATTCAAAATGGATTGATGGTTCGTATTGAGTAAAGTCTAATAAATGAATTATAATGCATGGCATCACGCACTTTGGGATATATTGGATTACTTGGAAGCTTTGTCGTATCTATTTGAGTTTAAAATTTTGTCATAGTGTAAAAAATTTAGCTAGCATAACGTGGGCGTTGGATTCATGACATTCTGAGCTCTAAATCAAAAACTACAGACGACTTAGTGCGGACATGACAAGTTGATTGGAAGTCCAAATGATCATTCTAAGCAGATCATTTGTGCTCATTGATTGAAGGCTTATAAGGCAAGCATAATGCATGACGTCACACAGTTTGGGATAGATTCCATTACTTGGAGGCTTTGTCGAATTTATTTGAGCCTGAAATTTTTTGTCAATATAGGAAATTGAGATAGCATATCGTGGGCTATGGATTCATCTCATGCTGAGTTCTGAATCAAAAGTTATGGATGATTTAGTGCGGACATGTCCAGTTGATCGGCCAGTTAAAATGATCATTCTAAACTGATCATTGGTGCTTATTGATTAAAACCTCATAAGTGAAGGATAATGCATGGCATCATACAGTTTGGGATATATTGGATTAGTTGGAGGCTTTTTCGTATCTATTTCATTCCTAAATTTTGTCACATTATAGAAAATTGATCTAGCTAAAATGACCATTCTAAACGGATCAATGGTTCGCATTGAGTAAAGGCTAATAAATGAATTATTATACATGGCACAACACACTTTGGGATAGATTGGATTACTTGGAAGCTCTGTCGTAACTATTTGAGTCTGAAATTTTGTCACAATATGGAAAATTGAGCTAGCATAATGTGGGCGTTGGATTCATTTCAATCTAAGCTCTAAATAAAAAGTTATGGACTATTTAGTGCGGACATTTCAAGTTGAGCGCCCATTTAAAATGATCATTCTAAACTGATCCTTGGTGCTCATTGATTAAAACCTCATAAGTAAAGCATAATGCATGGCATCACACAGATTGGGATAGATTAGATTACTTGGAGGCTTTGTCGTATCTATTTCATTTCTAAATTTTGTCACAGTATAGAAAATTGAGCTAGCTTAAAGTGGGCGTTGGATTCGTGTCATTTTGGGTTCTAAATCTAAATTGATGGACGATTTAGTGTTGACATGTCAAGTTGATCGGCTAGCTAAAATGATCATTCAAAATGGATTGATGGTTCTTATTGAGTAAAGTCTAATAAATGAATTATAATGCATGGCATCACGCACTTTGGAATATATTAGATTACTTGGAAGCTTTGTCATATCTATTTGAGTTTAAAATTTTGTCATAGTATAGAAAATTGAGCTAGCATAACGTGTGCATTGGATTCATGACATTCTGAGCTCTAAATCAAAAGTTACAAACGACTTAGTGCGCAAATGTCAAGTTGATTGGACAGTTCAAACGATCATTCTAAGCTGATCATTTGTGCTCATTGAGCGAAGGCTTATAAGTCAAGCATAATGCATGACATCACACAGTTTGGGATAGATTCGATTACTTGGAAGCTTTGTCGTATCTATTTGAGTATGAAATTTTGTCACAATATAGAAAATTGAGATAGCATATCGTGGGCTATGGATTCATCTCATTCTGAGGTCTAAGTCAAAAGTTATGGATGATTTAGTGCGGACATGTCTAGTTGACCGGCCAGTTAAAATGATCATTCTAAACTGATCATTGGTGATCACTGATTAAAACCTCATAAGTGAAGCATAATGCATGGCATCACGCAGTTTGGGATATATTGGATCACTTGGAGGCTTTGTTGTATATATTTCATTCCTAATATTTGTAAAAATATAGAAAATTGAGCTAGCTTAACATGGGCGTTGGATACTTGTCATTCTGAGCTTTAAATCTAAAGTGACAGAGGATTTAGTGTTGACATGTCAAGTTGATCGGTTAGCTAAAATGATCATTCTAAACGGATCGGTGCTTCTCGTTGAGTAAAAGCTAATAAATGAATTATAATGCATGACATAACGCTGTTCGGGATAGATTGTATCACATGGAGCCTTTGTCGTATCTATTTCATTCTTAAATTTTGTCACAATATAGAAAATTGTGATATCTAACCTGGGCGTTGGAATCGTGTCATTCTGCGCTCCAAATTAAAATTGACGAACGTTTTAGAGTTGACATGTCAGGTTGATCGGCTAGCTAAAATGATGATTCTAAACGGATCGATGGTTCTCATTGAGTAAAGGCCAATAAATGAATTATAATGGTATCATCACGCAGTTTGGGATAGAATCGATTACTGGGAAGCTTTGTCGTATCTGTTTGAGTCTCAAAATTTGTCACAATATAAAAAATTGAGCTAGCATAACGTGGGCATTGGATTCATGTCATTCTTAGCTCTAAATCGAAAGTTACGGAGGATTTAGTGCGGACATTTCAAGTTGATCGGCCAGTTAAAATGATAATTCTAAACTGATCATGGGTGCTCATGGATTAAAACCTCGTAAGTGAAGCATAATGCATGGCATCACACATTTTGGGATAGATTGGATTACTTGGAGGCTTTGTCGTGTCTATTTGAGTCTGAAATTTTTTCACAATAAAGACAATTGAGCTACCATAACATGGGCGTTGGATTCATGTCATTCTGAGTTCTAAATCAAAGGTTAAAATGATAATTTAGTGCAGACATGTCAAGCTGATCGGCCAGTTAAAATGATAATTATAAACTGATCATTGGTGCTCATTGATTAAAACCTCGTAAGTGAAGCATAATGCATGGCATCACGCAGTTTGGGAAAGATTGGATTACTTGGAGGCTTTTTCGTATCTATATCATTCCTTAATTTTGTCACAATATACAAAATTGACCTAGCTTAACGTGGCCGCTGGATTTGTGTCATTCGAAGCTCTAAATCTAAAGTGACGGAGGATTTAGTGTTTACATGTCAAGTTGATCAGCTAGCTAAAATGATCATTCTAAATGGATCGATGGTTCTTATTGAGTAAAGGCTAATAAATGAATTATAATGCATGGCATCACACACTTTGGGATATATTGGATTACTTGTAAGCTTTGTCGTATCTATTTGAGTCTGAAATTTTGTCACAATATAGGAAATTGAGCTAGATAATGTGGGCGTTGGATTCATGTCAATCTAAGCTCTAAATAAAAAGTTATGGACGATTTACTGCGGATATGTCAAGTTGATCGCCCATTTAAAATGATCATTCTAAACTGATCGTTGGTACTCATTGAATAAAACCTCATAAGTAAAGCATAATGCATGGCATCACACAGTTTGGGATAGATTGGATTACATGGAGGCTTTTTCGTATCTATTTCATTTCTAAATTTTTTCACAATATTGAAAATTGAGCTAGCTTAAAATGGGCGTTGGATTCGTGTCATTTTGAGCTCTAAATCTAAATTGACGGATGATTTAGTGTTGACATGTCAAATTGATCGGCCAGCTAAAATGATCATTCAAAATGGATTGATGGTTCGTATTGAGTAAAGTCTAATAAATGAATTATAATGCATGGCATCACGCACTTTGGGATATATTGGATTACTTGGAAGCTTTGTCGTATCTATTTGAGTTTAAAATTTTGTCATAGTGTAAAAAATTTAGCTAGCATAACGTGGGCATTGGATTCATGACATTCTGAGCTCTAAATCAAAAACTACAGACGACTTAGTGCGGACATGATAAGTTGATTGGAAGTCCAAATGATCATTCTAAGCAGATCATTTGTGCTCATTGATTGAAGGCTTATAAGGCAAGCATAATGCATGACGTCACACAGTTTGGGATAGATTCCATTACTTGGAGGCCTTGTCGAATTTATTTGAGCCTGAAATTTTTTGTCAATATAGAAAATTGAGATAGCATATCGTGGGCTATGGATTCATCTCATGCTGAGTTCTGAATCAAAAGTTATGGATGATTTAGTGCGGACATGTCCAGTTGATCGGCCAGTTAAAATGATCATTCTAAACTGATCATTGGTGCTTATTGATTAAAACCTCATAAGTGAAGGATAATGCATGGCATCATACAGTTTGGGATATATTGGATTAGTTGGAGGCTTTTTCGTATCTATTTCATTCCTAAATTTTGTCACATTATAGAAAATTGATCTAGCTAAAATGACCATTCTAAACGGATCAATGGTTCTCATTGAGTAAAGGCTAATAAATGAATTATAATACATGGCACAACACACTTTGGGATAGATTGGATTACTTGGAAGCTTTGTCGTATCTATTTGAGTCTGAAATTTTGTCACAATATGGAAAATTGAGCTAGCATAGTGTGGGCGTTGGATTCATTTCAATCTAAGCTCTAAATAAAAAGTTATGGACTATTTAGTGCGGACATTTCAAGTTGAGCGCCCATTTAAAATGATCATTCTAAACTGATCCTTGGTGCTCATTGATTAAAACCTCATAAGTAAAGCATAATGCATGGCATCACACAGATTGGGATAGATTGGATTACTTGGAGGCTTTGTCGTATCTATTTCATTTCTAAATTTTGTCACAGTATAGAAAATTGAGCTAGCTTAAAGTGGGCGTTGGATTCGTGTCATTTTGGGTTCTAAATCTAAATTGACGGACGATTTAGTGTTGACATGTCAAGTTGATCGGCTAGCTAAAATGATCATTCAAAATGGATTGATGGTTCTTATTGAGTAAAGTCTAATAAATGAATTATAATGCATGGCATCACGCACTTTGGAATATATTAGATTACTTGGAAGCTTTGTCGTATCTATTTGAGTTTAAAATTTTGTCATAGTATAGAAAATTGAGCTAGCATAACGTGTGCATTGGATTCATGACTTTCTGAGCTCTAAATCAAAAGTTACAAACGACTTAGTGAGAAAATGTCAAGTTGATTGGACAGTTCAAACGATCATTCTAAGATGATCATTTGTGCTTATTGAGCGAAGGCTTATAAGTCAAGCATAATGCATGACATCACACAGTTTGGGATAGATTCGATTACTTGGAGGCTTTGTCGTATCTATTTGAGTATGAAATTTTGTCACAATATAGAAAATTGAGATAGCATATCGTGGGCTATGGATTCATCTCATTCTGAGGTCTAAGTCAAAAGTTATGGATGATTTAGTGCGGACATGTCTAGTTGACCGGCCAGTTAAAATGATCATTCTAAACTGCTCATTGGTGATCACTGATTAAAACCTCATAAGTGAAGCATAATGCATGGCATCACGCAGTTTGGGATAGATTGGATCACTTGGAGGCTTTGTTGTATATATTTCATTCCTAATTTTTGTAAAAATATAGAAACTTGAGCTAGCTTAACATGGGCGTTGGATACTTGTCATTCTGAGCTTTAAATCTAAAGTGACGGAGGATTTAGTGTTGACATGTAAAGTTGATCGGTTAGCTAAAATGATCATTCTAAACGGATCGGTGCTTCTCGTTGAGTAAAAGCTAATAAATGAATTATAATGCATGACATAACGCTGTTCGGGATAGATTGTATCACATGGAGCCTTTGTCGTATCTATTTTATTCTTAAATTTTGTCACAATATAGAAAATTGTGATATCTAACCTGGGCGTTGGAATCGTATCATTCTGCGCTCCAAATTAAAATTGACGAACGTTTTAGAGTTGACATGTCAGGTTGATCGGCTAGCTAAAATGATGATTCTAAACGGATCGATGGTTCTCATTGAGTAAAGGCCAATAAATGAATTATAATGGATATCATCACGAAGTTTGGGATAGAATCGATTACTTGGAAGCTTTGTCGTATCTGTTTGAGTCTCGAAATTTGTCACAATATAAAAAATTGAGCTAGCATAACGTGGGCGTTGGATTCATGTCATTCTTAGCTCTAAATCGAAAGTTACGGAGGATTTAGTGCGGACATTTCAAGTTGATCGGCCAGTTAAAATGATAATTCTAAACTGATCATGGGTGCTCATTGATTAAAACCTCGTAAGTGAAGCATAATGCATGGCATCACGCAGTTTGGAAAGATTGGATTACTTGGAGGCTTTTTCGTATTTATTTCATTCCTTAATTTTGTCACAATATACAAAATTGACCTAGCTTAACGTGGCCGCTGGATTTGTGTCATTCGAAGCTCTAAATCTAAAGTGACGGAGGATTTAGTGTTTACATGTCAAGTTGATCAGCTAGCTAAAATGATCATTCTAAATGGATCGATGGTTCTTATTGAGTAAAGGCTAATAAATGAATTATAATGCATGGCATCACACACTTTGGGATATATTGGATTACTTGTAAGCTTTGTCGTATCTATTTGAGTCTGAAATTTTGTCACAATATAGGAAATTGAGCTAGATAATGTGGGCGTTGGATTCATGTCAATCTAAGCTCTAAATAAAAAGTTATGGACGATTTACTGCGGATATGTCAAGTTGATTGCCCATTTAAAATGATCATTCTAAACTGATCGTTGATACTCATTGATTAAAACCTCATAAGTAAAGCATAATGCATGGCATCACACAGTTTGGGATAGATTGGATTACATGGAGGCTTTTTCGTATCTATTTCATTTCTAAATTTTTTCACAATATAGAAAATTGAGCTAGCTTAAAATGGGCGTTGGATTCGTGTCATTTTGAGCTCTAAATCTAAATTGACGGACGATTTAGTGTTGACATGTCAAATTGATCGGCTAGCTAAAATGATCATTCAAAATGGATTGATGGTTCGTATTGAGTAAAGTCTAATAAATGAATTATAATGCATGGCATCACGCACTTTGGGATATATTGGATTACTTGGAAGCTTTGTCGTATCTATTTGAGTTTAAAATTTTGTCATAGTGTAAAAAATTTAGCTAGCATAACGTGGGCGTTGGATTCATGACATTCTGAGCTCTAAATCAAAAACTACAGACGACTTAGTGCGGACATGACAAGTTGATTGGAAGTCCAAATGATCATTCTAAGCAGATCATTTGTGCTCATTGATTGAAGGCTTATAAGGCAAGCATAATGCATGACGTCACACAGTTTGGGATAGATTCCATTACTTGGAGGCTTTGTCGAATTTCTTTGAGCCTGAAATTTTTTGTCAATATAGAAAATTGAGATAGCATATCGTGGGCTATGGATTCATCTCATGCTGAGTTCTGAATCAAAAGTTATGGATGATTTAGTGCGGACATGTCCAGTTGATCGGCCAGTTAAAATGATAATTCTAAACTGATCATTGGTGCTCATTGATTAAAACCTCGTAAGTGAAGCATAATGCATGGCATCACACAGTTTGGGATAGATTGGATTACTTGGAGGCTTTGTCGTGTCTATTTGAGTCTGAAGTTTTTTCACAATAAAGACAATTCAGCTAGCATAACATGGGCGTTTGATTCATGTCATTCTGAGTTCTAAATAAAAGGTTAAAATGATTATTTAGTGCGGACATGTCAAGTTGATCGGCCAGTCAAAATGATCATTCTAAACTGATCATTGGTGCTCATTGATTTAAACCTCGTAAGTGAAGCATAATGTATGGCATCACGCAGTTTGGGATAGATTGGATTACTTGGAGGCTTTTTCGTATCTATTTCACTCCTTAATTTTGTCACAATATACAAAATTGACCTAGCTTAACTTGGCTGCTGGATTTGTGTCATTCTAAGCTCTAAATCTAAAGTGACGGAGGATTTAGTGTTTACATGTCAAGTTGATCGGCTAGCTAAAATGATCTTTCTAAACGGATCGATGGTTCTTATTGAGTAAAGGTTAATAAATGAATTATAATGCATGGCATCACACACTTTGGGATAGATTGGATTAATTGTAAGCTTTGTCGTATCTATTTGAGTCTGAAATTTTGGCACAATATAGAAAATTGAGCTAGAATAATGTGGGCGTTGGATTCATGTCAATCTAAGCTCTAAATAAAAAGTTATGGACGATTTACTCCGGATATGTCAAGTTGATCGCCCATTTAAAATGATCATTCTAAACTGATCGTTGGTGCTCATTGATTAAAACCTCATAAGTAAAGCATAATGCATGGCATCAAACAGTTTGGGATATATTGGATTACTTGGAGGCTTTTTCGTATCTATTTCATTCCTAAATTTTGTGACAATATAGAAAATTGAGCTATTTTAAGATACGCATTGGATTCGTGTCATTCTGAGCTCTAAATCTAAAGTGATGGATGATTTAGTGTTCACATGTCAAGTTGATCGGCTAGGTAAAATGATCAGTCTAAACGGATCAATGGTTCTTATTGAGTAAAGGCTAGTAAATGAATTATAATGCATGGTATCACGCAATATGGGATGGATTGGATTACTTGGAAGATTTGCGTATCTATTTAATATTGAAACTTTTTCATAGTATAGAAAATTGAACTAGAATAACGTGGGTGTTGGATTCATGTCATTATGAGCTCTAACTCAAAAGTTACGGACGATTTAGAGCGGACATGTCAAGTTCATTGGCTAGTTCAAATGATCATTCTAAACTTATTATTGGTGCTCATTGATTAAAACCTCATAAGTGAAGCATAATGCATGGCATCATGCAGTTTGGGATATATTGTATTGCTTGAAGGCTTTTTCGTATCTATTTCATTTCTAAATTTTGTCACAATATAGAAAATTGAGCTAGCTTAAAATGGGCATTGGATTCGTGTTATTTTGAGCTCTAAATCTAAATTGACGGACGATTTAGTGTTGACATGTCAAGTTGATCGGCTAGCTAAAATGATCATTCAAAATGGATTGATCGTTTTTATTGAATAAAACCTAATAAATGAATTATAACGCATGGCATCACGCACTTTGGGAAATATTGGATTACTTGGAAGCTTTGTCGTATCTATTTGAGTTTATAATTTTGTCATTGTATAGAAAATTGAACTAGCATAACGTGTGCGTTGGATTCATGACATTCTGAGCTCTAAATCAAAAGTTACAAACGACTTAGTGCGAAAATGTCAAGTTGATTTGACAGTTCAAATGACCATTCTAAGATGATCATTTGTGCTCATTGAGTGAAGGCTTATAATTCAAGCATAATGCATGACATCACATAGTTTGGGATAGATTCGATTACTTGGAGGCTTTGTCGTATCTATTTGAGTAAGAAATTTTTTCACAATATAGAAGATTGAGATAGCATATCGTGGGCTATGGATTCATCTCGTTCTGAGGTCTAAATCAAAAGTTATTGATGATTTAGTGCAGACATGTTCAGTTGATCGGCCAGTTAAAATGATCATTCTAAACTGATCATAGGTGATCATTGATTAAAACCTCATAAGTGAAGCATAATGCATGGCATCATGCAGTTTGGGATATATTGGATTAGTTAGAGGCTTTTTCGTTTCTATTTCATTCCTAAATTTTGTCACAATATAGAAAATTGATCTAGTTTAACACGGGCGTTGGATTCGTGTCATTTTGGGCTATAAATCTAAAGTGACAGATGATTTAGTGTTGATATATCAAGTTGATTGGCTAGGTAAAATGATCATTCTAAACGGATCAATGGTTCACATTGAGTAAAGGCTAGTAAAAGAATTATAATGCATGGTATCACGCAATGTGGGATAGAATAGATTACTTGGAAGCTTTGTCGTATCTATTTGATTTTGAAAATTTGTCATATTATATTAAATTGAGCTACCATAACGTGGGCGTTGGATTCATGTCATTCTAAGCTCTAAAAAAGTTAGGGATGAATTATTATGGACATGACAAGTTTATTGGCCTGTTCAAATGATCATTCTAAGCTGATCACTGGTGCTCATTGAGTAAAGGCTTATAAGTGAAGCATAATGCATGGCATCACGCAATTTGGGATTGATTGGATTACTTGGATGCTTTGTCGTATTTATTTTAGTCTAAAATTTTGTCACATTATAGAAAATTGAGCTAGCATAACCAGGGCATTGGATTCATGTCATTCGGAGTTCAAAATAAAAAGTTATGGACGATTTAGTGCGGAGATGTCAAGTTGATCGGCCTGTTAAAATGATAATTCTAAACTGATCATTGCGGCTCATTGATTAAAACCTCATAAGTGAAGCATAATCCATGGCATTATGCAGTTTGGGATATATTGGATTAGTTAGAGGCTTTTTCGTATCTATTTCATTCCTAAATTTGTCACAATATAGAAAATTGATCTAGTTTAACACGGGCGTTGGATTCGTGTCATTTTGAGCTAGAAATCTAAAGTGACGGATGATTTAGTGTTGACATATCAAGTTGATTGGCAAGGTAAAATGATCATTCTAAACGGATCAATGGTTCACATTGAGTAAAGGCTAGTAAAAGAATTATAATGCATGGTATCACGCAATGTGGGATAGAATAGATTACTTGGAAGCTTTGTCGTATCTATTTGATTTTGAAAATTTGTCATATTATATTAAATTGAGATACCATAACGTGGGCGTTGGATTCATGTCATTCTAAGCTCTA
Source organism: Pugionium dolabratum (assembly GCA_018901945.1). Classification (NCBI taxonomy): domain Eukaryota; kingdom Viridiplantae; phylum Streptophyta; class Magnoliopsida; order Brassicales; family Brassicaceae; genus Pugionium; species Pugionium dolabratum. Next base: position 251,281 of record JAEVFF010000552.1, on the reverse strand, counting down.
AAAAAAGTTAGGGATGAATTATTATGGACATGACAAGTTTATTGGCCTGTTCAAATGATCATTCTAAGCTGATCACTGGTGCTCATTGAGTAAAAGCTTGTAAGTGAAGCATAATGCATGGCATCACGCAATTTGGGATTGATTGGATTACTTGGATGCTTTGTCGTATTTATTTTAGTCTAAAATTTTGTCTCATTATAGAAAATTGAGCTAGCATAACCAGGGCATTGGATTCATGTCATTCTGAGTTCTAAATAAAAAGATATGGAAGATTTAGTGCGGAGATGTCAAGTTGATCGGCCTGTTAAAATGATAATTCTAAACGGATCATTGCGGCAAATTGATTAAAACCTCATAAGTGAAGCATAATGCATGGTATCATGCAATTTGGGATTGATTGGATTACTTGGATGCTTTGTCGTATTTATTTTAGTCTAAAATTTTGTCACATTATAGAAAATTGAGCTAGCATAACCAGGGCATTGGATTCATGTCATTCTGAGTTCTAAATAAAAAGTTATGGACGATTTAGTGCGGAGATGTCAAGTTGATCGGCCTGTTAAAATGATAATTCTAAACGGATCATTGCGGCTCATTGATTAAAACCTCATATGTGAAGCATAATGCATGGCATTACCCAGTTTGGGATACATTGGATTACTTGGAGACTTTGTCGTATCTATTTCATTCCGAAATCTTGTCACAACATAGAAAATTGAGCTAGCATAACGTGGGCGTTGGATTCATGTAATTCTGAGTTCTAAATCAAAAGTTATGGAATGATTTAGTGCGGACATATCAAGTTGATCGGCTAGTTATAATGATCATTCTAAACTGATCATTGGGGTTCATTGATTAAAACCACATAAGTGAAGCATAATGAATGATATCATGCAGTTTGGGATAGATTGGATTACCTGAAGGCTTTTTCGTATCTATTTCATTCCTAAATTTTGTAACAATTTAGAAAATTGAGCTAGCTTATCATGGCCGTTTGATTCGTGTCATTCTGAGTTCTAAATCTAAAGTGACGGACGATTTAGTGTTGACATGACAAGTTGATCGGCTAGCTAAAATGATAATTCTAAACGGATCAATGGTTCTCATTGAGGAAAAGCTAATAAATGAATTATAATGCATGGCATCACGCAGTTTAGATAGATTTGATTACTTACAAGCTTTGTCGTATCTATTTCATTCCTAAATTTTGTCACAATATAGAAAATTGAGCTAGCTTAACATGGGCGTTGAACTCGTATCATTCTGAGCTCTAAATCTAAATTGACGGACGATTTAGTGTTGACATATGAAGTTGATCGGCTAGCTAAAATGATCATTCTAAACGGATCGTTGAATCTCATTGAGTAAAGGCTAGTAAATGCATTATAATGCATGCCATCACGCAATTTGGGATAGATTGGATTATTTGGAAGCTTTTTCGTACCTATTTGATTTTGAAATTTTTTTATAGTAATAGAAAATGGAACTAGCATAACGTGGGTGTTGGATTCATGTCATTACGAGCTCTAACTCAAAAGTTACGGACAATTTAGAGAGGACATGTCAAGTTCATTGGCTAGTTCAAATGATCATTCTAAACTGATCAATGGTGCTCATTGATTAAAACCTCATAAGTGAAGCATAATGCATGGCATCATGCAGTTTGGGATACATTGGATTATTGAAGGCTTTTTCGTATCTATTTCATTCCTAGATTCTGTCACAGTATAGAAAATTGATCTAGTTTAACATGGGCGTTGGATTCGTGTCATTCTGAGCTATAAATCTAAAGTGACAGATGATTTAGTGTTTAAATGTCAAGTTGATCGGCTAGCTAAAATGGCCATTCTAAACGGATCAATGGTTCTCATTGAGTAAAGGCTAATAAATGAATTATAATGCATGGTATCACGCAATTTGGGATAGATTGGATTACTTGGAAGCTTTGTCGTATCTATTTGATTTTGAAAATTTGTCATAGTATATAAAATTGAGCTAGCATAACGTGGGCATTAGATTCATGTCATTCTAAGCTCTAAATTAAAAGTTAAGGACGAATTACTTTGGACATGTCAACTTTATTGGCCAATTCAAATGATCATTCTAAGCTGATCACTAGTGCTCATTGAGTAAAGGCTTATAAGTGAAGCATAATTTCTGCCATTACGCAGTTTGGGATTGATTGGATTACTTGGATGCTTTGTCATATTTATTTTAGTCTAAAATTTTGTCACATTATAGAAATTTCAGCTAGAAGAACCATGACGTTGGATTCATGTCATTCTGAGCTGTAACTAAAAAGTTATGGACGATTTAGTGCGGACATGTCAAGTTGATCGGCCAGTTAAAATGATAATTCTAAATTGATCATTGCGGCTCATTGATTAAAACCTCATAAGTGAAGCATAATGCATGGCATCACGCATTTTGGGATAGATTGGATTACTTCGAGGCTTTTTCGTATCTATTTCATTCCTAAATTTTGTCACAATGTAGAAAATTGAGCTAGCTTATCATTGGCGTTGGATTCGTGTCATTCTGAGCTATAAATCTAACGTGACGGATGATTTAGTGTTGACATGTCAAGTTGATCGGCTAGCTAAAATAATCATTCTAAACGGATCATTGGTTCTCATTGAGTAAATGCTAATAAATGAATTATAATGCATGGTATCACGCAATTTGGGATAGATTGGATTACTTGAAATCTTTGTCGTATCTTTTTGATTTTGAAAATTTGTCATCGTATAGAAATTGAGCTAGCATAACGTGGGTGATGGATTCATGTCATTCTAAGCTCTAAAATAAAGTTAAGAACAATTTAATGTGGTCATGTCAAGTTGATTGTGCAGTCCAAACGATCATTCTAAACTGATTATTGGTGCTCATTGATTAAAACCTCATAAGTGAAGCATAATGCATGACATCACGCAGTTTGGGATAGATTGGATTACTTGGAGGCTTGTCGTATCTATTTGAGTTTGAAATTTTGTCACAATATAGAAAATTGATCTAGCATAACGTGGGCGTTGGATTCCAGTGATTCTGAGGTCTAAATCAAAAGTTATAGTTGATTTAGTGCGCACATGTCCGGTTGATCGGCCAGTTAAAATGATCGTTCTAAACTGATCATTGGTGCTCATTGATTAAAACCTCATAAGTGAAGTATAATGCATGGCATCACGCAGTTTCGGAAATATTGGATTATTTGGAGGCTTTTTCATATCTATTTCATTCCGAAATTTTGTCAAAATATAGAAAATTGATCTAGTTTAACATGGGTGTTGGATTCGTGTAATTCGGAGCTATAAATCTAAAGTGAAGGATGATTTAGTGTTGGCATGTCAAGTTGATCTGCTAGCTAAAATGATAATTCTAAACGGATCAATGGTTCTCATTGAGAAAAGGCTAATAAATGCATTATAATGCATGGCATCACGCAGTTTAGATCGATTGGACTACTTACAGGCTTTGTCATATCTATTTCATTCCTAAATTTTGTCACAATATAGAAAATTGCGCTAGCTTAACATGGGCGTTGAATTCGTGTCATTCTGAGCTCTAAATCTAAATTGACGCACGATTTAGTGTTGACATATCAAGTTGATCGGCTAGCTAAAATGATCATTCTAAACGGATCGATGAATCTCATTGAGTAAAGGCTAGTGAATGCATTATATTGCATGGCATCACGCAATTTGGGATGGATTGGATTATTTGGAAGCTTGTCGTATATATTTGATTTTGAAATTTTTTTATAGTATAGAAAATTGAGCTAGTATAACGTGGGTGTTGGATTAATGTCATTATGAGCTCTAACTCAAAAGTTACGGTCGATTTAGTGCGTACATGTCAAGTTCATTGGCCAGTTCAAATGAAATTTCTAAACTGATCATTGGTGCTCATTTATTAAAACCTCATAAGTGAAGCATAATGCATGCCATCACGCAGTTTGGGCTAGATTGGATTACTTGGAGGCTTTGTCATATCTATTTGAGTCTGAAATTTTGTCACATTATAGAAACTCTAGCAAGCATAACCAGGGCGTTGGATTCATGTTATTACAAGCTCTAAAGCAAAAGTTATGGACGATTTAGTGCGAACATGTCAAGTTGATCGGCCAGTTAAAATGATCATTCTAAACTGATCGTTGGTACTCATTGAATAAAACCTCATAAGTAAAGCATAATGCATGGCATCACACAGTTTGGGATAGATTGGATTACATGGAGGCTTTTTCGTATCTATTTCATTTCTAAATTTTTTCACAATATTGAAAATTAAGCTAGCATAACGTAGGCATTGGATTAATGACATTCTGAGCTCTAAATCACAAGTTATGGATGATTTAGTGCGGACACGTCAAGTTGATTGGGCAGTTAAAATGATCATTCTAAACTGATCATTGGGGCTCACTGTTTAAAACCTCAAAAGTGAAGCATGATGCATGACATCACGCTGTTTGGGACAGAGTGGATTACTTGGTGGCTTTGTCGTATATATTTCATTCCTAAATTTTGTCACAATATAGAAAATTGAGCTAGCTTAACATGGGCGTTGGATTCGTGTCATTCTGAGCTCTAAATCTAAATTGACCAACGATTTAGTGTTGACATATCAAGTTGATCGATTAGCTAAAATGATCAATCTAAACGGATCGATGAATCTCATTGAGTAAAGGCTAGTAAATGAATTATAATGCATGGCATCACGCAGTTTGAGATAGATTAGATTATTTGGAAGCCTTGTCGTATCTATTTGATTTTGATATTTTTCCATAGTATAACGTGGGTGTTAGATTCATGTCATTATGAGCTCTAAATCAAAGTTATGAACGATTTAGTGCGGACATGTCAATTTGAAATGCCAGTTCAAATGATCATTCTAAATTGATCATTGGTGCTCATTGATTAAAACCTCATAAGTGAAGCATAATGCATGGCATCACGCAGTTTGGGATAGATTGGATTACTTGGAGGCTTTGTCATATTTATTTGAGTCTGAACTTTTGTCACAATATAGAAAATTGAGCTACCATAACGTGGGCGTTGAATTCAAGTCATTCTGAGCTTTAAATAAAAAGTTATGGATGATTTGGTGTGGCCATGTCCAGTTGATCGGCGAGTTAAAATGATCATTCTAAACTGATCATTGGTGCTCATTGAATAAAACCTCATAAATGAAGCATAATGTATGGTACCATACAATTCGGGATATATTGGATTACTTGGAGGCTTTTTCGTATCTATTTCATTCCTAAATTTTGTGACAATATAGAAAATTGAGGTATTTTAAGATAGGCGTTGGATTCGTGTCATTCTGAGCTCTAAATCTAAAGTGATGGATGATTTAGTGTTGACATGTCGAGTTGATCGGCTAGGTAAAATGATCAGTCTAAATGGATCAATGCTTCTTATTGAGTAAAGGCTAGTAAATGAATTATAATGCATGGTATAACGCAATTTGGGATATATTGGATTACTTCGAAGGTTTTTTGTATCTAAATGATTTTGAAAATTTTTCATAGTATAGAAAATTGAGCTAGCATAAAGTGGGCGTTGGATTCATGTCATTCTAAACTCTAAATAAAAAGTTACGGACGAATTAGTGTGGACATGTCAAGTTGATTGGCCAGGTCAAATGATAAAGTGGGCGTTGGATTTGTTGTATTTATTTGAGTATGAAATTTTGAAACATTATAGAAAATTGAGCTAGCATAACGTTGGCATTATATTCATGTCATTCTGAGCTATAAATCAAAAGTTATGGACGATTTAGTGCGGACATGTCAAATTTGTCAATCAGTTAAAATGATCATTCTAAACTGATCATTGGGGCTCATTGATTAAAACCTCATAAGTGAAGCATAATGTATGGCATCACACAGTTTGCCATAGATTGGATTTTTTTGGAGGCTTTGTCGTATTTATTTCATTCATAAATTTTATCACAATATAGAAAATTGAGCTAGCATACCGTGGGCGTTGGATTCATATCATTCTGAGCTTTATATCAAAAGTTATGGACGATTTAGTGCGGACATGTCCAGTTGATCGATCAGTTAAAATGATCATTCTAAACCGATCATTGGTGCTCATTGATTAAAACCTCAAAAGTGAAGCATAATGCATGGCATCATGCATTTCGGGATATATTGGATTACTTGGAGGCTTTTCTGTATCTATTTCAATCCTAAATTTTGTCGGAATATAGAAAATTGAGCTAGTTTAACATGGGCGTTGGATTCGTGTCATTCTGAGCTCTAAATCTAAAGTGATGGATGATTTAGTGTTGACATGTCAAGTTGACCGGCTAGCTAAAATCATCATTCTAAATGGATCAAATGTTCTCATTGAGTAAAGGCTAGTAAATGAATTATAATTCATTGTATCACGCAATTTGGGATATATTGGATTACTTGAAAGCTTTTTCGCATATATTTGATTTTTAAATTTTTTAATAGTATAGAAAATTGAGCTACCATAACGTGGGCGTTAAATTATGTCATTCTAAGCTCTAAATCAAAAGTTACAGACGAATTAGTGTGGACATGTGAAGTTGATTAGCCAACTCAAATGATCATTCCAAGCTGATCACATGTGCTTATTGAGTAAAGGCTTACAACTGAAGCATAATGCATGGTATCATAGAGTTTGGGAAAGATTGAATCACTTGAAGGCTTTGTCGTATCTATTTGAGTCTGAAATTTTGTCACATTATAGAAAATTCAGCTACCATAATCTGGGCGTTGGATTCATGTCATTCTGAGCTATAAATCAAAAGTTATGGACGATTTAGTGCGGACATATCAAGTTGATCGGCCAGTTAAAATGATCATTCTAAACTGATCATTGGGGCTCATTGATTAAAACCTCAAAAGTGAAGCATAATGCATGGCATCACGCATTTTGGGATAGATTGGATTACTTGGAGGCTTTGTCGTATCTATTTTGTTCCTAAATTTTGTCACAATATAGAAAATTGAGCTAGCATAACATTGGAGTTGGAGTCATGTCATTCTGAGCTCTAAATCAAAAGTTATGTACGACTTAGTGCAGACATGTCCAGTTGATCGGCGAGTTAAAATGATCATTCTAAACCGATCATTGGTTCTCATTCATTAAAACCTCATAGGTGAAGTATAATGCATGGCATCATGCAGTTTGGGATTTATTAGATTACTTGGAGGCTTTTTCGTATCTATTTCAATTCTAAATTTTGTCACAATATAGAACATTGAGCTAGTTTAACATGGGCGTTGGATTCGTGTCATTCTGAGCTCTAAATCTGAAGTGACAGATGATTTAGTGTTGACATGTCAAGTTGATTGGCTAGCTAAAATGATCATTCTGAACGGATCAATGGTTCTCTTTGAGTAAAGACTTATAATGCATGGTATCACGAAATTTGGGATATATTGGATTACTTGGAAGCATTTTTGTATCTATTTGATTTTCAAATTTTGTCATAGTATAGAAAATTGAGATAGCATAATGTGGGCGTTAAATTCATGTCATTCTAAGCTTTGAATCAAAAGTTACAGACGAATTAGTGTGGATATGTCAAGTTGATTGGCCAACTCAAATGATCATTCTAAGCTGATCATTGGTGCTCATTGAGTAAAGGATTATAAGTGAAACATAATGCATGGTATGATGGAGTTTGGGATAGATTGAATTACTTAGAGGCTTTGTCGTATCTATTTGAGTCTGAAATTTTGTCACATTATAAAAAATTGAGCTACCATAACCAGGGCATTGGATTCATGTCATTCTGAGCTATAAATCAAAAGTTATGGACGATTTAGTGCGGACATGTCAAGTTGATCGGACAGTTAAATTGATCACCCTAAACTGATCATTGGGGCTCATTGATTAAAACCTCATAAGTGAAGCATAATGCATGTCATCACGCAGTTTGGGATAGATTGGATTAGTTGGAGGCTTTGTCGTATCTATTTCATTCCTAAATTTTGTTACAATATAGAAAATTGAGCTAGCATAATGTGGGTGTTGGATTCATGCAATTCTAAGCTCTAAATAAGAAGTTATGGAAGATTTCGTGTGGACATGTCAAGTTGATCGGCCAGTTAAAATGATCATTCTAAAGTGATCATTGGGGCTCATTGATTATAACCTCATAAGTGAAGCATAATGCATGGTATCACAGAGTTTGGGATAGATTGAATCAATTGAAGGCTTTGTCGTATCTATTTGAGTCTGAAATTTTGTCACATTATAGAAAATTGAGCTACCATAACCTGGGCGTTGGATTCATGTCATTCTCAGCTCTAAATCAAAAGTTATAGACGATTTTGCGGGCATGTAAAGTTGATCGGCCAGCTAAAATGATCATTTTAAACGGATCAATTGTTCTCATTGAGTAAAGGCAAGTAAATGAATTATAATGCATGGTATCATGCAATTTGGGATATATTGGATTACTTGGAAACTTTTTCGTATCCATTTGATTTTCAAGTTTTGTCATACTATAGAAAATTGAGCTAGCATAACGTGGGCGTTAAATTCATGTCATTCTAAGCTCTAAATTAAAAGTTACAGACGAATTAATGTGGACATGTCAAGTTGATTCGTCAACTCAAATGATCATTTTAAGCTGATCACTAGCGCTCATTGAGTAAAGGCATATAAGTGAAGCATAATGCATGGTATCAGGCAGTTTGGGACAGATTGAATTACTTAGAGGCTTTCTCGTATCTATTTGTGTCTGAAATTTTGTCACATTATAGAAAATTGAGCTACAATAACCTGGGCGTTGGATTCATGTCATTCTGAGCAATAAATAAAAAGTTATGGACGATTTAGTGCAGATATGTCAAGTTGATTGGCCAGTTAAAATGATAATTCTAAACCGATCATTGGTGCTCATTGATTAAAATCTCATAAGTGAAGCATAATGCATGGCATCAGGCAGTTTGGGATATATTGGATTAGTTGGAGGCTTTTGGTATCTATTTCAATCCTAAATTTTGTGACAATATAGAAATTGAGATAGTTTAACATGGGCTTTGGATTCATGTCATTCTGAACTCTAAATCTAAAGTGACGGATGATTTAGCGTTGACATGTCAAGTTGATCAGCTAGCTAAAATGATCACTCTACACGGATCAATGCTTCTCATTGAGTAAAGGCTAGTAAATGAATTATAATGCATGGTATCACGTAATGTGGGATATATTGGATTACTTGGAAATTTTTTTTATCTATTTGATTTTCTAATTTTGTCATAGTATAGAAAATTGAGCTAGCATAACGTGGGCGTTGGATTCTTGTCATTCTAAGCTCTAAATCAAAAGTTACGGACAAATTATTGTGGACATGTCAAGTTGTTTGGCCAGTTGAAATGAACATTCTAAGCTCATTACTTGTACTCATTGAGTAAAGGCTTATAAGTGAAGCATAATAGATCACACAGTTTGGGATAGATTGGATTATTTGGAGGCCTTGTCGTATCTATTTCATTCCTAAATTTTTTCACATTATATAAAATTGAGCTACAATATCCTGGGCGTTGGATTCATGTAACTCTGAGCTCTAAATCAAAAGTTATGGACGATTTAGTGCGGACATGTCCAGTTCATCGGCAAGTTAAAATGATCATTCTAAACTGATCATTGGGGCTCATTGAATAAAACCTCATAAGTGAAGCTTAGAGCAAGACATCACGCTGTTTGGGATAGATTTGATTACTTGGAGGCTTTGTCGTATCTATTTCATTCCTAAATTTTGCTACAATATAGAAATTGAGCTAGCTTAACATGGCCATTGGATTCGTGTCATTCAGAGCTCTAATTCTGAAATGACGGACGATTTAGTGCGGACATGTCAAGTTGATCGGCTAGCTAAAATGATCATTCTAAACGGATCAACGGGTCTCATTGAGTAAAGGCTAATAAATGAATTATAATGCATGGCATCACGCTGTTTGGATAGATTGGATTACTAGGTAGCTTTGCGTGTCTATTTAATTTTGAAATTTTGTCACAATATTGAAAATTGAGCTAGCTTAACATGGGCGTTTGATTCATGTCATTCTAAGATCTAAATCAAAACTTCCGGATGAATTAGTGATGACATTTCAAGTTGATTGGCCAGTTCAAATGATCATTATAAGCTGATCGATGAATCTCATTGAGTAACGGTTTATAGTGAAGCATATTACATGGAATCACACAGTTTGTGATAGATTGGATTATTTGGAGGCTTTGCTGTATTTATTTGAGTATGAATTTTTTCATAGTATATAAAATTGAGCTAGCATAACGTGGGTGTTGGATTCATGTCATTATGAGCTCTAAATAAAAAGTTACGGACGATTTAATGCAGACATGTCAAGTTGATCGGCCAGTTAAAATGATCATTTTAAACTGATTATTGGGGCTCATTGATTAAAACCTCATAAGTGAAGCATAGTGCCTGGCATCATGCAGTTTGGGATAGATTGGATTACTTGGAGGCTTTGTCGTATCTATTTGAGTCTGAAATTTTATCACAATATAGAAAATTGAGCTAGCATAACGTGGGCGTTGGAGTCATGTAATTCTGAGCTCTAAATCAAACGTTATGGACGATTTAGTGCAGACATATACAGTTGATCCGCCAGTTATAATGATCATTCTAAACTGATCATTGGGACTCATTGATTAAAACCTCATAAGTGAAGCATAATGCATGGAATCATACAGTTTGGGATAGATTGGATTACTTGGAGGCTTTGTCGTATCTAGTTGATCTGAAATTTTGTCACATTGTAGATAATTGAGCTAGCATAACATGGCCGTTGGATTCATGTCATTCTGAGCTATAAATCAAAAGTTATGGACGATTTAGTGCGGACTTGTATAGTTGATTGGCCAGTTAAAATGATCATTCTAAACTGATCGGTGGGGCTCATTGATTAAAATCTCATAAGTGAAGCAAAATGGATGGCATCACAAAGTTTGGGATATCTATTTCATTCCTAAATTTTGTCACAATATAGAATATTGGGTTGGCATAACGTGGGCGTTGGATTCATGTCATTCTGAGCTCTAAATCAAATGTTATGGACGATTTAGTGCAGACATATCCAGTTGATCGGCCAGTTAAAATGATCATTCTAAACTGATCATTGGTGCTCATTGATTAGAACCTCATAAGTGAAGCATAATGCATGGCATCATGCAGTTTCGGATATACTGGATTACTTGGATGCATTTTCGTATCTATTTCAATCCTAAATTTTGTCACAATATAGAAAATTGAGCTAATTTAACATAGGCGTTTGATTCGTGTCATTCTGAGCTCTAAATCTAAGCTGACGGATAATTTAGTGTTGACATGTCAAGCTGATCGGCTAGCTAAAATGATCATTCTAAACAGATCAATGGTTCTAATTGAGTAAAGGCTAGTAAATGAATTACAATGCATGGTATCACGCAATTTGGGAAATAATAGATTACTTGGAAGCTTTGTCGTATCTATATGATTTTGAAAATTTTTCATAGTATAGAAATTTCAGCAAGCATAACATCGGCGTTGGATTCATGTCATTCTAAGCTCTAAAGCAAAATTACGGACGAATTAGTGTGGACATGTCAAATTGATTGGCTAGTTCAAATAATCATTCTAAGCTGATCATCGGTGCTCGTTGAGTAAAGGCATACAAGTGAAGCATAATGCCATCATGCAGTTTGGGATAGATTGTATTACTTGAAGGCTTTGTCGTATCTATTCCATTCTTAATTTTTTCACATTATATAAAATTGAGCTAGCATATCCTTGGCATTGGATTCATGTCATTCTGAGCTCTAAATCAAAGGTTATGGACGATTTAGTGCGTACATGTTCAGTTGATCGGCCAGTTAAAATGATCATTTTAAACTGATCAATTGTTCTCATTGATTAAGACCTCATAAGTGAGGCATAATGCATGACCTCATGCAGTTTGGGATATATTGGATTACTTGGAGGCTTTTTCGTATCTATCGTATTCCTAAATTTTGTCACAATATAGAAATATGAGCTATTTTAACATGGGCGTTGGATTCGTGTCATTCTGAGTTTTAAATCTAAAGTGACGGATGCTTTACTTTTGACAAGTCAAGTTGATCGACTAGCTAAAATGATCATTCTAAACCGATCAATGGTTTTTATTGAGTAAAAGCTAATAAATGAATTATAATGCATGGTATCACACAATTTGGGAGAGATTGGATTACTTGGAAGCTTTACGTATCTATTTTATTTTGAAATTTTTTCATATTATAAAAAATTGAGCTAGCATAACGTGGGCGTCGGATTCATGTCATTCTAAGCTCTAAATCAAAAGTTATGGTCGATTTAGTGTGGACATGTCAAGCTGATTGGCCAGTTCAAATGATCATTCTAAGCTAATGATTGGTGCTCATTGAGTAAAGGCTGATAAGTGAAGCATAATGCGTGGCATCACACAGTTTGGAATAGATTGGATTACTTGGATACGTTGTTGTATCTATTTGATTCTGATATTTTGTGAAAATATAGAAAATTGAGCTAGAATTAGGTTGGCGTTGGATTCAAGTAATTCAGAGTTCAAAATCAAAAGTTATCGATGGTTTAGTGCAGACATGTCCAGTTGATCGGCCAATTAAAATAATCATTCTCAACTGATCATTGCTGCTCATTGATTAAAACCTCATAAGTGAAGCATAATGCATGACATCATGCAGTTTGAGATATATTGGATTACTTGGAGGCTTTTTCGTATCTATTTCATTCCTAAATTTGGTCACAATATAGAAAATTGTGCTAGTTTAACATGGGCGTTGGATTCCTGTCATTCTGAGCTCTAAATCTATAGTGACGGATGATTTAGTGTTGACATGTCAAGTTGATCGGCTAGCAAAAATGAGCATTCTAAATGGATCAATGGCTTTTATTGAGTAGAGACTAATAAATGAATTATAATAAATTGTATCACGCAATTTCAGATAGATTGGATTACTTGGAAGGTTTTTTGTATCTATTTGGTTTTCAAATTTGTCACAGTATAGAAAATTGAGCTAGTGTAACGTCGGTGTTGGATTAATGTCATTATGAGCTCTAACTCAAAAGTGACAGTCAATTTAGTGCGGACATGTCAAGTTCATTGGCCAGTTCGAATGAACATTTTAAACTAATTATTGGTGCTCATTGATTAAAACCTCATAAGTCAAGCATAATGCCTGCCATCACGCAGTTTGGGCTAGATTGGATTACTTGTAGGCTTTGTCATATCTATTTGAGTCTGAAATTTTGTCACATTATAGAAACTCTAGCAAGCATAACCAGGGCGTTGGATTCATGTCATTATGAGCTCTAAATCAAAAGTTTTGGACGATTTAGTGCAAGCATGTCAAGTTGATCGGCCAGTTAAAATGATGATTCTAAACTAATCAATGGGGCTCATAGATTAAAACCTCATAAGTGAAGCATAATGCATGGTATCACACAGTTTGGGATAGATTGAATTACTTGGAGTCTTTGTTGTATTTATTTGAGTCTGAAATTTTGAAACATTATAGAAAATTGAGCTAGCATAACGTTTGCGTTATATTCATGTCACTCTGAGATATAAATCAAAAGTTATGGATGATTTAGTGCGGACATGTCAAATTGATCAGTTAGTTAAAATGATCAATCTAAACTGATCATTTGGGCTCACTGATTAAAACCTCATAAGTGAAGCATAACGCATGGCATCAAGCAGTTTGACATAGATTGGATTGTTTGGAGGCTTTGTCATACTTATTTCATTCATAAATTTTGTCACAATATAGAAAATTGGGTTAGCATAACGTGGGCGTTGGATTCATGTCATTCTGAGCTCTAAATCAAACGTTATGGACGATTTAGTGCGGACATGTCTAATTGATCGGCCAGTTAAAATGATCATTCTAAACTGATAATTGGTGTTCATTGATTAGAACCTCATAAGTGAAGCATAATGCATGGCATCATGCAGTTTCGGATATACTGGATTACTTGGAGGCATTTTCGTATCTATTTCAATCCTAAATTTTGTCACAATATAGGAATTGAGCTAGTTTTACATAGGTGTTTGATTCGTGTCATTCTGAGCTCTACATCAAAGCTGGCGGATAATTTAGTGTTGACATGTCAAGTTGATCGGCTAGCTAAAATGATCATTCTAAACAGATCAATGGTCCTCATTGAGTAAAGGCTAGTAAATGAATTACAATGCATTGTATGACGCAATTTGGGATATAATAGATTACTTGGATGCTTTGTCGTATCTATTTGATTTTGAAAATTTTTCATAGTATAGAAATTTTAGCAAGCATAACGTGGGCGTTGGATTCATGTCATTCTAAGCTCAAAAGCAAAAGTTACGGACGAATTAGTGTTGACATGTCAAGTTGATTGGCCAGTTCAAGTAATCATTCTAAGCTGATCATTGGTGCTCATTGAGTAAAGGCATACAAGTGAAGCATAATGCCATCATGCAGTTTGGGATAGATTGGATTACTTGAAGGCTTTGTTATATCTATTCCATTCTTAATTTTGTCACATTATATAAAATTGAGCTAGCATATCCTGGGCGTTGGATTCATGTCATTATGGGCTCTAAATCAAAGGTTATGCACGATTTAGTGCGTACATGTCCAGTTGATTGGCCAGTTAAAATGATCATTCTAAACTGATCATTGGTTCTCATTGATTAAAACCTCATAAGTGAAGCATAATGCATGACATCATGCAGCTTGGGATATATTGGATTACTTGGAGGCTTTTTCGTATCTATTTCACTCCTAAATTTTGTCACAATATAGAAAAATGAGGTAGTTTAACATGGGCGTTGGATTCGTGTCATTCTGAGCTCTAAATCTAAAGTGACGGATGCTGTACTTTTGACAAGTCAAGTTGATCGCCTAGCTAAAATGATCATTCTAAACGGATCAATGGTTTTTATTGAGTAAAAGCAAATAAATGAATTATAATGCATGGTATCACACAATTGGGGATAGATTGGATTACTTGGAAGCTTTGCGTATCTATTTTATTTTGAAAATTTTTCATATTATAAAAAATTGAGCTAGCATAACGTGGGCGTTCTATTCATGTCATTCTAAGCTCTAAATCAAAAGTTAAGGTCGATTTAGTGCGGACATGTCAAGTTGATTCGGCAGTTCAAATGATCATTCTAAGCTGATCATTGGTGCTCATTGTGTAAAGGCTGAAAAATGAAGCATAATGTGTGGCATCACACAGTTTGGAATAGATTGGATTACGTGGATACGTTGTTGTATCTATTTGATTCTAAAATTTTGTAACAATATAGAAAATTGAGCTAGCATTAGGTTGGTGTTGGATTCAAGTAATTCTGATCTCGAAATCAAAAGTTATCGATGGTTTAGTGCGGACATGTCCAGTTGATCGGCCAGTTAAAATAATCATTCTAAACTGATCATTGCTGCTCATTGATAAAAACCTCATAAGTGAAGCATGATGCATGGCATCATGCAGTTTGAGATATATTGGATTACTTGGAGGCTTTTTCTTATCTATTTCATTCCTAAATTTTGTCACAATATAGAAAATTGAGCTAGTTTAACTTGGGCGTTGGATTCGTGTCATTCTGAGCTCTAAATCTATAGTGACGGATGATTTAGTGTTTACATGTCAAGTGGATCGGCTAGCTAAAATGATCATTCTAAACGGATCAATGGTTCTCATTGAGTAGAGACTAATAAATGAATTATAATAAATTGTATCACGCAAATTCTGTTAGATTGGATTACTTGGAAGCTTTTTCGTATCTATTTGATTTTTAAATTTTGTCATAGTATAGAAAATTGAGCTAGCATAATGTGGACGTTGGATTCATGTCATTCTAAGCTCTATGTCAAGTTTATTGGCCAACTCAAATGATCACTCTAACCTGATCACTGGTGCTCATTGAGTAAAGGCTTATAAGTGAAGCATAATGCATGACATCAAGGAGTTTGGGATAGATTGAATTACTTGTATGCTTGGTCGTATCTATTTGAGTGTGAAATTTTATCACATTATAGAAAATTGAGCTACCATAAATCAAAAGTTATGGTCTATTTAGTGCGGACATGTCAAACTGATCGGCCAGTTAAAATGATCATTCTAAACTGATCATTGGGGCTCATCAATTAAAACCTCATATGTGAAGCATAATGCATGGCATCACGCAGTTTAGGATAGATTGGATTACTTGGAGGCTTTGTCGTATCTATTTCATTCGTAAATTTTGTCACAATATATAAAATTGAGCTAGCATAGCGTGGGTGTTTGATTCATGTCATTCGGAGATATAAAAAAAAATTATGGATGATTTAGTGCGGGCATGGCCAGTTGATCAGCCAGTTAAAATGATCATTCTAAATTGATCATTGGTGCTCATTGATTAAAACCTCATAAGTGAAGCATAATGCAGGGCATCATGCAGTTTGGGATATATTGGATTACTTGGAAGCTTTTTCGTATCTATTTCAATCATAAATTTTGTCACAATATAAAAAATTGATCTAGTTTAACATGGGCGTGTCATTCTGAGCTCTAAATCTAAAGTGACGGATGATTTAGTGTTGAAATGTCAAGTTGGTCGGCTAGCTAAAGCGATCATTCTAAACGGATCAATGGTTCTCATTGAGTAGAGGCTAAAAAATGAATTATAATGCATTGTATCACCCAATTTGGGATGGATTGGATTACATGGAGGCTTTTTCGCATCTATTTGATTTTTAAATTTTGTCGTAGTATAGAAAACTGAGGTAGCATAATGTGGGTGTTGGATTCATGTCATTCTAAGCTCTAAATCAAAAGTTACAGACGAATAAGTATGGACATGTCAAGTTGATTGGCCAACTCAAATGATCCCTCTAAGGTGATCACTGGTGCTCATTGAGTAAAGGCTTATAAGTGAAGCATAATGCATGGCATCATGCAGTTTGGGATAAATTGGATTACTTGGAGGCTTTGTTGTATTTATTTGAGTCTGAAATTTTTTCACATTATAGAAAATTGAGCTATCATAACCTGGGCGTTGGATTCATGTCATTCTAAGTTATAAATCAAATGTTTTGGACGATTTAGTGCGGAAATGTCAAGTTGATCGGGCAGTTAAAATGATCATTCTAAACTGATCATTGGGGCTCATTGATTAAAACCTCATAAGTGAAGCATAATGCATGGCATCACCCAGTTTGGGATATATTGGATTACTTGGAGGCTTTGTCATATCTATTTCATTCGTAACCTTTGTCACAATATAGGAAATTGAGCTAGTTTAACATGGGTGTTGGATTCGTGTCATTCTGAGCTCTAAATATAAAGTGACGGATGATTTACTTTTGACATGTCAAGTTGATCGGCTAGCTAAAATGATCATTCTAAACGACAATGGTTCTCATTGAGTAAAGTCTAATAAATGAATTATAAGGCATGGTATTACGCAATTTGGGATAGATTGGATTACTTGGAAGCTTTGCGTATCTATTTGATTTCGAAATTTTGTCATATTATAGAAAATTGAGCTAGCATAACGTGGGCGTTGGATTCATGTCATTCTAATCCCTAAAACAAAAGTTACGTACGAATTAGTGTGGACATGTCAACTTGATTGGCCAGTTCAAATGATCATTCTAAGCTGATCAATGGTGCTAATTGAGTAAAGGCTTATAAGTGAAGCATAATGCATTACATCACACAGTTTGGAATAGATTGGATTACTTGGATACGTTGTTGTATCTATTTGATTCTGAAATTTTGTGACAATATAGAAAATTGAGCTAGCATTAGGTTGGCGTTGGATTCAAGTAATTCTGAGCTCGAAATCAAAAGTTATCGATGGGTTAGTGCGGACATGTCCAGTTGATCGGCTACTTAAAATAATCATTCTAAACTGATCATTGTTGCTCATTGATTAAAACCTCATAAGTGATACATAATGCATGGCATCATGCAGTTTGAGATATATTGGATTACTTGGAGGCTTTTTCGTATCTATTTCATTCCTATATTTGGTCACAATATAGAAAATTGAACTAGTTTAACATGGGCGCTGGATTCCTGTCATTTAGAGCTCTAAATCTGTAGTGACGGATGATTTATTGTTGACATGTCAAGTTGATCGGCTAGCTAAAATGATCATTCTAAACGGATCAATGGTTCTTATTGAGTAGAGATTAATAAATGAATTATAATAAATTGTATCACGCAATTACAGCTAGATTGGATTACTTGGAAGCTTTTTTGTATCTATTTGATTTTGAAATTTTGTCATAGTATAGAAAATTGAGCTAGTATAACGTGGGTGTTGGATTAATGTCATTATGAGCTCTAAATCAAAAGTTACGGTCGATTTAGTGCGGACATGTCAAGTTCATTGGCCAGTTCAAATGAACATTCTAAACTAATCATTGGTGCTCATTGATTAAAACCTCATAAGTGAAGCATAATGCATGCCATCACGCAGTTTGGGCTAGATTGGATTACTTGGAGGCTTTGTCATATCTATTTGAGTCTGAAATTTTGTCACATTATAGAAACTCTAGCAAGCATGACCAGGGTGTTGGATTCATGTCATTATCAGCTCTAAATCAAAAGTTTTGGATGATTTAGTGCGAATATGTCAAGTTGATTAGCCAGTTAAAATGATGATTCTAAACTAATCATTGGGGCTCATTGATTAAAACCTCATAAGTGAAGCATAATGCATGGTATCACACAGTTTGGGATAGATTGAATTACTTGGAGTCTTTGTCCTATCTATTTCATTCCAAAATTTTATCACAATACACATAATTGAGCTAGCATAACGTAGGCGTTGGATTCATGACATTATGAGCTCTAAATCAAAAGTTATGGACGATTTAGTGCGGACATGTCAAGTTGATTGGGCAGTTAAAATGATCATTCT
This sequence comes from Pugionium dolabratum, assembly GCA_018901945.1. Classification (NCBI taxonomy): domain Eukaryota; kingdom Viridiplantae; phylum Streptophyta; class Magnoliopsida; order Brassicales; family Brassicaceae; genus Pugionium; species Pugionium dolabratum. Next base: position 232,350 of record JAEVFF010000552.1, on the reverse strand, counting down.
AAACTGATCATTGGGGCTCACTGATTAAAACCTCATAAGTGAAGCATGATGCATGACATCACGCTGTTTGGGACAGATTGGATTACTTGGTGGCTTTGTCGTATATATTTCATTCCTAAATTTTGTCACAATATAGAAAATTGAGCTAGCTTAACATGGGCATTGGATTCGTGTCATTCTGAGCTCTAAATCTAAATTGACCGACGATTTAGTGTTGACATATCAAGTTTATCGACTAGCTAAAATGATCAATCTTAACGGATCGATGAATCTCATTGAGTAAAGGCTAGTAAATGAATTATAATGCATGGTATCACACAGTTTGGGATAGATTAGATTATATTGAAGCCTTGTCGTATCTATTCTATTTTGAAATTTTTCCATAGTATAGAAAATTGAGCTAGCATAACATGGGTGTTGGATTCATGTCATTATGAGCTCTAAATCAAAAGTTATGAACGATTTCGTGCGGACACGTCAATTTGAAATGCCAGTTCAAATGAACATTCTAAACTGATCATTGGTGCTCATTGTTTAAAACCTCATAAGTGAAGCATAATGCATGGCATCACGTAGTTTAGGATAGATTGGATTACTTGGAGACTTTGTCGTATTTATTTTAGTCTGAACTTTTGTCACAATATAGAAAATTGAGCTACCATAACGTGGGCATTGAATTCAAGTCATTATGAGCTCTAAATCAAAAGTTATGGATGATTTGGTGTGGCCATGTCCAGTTGATCGGCAAGTTAAAATGATCATCCTAAACTGATCATTGGTGCTCATTGATTAAAACCTCATAAATGAATCATAATGTATGGTATCATGCAGTTCAGGATATATTGGATTACTTGGAGGCTTTTTCGTATCTATTTCATTCCTAAATTTTGTGACAATATAGAAAATTGAGCTATTTTAACATAGGCGTTGGATTCGTGTCATTCTGAGCTATAAATCTAAAGTGATGGATGATTTAGTGTTGACATGTCAAGTTGATCGGCTAGGTAAAATGATCAGTCTAAACGGATTAATAGTTCTTATTGAGTAAAGGCTAGTAAATGAATTATAATGCATGGTATCACGCAATTTGGGATATATTTGATTACTTCGAAGCTTTTTTGTATCTAAATGATTTTGAAAATTTTTCATGGTATAGAAAATTGAGCTAGCATAACGTGGCCGTTGGCTTCATGTCATTCTAAACTCTAAATCAAAAGTTACGGATGAATTAGTGTGGACATCTCAAGTTGATTGGCCAGGTCAAATGATCGTTCTAAGGTGATCACTGGTGCTCATTGAGTAAAGGCTTATAAGTAAAGCATAATGCATGGCATCACACAATTTGGGATAGATTGGATTACTTGAAGGCTTTGTTGTATTTATTTGAGTCTGAAATTTTGAAACATTATAGAAAATTGAGCTAGCATAACGTTGGCGTTATATTCATGTCATTCTGAGCTATAAATCAAAAGTTATGGACGATGTAGTGCGTACATGTCAAATTGATCGGTTAGTGAAAATGATAATTCTAAACTGATCATTGGGGCTCACTGATTAAAACCTCATAAGTGAAGCATAATGCATGGCATCACGCAGTTTGCCATAGATTTTATTTTTTGGAGGCTTTGTCGTATTTATTTCATTCATAAATTTTGTCACAATATAGAAAATTGAGCTAGCATACCGTGGGCGTTGGATTCATGTCATTCTGAGCTCTAAATCAAAAGTTACGGATGATTCAGTGTAGACATGTCCAGTTGATCGGCCAGTAAAAATGATCATTCTAAACCGATCATTTGTGCTAATTGATTAAAACCTCAAAAGTGAAGCATAATTCATGGCATCATGCAGTTTTGGATATATTGGATTACTTGGAGGCTTTTTGGTATCTATTTCAATCCTAAATTTTGTCACAATATAGAAAATTGAGCTAGTTTAACGTGGGCGTTGGATTCGTGTCATTCTGAGCTCTAAATCTAAAGTGATGGATGATTTAGTGTTGACATGTCATGTTGACCGGCTAGCGAAAATGATCATTCTAAACGGATCAATTGTTCTCAATGAGTAAAGACTAGTAAATGAATTATAATTCATTGTATCACGCAATTTGGGATATATTGGATTACTTGAAATCTTTTTTGCATCCATTTGATTTTAAATTTTATAATAGTATAGAAAATTGATTTTATATTGGATTACTTGGAGGCATTTTTCGTATCTATTTCAATCCTAAATTTTGTCACAATATAGAAAATTGAGCTAATTTCACATAGGCGTTGGGTTCTTGTCCTTTTGAGCTCTAAATCTAAGCTGACGGATAATTTAGTGTTGACATGTCAAGTTGATCGGCTAGCTAAAATGATCATTCTAAACAGATCAATGGTTCTCATTGAGTAAGGCTAGTAAATGAATTACGACGCATGGTATCACGCAATTTGGGATATAACAGATTACTTGGAAGCTTTGTTATATCTATATGATTTTGAAAAATTTTCATAGTATAGAAATTTGAGCTAGCATAACGTGGGCGTTGGATTCATGTCATTCTAAGCTCTAAAGCAAAAGTTACGGACGAATTAGTGTGGACATCTCAAGTTGATTGGCCAGTTCAAATAATCATTCTAAGCTGATCACTGGTGCTCATTGAGTAAAGGCATACAAGTGAAGCATAATGCCATCATGCAGTTTGGGATAGATTGGATTACTTGAAGGCTTTGTTGTATCTATTCCATTCTTAATTTTGTCACATTATATAAAATTGAGCTAGCATATACTGGGCGTTGGATTCCTGTCATTCTGAGCTCTAAATCAAAGGTTATGGAAGATTTAGTGCGTACATGTCCAGTTGATCGGCCAGTTAAAATCATCATTCTAAACTGATCATTGGTTCTCATTGATTAAAACCTCATAAGTGAAGCATAATGCATGACATCATGCAGTTTGGGATATATTGGATTATTTGGAGGCTTTTTCGTATCTATCGCATTCCTAAATTTTGTCACAATATAGAAAATGAGCTCTAAGTCTAAAGTGACGGATGCTTTACTTTTGACAAGTCAAGTTGATCGCCTAACTAAAATGATTATTCTAAACGGATCAATGGTTTTTATTGAGTAAAAGCTAATAAATGAATTATAATGCATCGTATCACATAATTTGGGATAGATTGGATTATTTGGAAGCTTTGCGCATCTATTTTATTTTGAAAATTTTTCATATTATAGAAAATTGAACTAGCATAACGTGGGCGTTGGATTCATGTCGTTCTAAGCTCTAAATCAAAAGTTACGGTCGATTTAGTGCGGACATTTCAAGTTGATTGGCCAGTTCAAATGATCATTCCAAGCTGATCATTGGTGCTCATCGAGTAAAGGCTGATAAGTGAAGCATAATGCGTGGCATCACACAGTTTGGAATAGATTGGATTACTTGAATACGTTGTTGTATCTATTTGATTCTGAAATTTTGTGACAATATAGAAAATTGAGCTAGCATTAGGTTGGCGTTGGATTCAAGTAATTCTGAGCTCGAAATCAAAATTTATCGATGGTTTAGTGCGGACATGTCCACTTGATTGGCCAGTTAAACTAATCATTCTAAACTGATCATTGCTGCTCATTGATAAAAAACCTCATAAGTGAAGCATAATGCATGGCATCATGCAGTTTGAGATATATTGGATTACTTGGAGGCTTTTTCGTATCTAGTTCATTCCTAAATTTTGTCACAATATAGAAAATTGAGCTAGTTTAACATGGGTGCTGGATTCGTGTCATTCTGAGCTCTAAATCTAATGTGACGGATGATTTACTTTTGACATGTCAAGTTGATTGGCTAGCTAAAATGATCATTCTAAACGGATCAATGGTTCTCCTTGAGTAAAAGCTAATAAATGAATTATAATTCATGGTATCACGCAATATGGGCTAAATTGGATTACTTGGAAGCTTTGCGTATCTATTTGATTTTGGACTTTTTCATATTATAGAAAATTGAGCTAGCATAACGTGTGCGTTGGATTCATGTCATTCTAAGCTCTAAATCAAAAGTTACGGACGAATTAGTGTGCGCATGTCAAGTTGATTAGCCAGTTCAAATGATCATTCTAAGCTGATCACTGGTGCTCATTGAGTAAAGGCATATAAGTGAAGCATAATGCATGGCATTACGCAGTTAGGGATATATTGGATTACTTGGAGGGTTTGTCGTATTTATTTGAGTCTGAAATTTTGTCACATTATAGATAATTGAGCAAGCATAACCTGGGTGTTGGATTCATGTCACTCTGAGCTATCAATAAAATATTATGGACGATTTAGTGCGGACATGTCAAGTTGATCGGCTAGTTAAAATGATCATTCTAAACTTATCATTGGGACTCATTGATTAAAACCTCATAAGTGAAGCATAATGCATGACATCATGCAGTTTGGGATATATTGGATTACTTCGAGCCTTTTTCGTATCTATTTCATTCTTAAATTTTGTCACAATATAGAAAATTAGGCTAGTTTAACATGGGCGTTGGATTCGTGTTATTCGGAGCTCTAAATCTAAAGTGACGGACGATTTAGTGCAGACTTGTCTAGTTTATCGGCCAGTTAAAATGATCATTCTAAACTGATCGGTGGGGCTCATTGATTTAAACCTCATAAGTGAAGCAAAATGGATGGCATCACGCAGTTTGGGATAGATTGGATTACTCTAAGGCTTTGCCATATCTATTTCATTCCTAAATTTTGCCACAATATAGAAAATTGGGTTCGCATAACGTGGGCGTTGGATTCATGTCATTCTGAGCTCTAAATCAAACGTTATGCAGGATTTAGTGCAGACATATCCAGTTGATCGGCCAGTTAAAACGATCATTCTAAACTGATCATTGGTGCTCATTGATTAGAACCTCATAAGTGAAGCATAATGCATGGCATCATGCAGTTTCGGATATACTGGATTACTTGGAGGTATTTTTCGTATCTATTTCAATCATAAATTTTGTCACAATATAGAAAATTGAGCTAATTTAACATAGGCGTTGGGTTCGTGTCATTCTGAGCTCTAAATCTAAGCTGACGGATAATTTAGTGTTGACATGTCAACTTGATCGGCAAGCTAAAATGATCATTCTAAACAGATCAATAGTTCTCATTGAGTAAAGGCTAGTAAATGAATTACGATGTATGGTATCACGCAATTTGGGATATAATAGATTACTTGGAAGCTTTGTCATATCTATATGATTTAGAAAAATTTTCATAGTATAGAAATTTGAGCTAGCATAACGTGGGCGTTGGATTCATGTCATTCTAAGCTCTAAAGCAAAAGTTACGGACGAATTAGTGTGGACATGTCAAGTTGATTGGCCAGTTCAAATAATCATTCTAAGCTGATCACTGCTGCTCATTGAGTAAAGGCATACAAGTGAAGCATAATGCCACCATGCAGTTTGGGATAGATTGGATTACTTGAAGGCTTTGTCGTATCTATTCCATTCTTAATTTTGTCACATTATATAAAATTGAGCTAGCATATCCTGGGCGTTGGACTCATGTCATTATGGGCTCTAAATCAAAGGTTATGGAAGATTTAGTGCGTACATGTCCAGTTGATCGGCCAGTTAAAATGATCATTCTAAACTGATCATTGGTTCTCATTGATTAAAACCTCATAAGTGAAGCATAATGCATGACATCATGCAGTTTGGGATATATTGGATTACTTGGAGGCTTTTTCGTATCTATTTCATTCCTAAATTTTGTCACAATATAGAAAAATGAGCTAGTTTAACATGGGCGTTGGATTCGTGTCATTCTGAGCTCTAAATCTAAAGTGACGGATGCTGTACTTTTGACAAGTCAAGTTGATCGCCTAGCTAAAATGATCATTCTAAACGGATCAATGGTTTTTATTGAGTAAAAGCTAATAAATGAATTATAATGCATGGTATCACACAATTTGGGATAGATTGGATTACTTGGAAGCTTTGCGTATCTATTTTATTTTGAAAATTTTTCATATTATAAAAAATTGAGCTAGCATAACGTGGGCATTGGATTCATGTCATTCTAAGCTCTAAATCAAAAGTTACGGTCGATTTAGTGCGGACATGTCAAGTTGATTCGGCAGTTCAAATGATCATTCTAAGCTGATCATTGGTGCTCATTGAGTAAAGGCTGAAAAATGAAGCATAATGTGTGGCATCACACAGTTTGAAATAGATTGGATTACGTGGATACGTTGTTGTATCTATTTGATTCTGAAATTTTGTGACAATATAGAAAATTGAGCTAGCATTAGGTTGGTGTTGGATTCAAGTAATTCTGATCTCGAAATCAAAAGTTATCGATGGTTTAGTGCGGACATGTCCAGTTGATCGGCCAGTTAAAATAATCATTCCAAACTGATCATTGCTACTCATTGATAAAAACCTCATAAGTGAAGCATAATGCATGACATCATGCAGTTTGAGATATATTGGATTACTTGGAGGCTTTTTCTTATCTATTTCATTCCTAAATTTTGTCACAATATAGAAAATTGAGCTAGTTTAACTTGGGCGTTGGATTCGTGTCATTCTGAGCTCTAAATCTATAGTGACGGATGATTTAGTGTTTACATGTCAAGTTGATCGGCTAGCTAAAATGATCATTCTAAACGGATCAATGGTTCTCATTGAGTAGAGACTAATAAATGAATTTTTTCACATTGGATTACTTGGAGCTCACATAGTGTGGGCTTTGGATTCATGTCATTATGTTCTCTAAATCAAAAGTTATGGACGATTTAGTGCGGACATATCAAGTTGATCGGTCATTTAAAATCATCATTCTAAACTGGTCATTGCGGATTATTGATTAAAACCTCATAAGTGGATCATAATGCATGAAATCACACAGTTTGGGATAGATTGGATTACTTGGAGGCTTTGTCGTATCTATTTCATTCCTAAATTTTGTCACAATATAGAAAATAGAGCTTGTTTAACATGGCCGTTGGATTGGTGTCATTTTGAGCTCTAAATCTAATGTAACGAAAAATTTAGTGTTGACATGTCAAGTTTATCAGCCAGCTAAATTGATCATTTTAAACGAATCAATGGTTCTCATTGAGTAAAATCTAATAAATGAATTATAATGCATGACATTACGCAGTTTGGATAGATATGATTACTTGGAGGCTTTTTCGTATCTATTTCTTTCCTAAATTTTGTCACAATATAGAAAAGTGAGACAACTTAACATGGGCGTTGGATTCATGTCATTATGAGCTCTAAATCAAAAGTTACGGATGATTTAGTGCGGACATGTCAAGTTGATTTGTCAGTTCAAATGATAATTCTAATCTGATCATTGGTGCTCATTGAGTAAAGGCATATACATGAAGCATACTGCATGGCATCACAGAGTTTGGGATAGATTGGATTACTTAGAGGCTCTGTCATATCTATTTGAGTCTTAAATTTTGTCACATTATAGAAACTTGGGCTACCATATTGTGGAAGTTCGATGCAAGTCATTCTGAGCTCTAACTCAAAAGTTATGGACGATTTAGTGCGAAAATGTGAAGTTGATCGGTCAGTTAAAATGATCATTATAAATTGATCATTGGGGATCATTGATTAAAACTTCATAAGTGAAGCATAATGCATGGCATCACACAGTTTGGGCTAGATTGGATCATTTGGAGGCTTTGTCATATCTATTTCATTCTTAAATTTTGTCACAATATAGAAAAATTGAGCTAGCTTAACATGACCGTTGGATTCGTGTCATTCTGAGCTCTAAATCTAAAGTGACGGAAAATTAAGTGTTGACATGTCAAGTTGATCGGCCAGCTAAAATGAATATTCTAAACGGATCAATGGTTCTCATTGAGTAAAGGCTAATAAATGAATTATAATGCATGACATCACGCACTTCGGATAGATTGGATTACTTGGAGGCTTTGTCGTATCTATTTCATTCCTAAATTTTGTCAATATAAAAACTTGAGCTAGCTTAACATGGGCGTTGGATTCCTGTCATTCTGAGCTCTAAATTTAAATTGACGGACGATTTAGTGTTGACATATCAAGTTGATCGGCTAGCTAAAATGATCATTCTAAATGGATCGATGAATCTCATTGAGAAAAGGCTAGTAAATGAATTATAATACATGGTATCACGCAGTTCGGGATATATTGGATTATTTGAAAGACTTGTAGTATCTATTTGAGTCTGAAATTTTGCCATAGTTTAGAAAATTGAGCTAGCATAATGTGGGTGTTGGATTCATGTCATTATGAGCTCTAAATCAAAAGTTTCGGAGGATTTAGTGCAGACATGTCAAGTTGATTGGCCAGTTCAAATGATCATTCAAAGCTGATCATTGGTGCTCATTGAGTAAAGGCTTATAAGTGAAGCATAATGCATGGCATCTCACAGTTTGTGATAGATTGGATTACTTGGAGGCTTTGTTGTATCTATTTGAGTCAGAAATTTTGTCACATTATAGAAAATTGAGCTAGCATAACCTGGGCGTTGGATTCATGTCATTCTGAGCTATAAATCAAACGTTATGGACGATTTAGTGCAGATATGTCAAGTTGATCGGCAAGTTAATATGATCATTCTAAACTTATCATTAGGCCTCATTGATAAAAACCTCATACGTGAAGCATAATACATGACATCACGCAGTTTGAGATAGATTGGATTACTTGGAGGATTTGTCATATCAATTTCATTTCTAAATTTTGTCACAGTATAGAAAATTGACCTATCATAACGTGGGCGTTGGATTCATGTCATTCTAAGCTCTAAATCAAAAGTTATGGATGATTTAGTGCGGATATGTCCAGTTGTTCGGCCAGTTAAAATGATCATTCTAAACTGATCATTGGGGATCATTGACCAAAACCTCATAAGTGAAGCATAATGCATGACATCATGCAGTTTGGGATATATTGGATTACTTGGAGGCTTTTTCGTATTTATTTCATTACTAAATATTGTCACATTACAGAAAATTGAGCTAGAATAACATGGGCGTTGGATTCATGTGATTCTGAGCTCTAAAGCAAAAGTTATGGATGATTTAGTTCAGATATGTCCAGTTGATCGGCCAGTTAAAATAATCATTCTAAACTGATCCTTGGTACTTATTGATTAAAACCTCATAAGTGAAGCATAATGCATGGCATCATGTAGTTTGGGATATATTTGATTACTTGGAGGCTTTTTTCGTATCTATTTCATTCCTAAATTTTGAGAAAATATAGAAAATTGATCTAGTTCAACATGGGGATTTTATTCGTGTCATTTTGAGGTCTAAATCTAAAGTGTCGGATGATTTACTTTTGACTTGTGAAGTTGATAGGCTAGCTAAAATGATCATTCTAAATGGATCAATGGTTCTCATTAAGTAAAGGCTAATAAATGAATTATAATGCATACTATCACGTAATTTTAGATAGATTGGATTATTTGGAATCGTTGTCGTACCTATTTGATTTTGAAAAATTTTCATAGTATAGAAAATTGAGCTAGCATAACGTGGGCGTTGGATTCATGTCATTCTAAGCTTGAATCAAAATTTACGGACGAATTAGTATGGACATGTCAAGTTGATTGGCCAATTCAAATGATCATTCTAAGCTGATCACTGGTGCTCGTTGAGTAAAGGCTTATGAGTGAAGCATAATGCATGGCATCACGCAGTTTGGGATACATTGGATTACTTGGAGGCTTTGTCGTATCTATTTGAGTCTTAAATTTTGTCACATTATAGAAAAATTGAGCTCGCATAGCGTGGGGTTTGGATTAATGTCATTATGATCTCTAAATCAAAAGTTATGGACAATTTAGTGCGGACATATCAAGTTGATCGGTCATTTAAACTGATCATTCTAAACTGGTCATTAGGGATCACTGATTAAAACCTCATAAATGAAGCATAATGCATGGCATCATGCAGTTTGGGATAGATTGGATTACTTGGAGGCTTGGTCATATCTATTTCATTCCTAAATTTTTTTCATAATATAGAAAATAGAGCTAGTTTAACATGGCCGTTGGATTCGTGTAATTTTGAGCTCTAAATCTAAAGTGAAGAAAAATTTAGTGTTGACATGTCAAGTTGATCGGCCAGCTAAATTGATCGTTCTAAACGGATCAATTGTTCTCATTGAGTAAAGGCTAATAAATGAATTATAATGCATGACATAACGCAGTTTGGAAAGATTTGATTACTTGGAGGCTTTTTCGTATCTATTTCTTTCCTAAATTTTGTCAAAATATAGAAAATTGAGCTAGCTTAACATGGGCATTGGATTTTGTCATTCTGAGCTCTAAATCTAAATTGACGGACGATTTAGTGTTGACATATCAAGTTGATCGACTAGCTAAAATGATCATTTTAAACGGATTGATGAATCTCATTGAGTAAAGGCTAGTAAATGAATTATAATGCATGGTATCACACAGTTTGGGATAGATTGGATTATTTGGAAGCTTTGTCGTATCTATTTGAGTCTGAAATTTTGTCATAGTTTAGAAAATTGAGCTAGAATAACGTGGGTGTTGGATTCATGTCATTATGAGCTCTAAATCAAAAGTTACAGACGATTTAGTGCGGACATGTCAAGGTTATTGGCCAGTTCAAATGATTATTGTAAGCTGATCATTGGTGCTCTTTGAGTAAAGGCTTATAGATGAAGCATAATGCATGGCATCACATAGATTGGGATAGATTGGGTTACTTGGATGCTTTGTCGTATCTATTTGAGTCTAAAATTGTCACATTATAGAAAATTGAGCTAGCATAACGTGGGCATTGTATTCATGTCATTTTGAGCTCTAAATCAAAAGCTATGGATGATTTAGTGCGGACATGTCAAGTTGATCCGTCAATTAAAATGATCATTCTAAACTCATCAGTGGGGATCATTGACTAAAACCTCATAAGTGAAGCATAATGCATGGCATCACGCAGTTTGGGATAGATTGGATTTCTTGGAGGCTTTGTTCTATCTATTTCATTCCTAAATTTTTTCACAATATAGAAAATTGATCTAGCTTAACATGGCCGTTGGATTTGGTCATTCTGAGCTCTAAATCTAAAGTGACAGAAAATTTAGTGTTGACATGTCAAGTTGATCGGCTAGCTAAAATTATCATTCTAAATGGATCAATGGTTCTCATTGAGTAAAGCCTAATAAATGAATTATAATGCATGACATCATGCAGTTTGGATAGATTGGATTACTTGGAGGCTTTGCGTATCTATTTCATTCCTAAATTTGGTCACAATATAGAAAATTGAGGTAGTTTAACATGGGCGTTGGATTCGTGTCATTCCGAGCTCTAAATCTAAAGTGACAGATGATTTAGTGTTGACATGTCAAGTTGATCGGCTTGCTAAAATGATCATTCTAAATGGATCAATGGTTCTCATTGAGTGATGGCTAATAAATGAACTATAATGCATTGTATCACACAATTTGGGATATATTGGATTACTTGGAAGGTTTGTCGTATCTATCTGAGTCTGAAATTTTGTCATAGTATAGAAAATGGAGCTAGCATAACGTGGGCGTTGCACTCATGTCATTCTAAGCTCTAAATCAAAAGTTACGGACAATTTAGTGCGGACATGACAAGTTGATCGGCCAGGTAAATCGATCTTTTTAAGTTGATCATTGGGACCCATTGATTAATACCTCATAAGTGAAGCATAATGCATGACATCACGCAGCTTGGGATAGATTGGATTAGTTGGAAGCTTGGTCGTATCTAGTTCATTCCTAAATTTTGTCACAATATAGAAAATTGAGCTAGTTTAACATGAGCGTTGGATTCGTGTCATTCTGAGCTCTAAATCTAAAGTGACGGATGATTTACTTTTCACATGTCAAGTTGATTTGCTATCTAAAGTGATCGTTCTAAACGGATCAATGGTTCTCATTGAGTTAAAGCTAATAAATGAATTATAATGCATGATATCACGCAATTTGGGATAGATTGGATTACTTGGAAGCTTTGTGTACCTATTTGATTTTGAAATTCGTTTCATATTACAGAAAATTGAGCTCGCATAACGTGGACGTTGGATTCATGTCATTCTTAGCTCTAAATCAAAAGTTACAGACGAATTAGTGTGGAAATGTCAAGTTAATTGGCCAGTTCAAATGATCATTCTAAGCTGACCACTGGTGCTCATTGAGTAAAAGCTTATAAGTGAAACATAATGTATGGTATCATGCAGTTTGGGATATATTGGATTACTTGGAAGCTTTTTCGTATTTGTTTGAGTCTGAAATTTTGTCACATTGTTGAAAATTGAGATAGCATAATGTGGGCGTTGGAGAATTAAGTGCGGATATGTCAAGTTGATCGGCCAGTTAAAATAATCATTCTAAACTGATCATTGGGGCTCATTGATTAAAACCTCATAAGTGAAGCATAATGCATGGTATCACGCAGTTTGGGATAGATTGGATTTATTGGATGCTTTGTCATATCTATTTCATTCCTAAATTTTGTCACAATATTGAAAATTGGGCTACCACAACGTGGGCGTTGTACTCATGTCATTATGAGCTCTAAATCAAAAGTTATGGACGATTTAGTGCGGACATGTCCAATTGATCGGTCAGTTAAAATGATCATTCTAAACTTATCATTTGTGCTCATTGATTAAAACCTCATAAGTGAAGCATAATGCACGGCACCATGCAGTTTGGGATATATTGGATTACTTGGATACTTTTGCTTATCTATTTCAATCCTAAATTTTGTCACAATATAGAAAATTGAGCTAGTTTAACATGGGCGTTGGATTCGTGTCATTTTGAGCTCTAAATCTAAACTGATGGATGATTTAGTGTTAAAATGTCAAGTTGATCGGCTAGCTAAAATGATCATTCTAAACGGATCAATGGTTCTCATTGAGTAAAGTCCAGTAAATGAATTATAATGCTTGGTATCACGCAATTTGGGATATATTGGATTACTGGGAAGCTTTGTCGTATCTATTTGATTTTGAAAATTTTTCATAGTATAGAAAATTGACCTAGCATAACGTGGGCGTTGGATTCATGTCATTCTAAGCTCTAAATCAAAAGTTACGGACGAATTAGTGTGGACATGTCAAGTTTTTTTGGCCAGTTCAAATGATCATTCCAAGCTGATCACTGGTGCTCATTGAGTAAAAGCTTATAAATGAAGCATAATACCGTCATGCAGTTCAGGATAGATTGGATTACTTGAGGCTTTGTTGTATCTATTTCGTTCCTAAATTTTGTCACATTATATAAAATTTGAGCTACCATATTCTGGGCGGTTGATTCATGTCATAATGAGCTCTAAATCAAAAGTTATGGATGATTTAGTGCGAACATATCTAGTTGATCGGCCAGTTAAAATGATCATTCTAAACTAATCATTGGTGCTCATTGATTAAAACCTCATAAGTGAAGCATAATGCATGACATCATGCAGTTTGGGATATATTGGATTACTTGGAGGCTTTGTCGTATCTAATTCATTCCTAAATTTTGTCACAATATAGAAAATTGAACGAGTTTAACATGGGTGTTGGATTCGTGTCATTCTGAGCTCTAAATATAAAGTGACGGATGATTTACTTTTGACATGTCAAGTTGATTGCCTAGCTAAAATGCTCATTCTAAACGGATCAAGGGTTCGCATTGAGTAAAATCTATTAAATGAATTATAATGCATGGTATCACACAATTTGGGATAGATTGGATTAGTTGGAAGCTTTGCGTATGTATTTGATATTGAAATTTTTATATATTAAAGAAAATTGAGATAGCATAACGTGGGCGTTGAATTCATGCATTCACGGACGAATTAGTATGGACATGTCAATTTGATTGGCCAGTTCAAATGATCATTCTAAGCTGATAACTGGTGCTCATTGGTTTAAGGCTTATAAGTGAATCATTATGGATGGCATCACGCAGTTTTGGATAGATTGGATTACGTGGAGAGTTTGTCGTATTTATTTGAGTCTGAAATTTTGTCACATTATAGAAAATTGAGCTAGCATAACATGGGTGTTGGATTCATGTCATTCTCAGATATAAATCAAAAGTTATGGACGATTTAGTACAGACATGTCAAGTTGATCGGCCAGTTAAAATGATCATTCTAAACTTATCATTGGGGCTCATTGATTAAAACCTCATAAGTGAAGCATAATGCATGGCATCATCCAGTTTGGGATAGATTGGATTACTTGGAGGCTTTGTCGTATCTATTTCATTCCTAAATTTTGTCACAATATAGAAAATTGAGCTAGAATAACGTGGGCATTGGATTCATGTCATTCTGAGCTCTAAATCAAAAGTTATGGCCGATTTAGTGCGGACATGTCCAGTTGATCGTCCAGATAAAATGATCATTCTAAACTGATCATTGGTGCTCATTGATTAAAACCTCATAAGTGAAGCATAATGCATGGCATCATGGGGTTTGGGATATATTGGATTACTTACGGGCTTTGTCGTATCTAATTCATTCTTAAATTTTGTCACAATATAGAAAATTGAACGAGTTTAACATGGATGTTGGATTCGTGTCATTCTGAGCTCTAAATATAAAGTGACGGATGATTTACTTTTGACATGTCAAGTTGATTGCCTAGCTAAAATGCTCATTCTAAACGTATCAATTGTTTGCATTGAGTAAAATCTAATAAATGAATTATAATGCATGGTATCACACAATTTGGGATAGATTGGATTAGTTGGAAGCTTTGCGTATCTATTTGATATTGAACTTTTTATATATTATAGAAAATTGAGATAGCATAACGTGGGCGTTGAATTCAGGTCATTCTAAGCTCTTAATAAAAAATTACGGACAAATTAGTATGGACATGTTAATTTGATTGGCCAGTTCAAATGGTCATTCTAAGCTGATAACTAGTGCTCATTGGTTTAAGGCTTATAAGTGAATCATTATGGATGGCATCACGCAGTTTGCGATAGACTGGATTACTTGGAGACTTTGTCGTATTTATTTGAGTCTGAAATTTTGTCACATTATAGAAAATTGAGCTAGCATAACATGGGTGTTGGATTCATGTCATTCTGAGATATAAATCAATAGTTATGGACGATTTAGTACAGACATGTCAAGTTGATCGGCCAGTTAAAATGATCATTCGAAACTTATCATTGGGGCTCATTGATTAAAACCTCATAAGTGAAGCATAATGCATGGCATGATGCAGTTTGGGATAGATTAGATTACTTGAGGCTTTGTCGTATCTATTTCATTCCTAAATTTTGTCACAATATAGAAAATTGAGCTAGCATAACGTGGGCATTGGATTCATGTCATTCTGAGCTCTAAATCAAAAGTTATGGCCGATTTAGTGCGGTCCAGTTGATCGGCCTGTTAAAATGATCATTCTAAACTGATCATTGGTGCTCACTGATTTAAACCTTATAAGTGAAGCATAATGCATAGCATCATGCGGTTTGGGATACATTGGATTACTTGCAGGCTTTTTCCTATCTATTTCAATCCTAAATTTTGTCACGAAATAGAAAATTGAGCTAGTTTAACATTGGTGTTGGATTCGTGTAAAGTGACGGGTGATTTAGTGTTGACATGTCAAGTTGATCTGCTCGCTTAAATGATCATTCTAAACGGATCAATGGTTCTCATTGAGTAAAGGCTAGTAAATGGATTATAATGCATGGTATCAAGGAATTTGGGATATATTGGATTACTTGGAAGCTTTGTCGTATCTATTTGATTCGAAGATTTTTCATAGTATAGAAAATTGAGCTTGCATAATGGGGGCGTTGTATTCATGTCATTCTAAGCTCTAAATAAAAAGTTACAGACGATTTAGTGTGGACATTTCAAGTTGATTGGCCAGTTCAAATGATCATTCTAAGCTGATCACTAATACTCATTGAGTAAAGGCTTATAAGTTAAGCATAATGCCATCACGCAGTTTGTGATATATTGGATTACTTGGAGGCTTTGTCGTTTCTTTTTGAGTCTGAAATTTTGACACATTATATAAAATTGAGCTAGCATATCCTGGGCGTTGGATTCATGTCATTCTGAGCACTAAATCAAATGGTATGGACTATTTAGTAGGGACATGTCAAGTTGATCGGCCAGTTAAAATGATTATTCTAAACAAATCTTTGGGGGTCATTGATTAAAACCTCATAAGTGAAGCATAATGCATAGCATCACACAGTTTTGGATAGATTGGATTGCTTGGAGATTTTATCGTATCTATTTTATAACTAAATTTTGTCACAATATAGAAAATTGAGGTAGCATAGCGTGGGCGTTGGATTCATGTCATTCTGAGCTCTAAATCAAAACGTATGGACGATTTATTGGGGACATCTCCAGTTGATCGGCAGTAAAAATGATCATTCTAAACTGATTATTGGGGCTTATTGATTAAAACCTCATAACTGAAGGATAGAGCATGATATCACGCAGTTGGGGATAGATTTGATTACTTGGAGGATTTGCAGTATCTATTTCAATCCAAAATTTTGTCACAATATAGAAAACTGATATAGCTTAAAATATCGGTTGGATTCACGTGATTCTGAACTCTAAATCTGAAATGACGGATGATTTAGTGTTGACATGTCAAGTTAATCGGCTAGCTAAAATGATCATTGTAAATGGATCAATGGTTCTCATTGAGTAAAGGCTAATAAATGAATTATAATGCATGGCATAACACAGTTTGGATAGATTGGATTATTTGGAAGCTTTGTCTTATCTATTTCATTTTTAAATTTCGTGAGCTAGCATAATGTGGGCATTGGATTCATGTCATTCTGAGCTCTAAATCAAAAGTTATGGACGATTTAGTGCGGACATGTCCAGTTGATCGGCCAGTTAAATGATAATTATAAACTAATCATTGGTGCTCATTGATTCAAACCTCATAAGTGAAGCATAATGCATGGCATCATGCAGTTTGGGATATATTGGATTACTTGGAGGCTTTTTCGTATCTATTTCAATCCTAAATTTTGTCACAATATAGAAAATTGAGTTAGTTTAACATGGGCGTTGGATTCGTGTCATTCTTAGCTCTAAATCTAAAGCGACGGGTGATTTAGTGTTGACATGTCAAGTTGATCAGCTAGCTAAAATGATCATTCTGAGCGGATCAATGGTTCTCCTTGAGTAAAGGCTAGTAAATGAAATATAATGCATGGTATCACGCAATTTGGGATATATTGGATTACTTGGAAGCTTTGTCGTATCTATTTGATTTTGAAAATTATTCATAGTATAGAAAATTGAGCTAGCATAACGTGGGCGTTGGATTCATGTCATTCTAAGCTCTAAATCAAAAGTTACGGACGAATTAGTGTGGACATGTCAAGTTTTTTTGGCCAGTTCAAATGATCATTCCAAGCTGATCACTGGTGCTCATTGAGTAAAAGCTTATAAATAAAGCATAATATCATCATGCAGTTCAGAATAGATTGGATTAGTTGGAAGCTTTGCGTATCTAATTGATATTGAAATTTTTATATATTATAGAAAATTGAGATAGCATAACGTGGGCGTTGAATTCAGGTCATTCTAAGCTCTAAATCAAAAATTACAGACAAATTAGTATGGACATGTCAATTTGATTGGCCAGTTCAAATGATCATTCTAAGCTGATAACTGGTGCTCATTGGTTTAAGGCTTATAAGTGAATCATTATGGATGGCATCACGCAGTTTGCGATAGACTGGATTACTTGGAGACTTTGTCGTATTTATTTGAGTCTGAAATTTTGTCACATTATAGAAAATTGAGCTAGCATAACAAGGGTGTTGGATTCTTGTCATTCTGAGATATAAATCAAAAGTTATGGACGATTTAGTACAAACATGTCAAGTTGATCGGCCAGTTAAAATGATCATTCTAAACTTATCATTGGGGCTCATTGATTAAAACCTCATAAGTGAAGCATAATGCATGGCATCATGCAGTTTGGGATAGATTGGATTACTTGGAGGCTTTGTCGTATCTATTTCATTCCTAAATTTTGCACAATATAGAAAATTGAGCTAGCATAACGTGGGCATTGGATTCATGTCATTCTGAGCTCTAAATCAAAAGTTATGGCCGATTTAGTGCGAACATGTCCAGTTGATCGGCCAGTTAAAATGATCATTCTAAACTGATCATTGGTGCTCATTGATTAAAACCTCATAAGTGAAGCATAATGCATGGCATCATGCGGTTTGGGATATATTGGATTACTTACAGGCTTTTTCCTATCTATTTCAATCCTAAATTTTGTCACGAAATAGAAAATTGAGCTAGTTTAACATTGGTGTTGGATTCGTGTAAAGTGACGGGTGATTTAGTGTTGACATGTCAAGTTGATCTGCTCGCTAAAATGATCATTCTAAATGGATCAATGGTTCTCATTGAGTAAAGGCTAATAAGTGGATTATAATGCATGGTATCAAGCAATTTGGGATATATTGGATTACTTGGAAGCTTTGTCGTATCTATTTGATTCGAAGATTTTTCATAGTATAGAAAATTGAGCTTGCATAATGGGGGCGTTGTATTCATGTCATTCTAAGCTCTAAATAAAAAGTTACAGACGAATTAGTGTGGACATTTCAAGTTGATTGGCCAGTTCAAATGATCATTCTAAGCTGATCACTAATACTCATTGAGTAAAGGCTTATAAGTTAAGCATAATGCCATCACGCAGTTTGGGATATATTGGATTACTTGGAGGCATTGTCGTTTCTTTTTGAGTCTGAAATTTTGACACATTATATAAAATTGAGCTAGCATATCCTGGGCGTTGGATTCATGTCATTCTGAGCACTAAATAAAATGGTATGGACTATTTAGTAGGGATATGTCAAGTTGATCGGCCAGTTAAAATGATTATTCTAAACAAATCTTTGGGGGTCATTGATTAAAACCTCATAAGTGAAGCATAATGCATAGCATCACACAGTTTTGGATAGATTGGATTGCTTGGAGATTTTATTGTATCTATTTTATAACTAAATTTGTCACAATATAGAAAATTGAGGTAGCAGAGCGTGGGCGTTGGATTCATGTCATTCTGAGCTCTAAATCAAAACGTATGGACGATTTATTGGGGACATCTCCAGTTGATCGGCAGTAAAAATGATCATTCTAAACTGATTATTGGGGCTTATTGATTAAAACCTCATAAGTGAAGGATAGAGCATGATATCACGCAGTTGGGGATAGATTTGATTACTTGGAGGATTTGCAGTATCTATTTCATTCCAAAAAATTTTTCACAATATAGAAAACTGATATAGCTTAAAATATCCGTTGGATTCGCGTGATTCTGAACTCTAAATCTGAAATGACGGATGATTTAGTGTTGACATGTCAAGTTGATCGGCTAGCTAAAATGATCATTGTAAATGGATCAATGGTTCTCATTGAGTAAAGGCTAATAAATGAATTATAATGCATGGCATAACGCAGTTTGGATAGATTGGATTATTTGGAAGCTTTGTCTTATCTATTTCATTTTTAAATTTCGTCACAACATAGAAGATTGAGCTAGCATAATGTGGGCATTGGATTCATGTCATTCTGAGCTCTAAATCAAAAGTTATGGACGATTTAGTGCGGACATGTCCAGTTGATCGGCCAGTTAATTGATGATTTTAAACTGATCATTGGTGCTCATTGATTAAAACCTCATAAGTGAAGCATAATGCATGGCATCATGCAGTTTGGGATATATTGGATTACTTGGAGGCTTTTTCGTATCTATTTCAATCCTAAATTTTGTCACAATATAGAAAATTGAGTTAGTTTAACATGGGCGTTGGATTCATGTCATTCTTAGCTCTAAATCTAAAGCGACGGGTGATTTAGTGTTGACATGTCAACTTGATCACCTAGCTAAAATGATCATTCTGAGCGGATCAATGGTTCTCATTGAGTACAGGCTAGTAAATGAAATATAATGCATGGTATCACGCAATTTGGGATATATTGGATTACTTGGAAGCTTTGTCGTATCTATTTGATTTTTAAAATTTTCATAGTATAGAAAATTGAGCTAGCATAACGTGGGCGTTGGATTCATGTCATTCTAAGCCCTAAATCAAAAGTTACGGACGCATTAGTGTGGACATGTCAAGTTTTTTTGGCCAGTTCCAATGATCATTCCAAGCTGATCACTGGTGCTCATTGAGTAAAAGCTTATAAATGAAGCATAATACCGTCATGCAGTTCAGGATATATTGGATTAGTTGGAAGCTTTGCGTATCTAATTGATATTGAAATTTTTATATAAAATAGAAAATTGAGATAGCATAACGTGGGCGTTGAATTCAGGTCATTGTAAGCTCTAAATCAAAAATTACAGACAAATTAGTATGGACATGTCAATTTGATTGGCCAGTTCAAATGATCATTCTAAGCTGATAACTGGTGCTCATTGGTTTAAGGCTTATAAGTGAATCATTATGGATGGCATCACGTAGTTTGCGATAGACTGGATTACTTGGAGACTTTGTCGTATTTATTTGAGTCTGAAATTTTGTCACATTATAGAAAATTGAGCTAGCATAACATGGGTGTTGGATTCATGTCATTCTAAGATATAAATCAAAAGTTATGGACGATTTAGTACAGACATGTCAAGTTGATCGGCCAGTTAAAATGATCATTCTAAACTTATCATTGGGGCTCATTGATTAAAACCTCATAAGTGAAGCATAATGCATGGCATCATGCAGTTTGGGATAGATTGGATTACTTGGAGGCTTTGTCGTATCAATTTCATTCCTAAATTTTGCACAATATAGAAAATTGAGCTAGCATAACGTGGGCATTGGATTCATGTCATTCTGAGCTCTAAATCAAAAGTTATGGCCGATTTAGTGCGGACATGTCCAGTTGATCGGCCAGTTAAAATGATCATTCTAAACTGATCATTGGTGCTCATTGATTAAAACCTCATAAGTGAAGCATAATGCATGGCATCATGCGGTTTGGGATATATTGGATTACTTGCAGGCTTTTTCCTATCTATTTCAATCCTAAATTTTGTCACGAAATAGAAAATTGAGCTAGTTTAACATTGGTGTTGGATTCGTGTAAAGTGACGGGTGATTTAGTGTTGACATGTCAAGTTGATCTGCTCGCTAAAATGATCATTCTAAACGGATCAATGGTTCTCATTGAGTAAAGGCTAATAAATGGATTATAATGCATGGTATCAAGCAATTTGGGATATATTGGATTACTTGGAAGCTTTGTCGTATCTATTTGATTCGAAGATTTTTCATAGTATAGAAAATTGAGCTTGCATAATGGGGGCGTTGTATTCATGTCATTCTAAGCTCTAAATAAAAAGTTACAGACGAATTAGTGTGGACATTTCAAGTTGATTGGCCAGTTCAAATGATCATTCTAAGCTGATCACTAATACTCATTGAGTAAAGGCTTATAAGTTAAGCATAATGCCATCACGCAGTTTGGGATATATTGGATTACTTGGAGGCTTTGTCGTTTCTTTTTGAGTCTGAAATTTTGACACATTATATAAAATTGAGCTAGCATATCCTCGGCGTTGGATTCATGTCATTCTGAGCACTAAATCAAATGGTATGGACTATTTAGTAGGGACATGTCAAGTTGATCGGCTAGTTAAAATGATTATTCTAAACAAATCTTTGGGGGTCATTGATTAAAACCTCATAAGTGAAGCATAATGCATAGCATCACACAGTTTTGGATTGATTGGATTGCTTGGAGATTTTATCGTATCTATTTTATAACTAAATTTTTTTCACAATATAGAAAATTGAGGTAGCATAGCGTGGGCGTTGGATTCATGTCATTCTGAGCTCTAAATCAAAACGTATGGACGATTTATTGGGGACATCTCCAGTTGATCGGCAGTAAAAATGATCATTCTAAACTGATTATTGGGGCTTACTGAATAAAACGTCATAAGTGAAGGATAGAGCATGATATCACGCAGTTTGGGATAGATTTGATTACTTGGAGGATTTGCAGTATCTATTTCATTCAAAAAATTTTTCACAATATAGAAAACTGATATAGCTTAAAATATCCGTTGGATTCGCATGATTCTGAACTCTAAATCTGAAATGACGGATGATTTAGTGTTGACATGTCAAGTTGATCGGCTATCTAAAATGATCATTGTAAATGGATCAATGGTTCTCATTGAGTAAAGGCTAATAAATGAATTATAATGCATGGCATAACGCAGTTTGGATAGATTGGATTATTTGGAAGCTTTGTCGTATCAATTTCTTTTCTAAATTTCGTCACAACATAGAAGATTGAGCTAGCATAATGTGGGCATTGGATTCATGTCTGTCTGAGCTCTAAATCAAAAGTTATGGACGATTTAGTGCGGACATGTCCAGTTGATCGGCCAGTTAATTGATGATTTTAAACTGATCATTGGTGCTCATTGATTAAAACCTCATAAGTGAAGCATAATGCATGGCATCATGCAGTTTGGGATATATTGGATTACTTGGAGGCTTTTTCGTATCTATTTCAATCCTAAATTTTGTCACAATATAGAAAATTGAGTTAGTTTAACATGGGCGTTGAATTCATGTCATTCTTAGCTCTAAATTTAAAGCGACGGGTGATTTAGTGTTAAAATGATCATTCTGAGCGGATCAATGGTTCTCATTGAGTAAAGGCTAGTAAATGAAATATAATGCATGGTATCACGCAATTTGGGATATATTGGATTACTTGGAAGCTTTGTCGTATCTATTTGATTTTGAAAATTTTTCATAGTATAGAAAATTGAGCTAGCATAACGTGGGCGTTGGATTCATGTCATTCTAAGCTCTAAATCAAAAGTTACGGACGAATTAGTGTGGACATGTCAAGTTTTTTTGGCCAGTTCAAATGATCATTCCAAGCTGACCACTGGTGCTCATTGAGTAAAAGCTTATAAATGAAGCATAATACCGTCATGCAGTTCAGGATAGATTGGATTACTTGAGGCTTTGTTGTATATATTTCGTTCCTAAATTTTGTCACATTATATAAAATTTGAGCTACCATATTCTGGGCGGTTGATTCATGTCATAATGAGCTCTAAATCAAAAGTTATGGATGATTTAGTGCGAACATATCTAGTTGATCGGCCAGTTAAAATGATCATTCTAAACTAATCATTGGTGCTCATTGATTAAAACCTCATAAGTGAAGCATAATGCATGACATCGTGCAGTTTGGGATATATTGGATTACTTGGAGGCTTTGTAGTATCTAATTCATTCTTTAATTTTGTCACAATATTGAAAATTGAACGAGTTTAATATGGGTGTTGGATTCGTGTCATTCTGAGCTCTAAATATAAAGTGACGGATGATTTACTTTTGACATGTCAAGTTGATTGCCTAGCTAAAATGCTCATTCTAAATGGATCAAGGGTTCGCATTGAGTAAAATCTAATAAATGAATTATAATGCATGGTATCACACAATTTGGGATAGATTGGATTAGTTGGAAGCTTTGTGTATCTATTTGATATTGAAATTTTTATATATTAAAGAAAATTGAGATAGCATAACGTGGGCGTTGAATTCATGCATTCTAAGCTCTAAATCAAAAGTTACGGACGAATTAGTATGGACATGTCAATTTGATTGGCCAGTTCAAATGATCATTCTAAGCTGATAACTGGTGCTCATTGGTTTAAGGCTTATAAGTGAATCATTATGGATGGCATCACGCAGTTTGGGATAGATTGGATTACTTGTAGACTTTGTCGTATTTATTTGAGTCTGAAATTTTGTCACATTATAGAAAATTCAGCTAGCATAACATGGGTGTTGGATTCATGTCATTCTGAGATATAAATCAAAAGTTATGGACGATTTAGTACAGACATGTCAAGTTGATTGGCCAGTTAAAATGATCATTCTAAACTTATCATTGGGGCTCATTGATTAAAACCTCATAAGTGAAGCATAATGCATGGCATCATGCAGTTTGGGATAGATTGGATTACGTGGAGGCTTTGTCATATCTATTCCATTCCTAAATTTTGTCACATTATATAAAATTGAGCTAGCATATCCTGTGCGTTGGATTCATGTCTTTCTAAGCTCTAAATCAAACATTATGGACGATTTAGTGCGGAGATGTCTAGTTGATCGGCCAGTTAAATTGATCATTCTGAACTGATCATTGGTGCTCATTGATTAAAACCTCATAAGTGAAGCATAATGTATGACATCATGCAGTTTGGGATATATTGGATTACTTCGAGCCTTTTTTGTATCTATTTCATTCCTAAATTTTGTCACAATATAGAAAATTGAGCTAGTATAACATGGGTGTTGGATTCGTGTCATTCTGAGCTCTAAATCTAAAGTGACGGATGATTTACATTTGACATGTCAAGTTGATTTGCTAGCTAAAGTGATCATTCTAAACGGATCAATGGTTCTCTTTGAGTAAAAGCTAATACATGAATTATAATGCATGATATCACGCAATTTGGGATAGATTGGATTACTTGGAAGCTTTGTGTATTTATTTGATTTTGAAAATTTTTTCATATTACAGAAAATTGAGCTCGCATAACGTGGGCGTTGGATTCATGTCATTCTTAGCTCTAAATCAAAAGTTACAGACGAAATAGTGTGGACATGTCAAGTTGATTGGCCAGTTCAAATGATCATTCTAAGCTGACCACTGGTGCTTATTGAGTAAAGGCTTATAAGTGAAACATAATGCATGGTATCACGCAATTTGGGATAGGTTGGATTACTTGGAGGCTTTGTCGTATTTGTTTGAGTCTGAAATTTTGTCACATTGTTGAAAATTGAGCAAGCATAACGTGGGCGTTGGATTCATGTCATTCTTAGCTATAAATCAAAATTTATGGACAATTAAGTGTGGACATGTCAAGTTGATCGGCCAGTTAAAATGATCATTCTAAATTGATCATTGGGGCTCATTGATTAAAACCTCATAAGTGAAGCATAATGCATGGCATCATGCAGTTTGGATATATTGGATTACTTGGAGACTTTTTCGTATCTATTTCAATACTAAATTTTGTCACAATATAGAAAATTGAGCTAGTTTAACATGCGTGTTGGATTCGTGTCATTTTGAGATCTAAATCAAAACTTACGGATGATGTAGTGTTGATATGTCAAGTTGATCGGCTAGCTAAAATGATTTTTCTAAACGGATCAATGGTTCTCATTGAGTAAAGTCTAGTAAGTGAATTATAATGCATGGTATCACGCAATTTGGGATATAATATATTACTTGGAATCTTTGTCGTATCAATTTTATTTTGAAAATTTTTCGTAGTATGGACAATTGAGCTAACATTACGTGGACGTTGGATTCTTGTCATTCTAAACTCTAAATCAAAAGTTACGGATGAATTAGTGTGGACATGTCAAGTTTTTTGGCCAGTTCAAATGATCATTCTAAGCTCATCACTGGTGCTCATTGAGTAAAGGCTTATAAATGAAGCATAATACCATCACGCAGTTTAGGATAGATTGGATTACTTAGAGGCTTTGTCGTATCTATTTCATTCCTAAATTTTGTCACATTATATATAATTGAGCTAGCAATTTTGGGCGTTGGATTTCTGTCATAATGAGCTCTAAATAAAAAGTTATGGACGATTTAGTGCAGACATGTCCAGTTGATCGGCCAGTTAAAATGATCATTCTAAACTAATCATTGGTGCTCATTGATTAAAACCTCATAAGTGAAGCATAATGCATGACATCATGCAGTTTGGGATATATTGGATTACTTGGAGGCTTTGTGGTATCTAATTTATTCCTAAATTTTGTCACAATATAGAAAATTGAGCGAGTTTAACATGGCTGTTGGATTCGTGTCATTCGGAGCTCTAAATATAAAGTGACGGATGATTTACTTTTGACATGTCAAGTTGATCGCCTAGCTAAAATAATCATTCTAAATGGATCAATGGTTCGCATTGTGTAAAAGCTAATAAATGAATTATAATGCATGGTATCACACAATTTGGGATAGATTGGATTAGTTGGAAGCTTTGTGTATCTATTTGATATTGAAATTTTTTTCATATTATAGAAAATTGAGCTAGCATAATGTGGGCGTTGGATTCATATCATTCTATGCTCTAAATCAAAAGTTACGGACGAATTAGTATGGATATGTCCAGTTGATTGGCCAGTTCAAATGATCATTCTAAGCTGAGAACTGGTGCTCATTGAGTTAAGGCTTATAAGTGAACCATAATGCATGGCATCACGTAGTTTAGGATAGATTGGATTACTTGGAGGCTTTGTCGTATTTATTTGAATCTGAAATTTTATCACATTATAGAAAATTGAGCTAGCATAACATGGGCGTTGGATTCATGTCATTCTGAGATATAAATCAAAAGTTATGGACGATTTAGTGCGGACATGTCAAGTTGATCGGCCTGTTAAAATGATCATTCTAAACTTATCATTGGGGCTCATTGATTAAAACCTCATAAGTGAAGCATAATGCATGGCATCATGCAGTTTGGAATAGATTGGATTACTTGGAGGCTTTGTCGTATCTATTTCATTACTAAATTTTGTCACAATATAGAAAATTGAGCTAGCATAACGTGGGCATTGGATTCATGTCATTCTGAGCTCTAAATCAAAAGTTATGGACGATTTAGAGCGGACATGTATATCGGCCAGTTAAAATGATCATTCTTAACTGGTCATTGGTGCTCATTGATTATAACCTCATAAGTGAAGCATAATGCATGACATCATGCAGTTTGGGATATATTGGATTAATTCGAGCCGTTTTCGTATCTATTTCATTCCTAAATTTTCTCACAATATAGAAAATTAAGCTAGTTTATCAGGGGCATTGGATTCGTGTCATTCTGAGCTCTAAATCTAAAGTGACGGATGATTTACTTTTGACATGTCAAGTTGATTTGCTAGCTAAAGTGATCATTCTAAACGGATCAATGGATCTCATTGATTAAAAGCTAATAAATGAATTATAATGCATGATATCACGCAATTTGGGATGGATTGGATTACTTGGAAGCTTTGTGTATCTATTTGATTTTGAAATTTTTTTCATATTACAGAAAATTGAGCGTTGGATTCATGTCATTCTTAGCTCTAAATCAAAAGTTACAGACGAATTAGTGTAGACATGTCAACTTAATTGGCCAGTTCAAATGATCATTCTAAGCTCACCACTAGTGCTCATCGAGTAAAGGCTTATAAGTGAAACATAATGCATGGTATCACGCAGTTTGGGATATATTGGATTACTTGGAGGCTTTGTCGTATTTGTTTGAGTCTGAAATTTTGTCACATTGTTGATAATTGATCTAGCATAACGTGGGCGTTGGATTCATGTCATTCTGAGCTATAAATCAAAAGTTATGGACAATTAAGTGCAGACATGTCAAGTTGATCAACCAGTTAAAATGATCATTCTAAACTGATCATTGGGGCTCATTGACTAAAACCTCATAAGTGAAGCATAATGCATGGCATCACACAGTTTGGGATAGATTGGATTAATTGGAGGCTTTGTCATATCTATTTCATTCCTAAATTTTGTCACAATATAGAAAGTCAGGCTAGCATAACGTGGGCGTTGGATTCATGCATTCTGAGCTCTAAATCAAAAGTTATGGACGATTTAGTGCGGACATGTCCAATTGATCGGTCAGTTAAAATGATCATTCAAAACTGATCATTCGTGCTCATTGATTAAAACCTCATAAGTGAAGCATAATGCACGGCATCATGCAGTTTGGGATATATTGGATTACTTGGAGATTTTTTCTTATCTATTTCAATCCTAAATTTTGTCACAATATAGAAATTTGAGCCAGTTTAATATGGGCGTTGGATTCTTGTCATTCTGAGCTCTAAATATAAAATGACGGATGATTTACTTTTGACATGTCAAGTTGATCTCCTAGCTAAAATGCTCATTCTAAACGGATCAATGGTTCGCATTGACTAAAAGCTAATAAATGAATTATAATGCATGGTATCACACAATTGGGGATAGATTGGATTAGTTGGAAGCTTTGCATATCTATTTGATATTAAAATTTTTTCATATTATAGAAAATTGGATTATTTGCAGGCTTTTCCTATCTATTTCAATCCTAAATTTTGTCACGAAATAGAAAATTGAGCTAGTTTAACATGGGCGTTGGATTCTTGTAATTCAGAGCTCTAAATCTAAAGTGACGGGTGATTTAGTTGATCTGCTAGCTAAAATGATCATTCTAAATGGATCAATGGTTCTCATTGAGTAAAGGCTAGTAAATGGATTATAATGCATGCTATCACGCAATTTGGGTTATATTGGATTACTTGGAAGCTTTGTCGTATCTATTTGATTCGAAAATTTTCCATAGTATAGAAAATTGAGCTCGCATAACGTGGGCGTTGAATTCATGTCATTCTAAGCTCTAAATAAAAAGTTACACACGAATTAGTGTGGAGATTTCAAGTTGATTGGCCAGTTCAAATGATCATTCTAAGCTGATCACTGGTGCTCATTGAGTAAAGGCTTATAAGTTAAGCATAATGCCATCACTCAGTTTGGGATATATTGGATTACTTGGAGGCTTTGTCGTATCTTTTTGAGTCTGAAATTTTGACACATTATATAAAATTGAGCTGGCATATCCTGGGCGATGGATTGATGTCATTCTGAGCTCTAAATCAAAAGTTATGGTTTATTTATTAGGGACATGTGAAGTTGATCGGCCAATTAAAATGATTATTCTAAACTGATCATTGGGGGTCATTAATTAAAACCTCATAAGTGAAGCATCATGCATGGCATCACACAATTTTGGATAGATTGGATTACTTGGAGATTTTTTCAAATCTATTTCATAACTAAATTTTGTCACATTATAGAAATTTAAGATAGCATAACGTGGGCGTTGGATACATGTCATTATGAGCTCTAAATCAAAAGTTATGGACGATTTATTAGGGACATGTCCAGCTGATCGCAGTAAAAATGATCATTCTAAACTGATTATTGGGGCTCATCGATTAAAACCTCATAAGTGAAGCATAGAGCATGATATCACGCAGTTTGGGATAGATTTGATTACTTCGAGGATTTGCAGTATCTATTTCATTCCAAAATTTTGTCACAACAAAAAAAAACTGAGATAGCTTAACCTATCCGTTGGATTCGTGTCATTCTGAGCTCTAAATCTGAAGTGACGGACGATTTAATGTTAACATGTCAAGTTGATCGGCTAGCTAAAATGATCATTCTAAACGGATCAATGGTTCTCATTGAGTAAAGGCTAATAAATGAATTATAATGCATATCATCATGCAGTTTGGATAGATTGGATTACTTGGAAGCTTTGCGTATCTATTTGATTTTGAAATTTTGTCACATTATAGAAAATTGAGCTAGATTAACATAGGCGTTGGATTCATGTCCTTCTAAGCTCTAAATTACAAGTTACAGATTAATTAGTGTGGACATGTCAAGTTGATTGGCCAGTTCAAAGGATTATTCTAAGCTGATCGATGAATCTCATTGGGTAAAGGCTTATAAGTGAAGCATAATGCATGGCATCACACAGTTCGGGATATATTGGATTATTTGGAGATTTTGTCATATTTGTTTGAGTCTGAATTTTTGTCACATTACAGAAAATTGAGCTAGCATAACGTGGGCGTTGGATTCATGTCATTCTAACATATAAATCAAAAGTTATGGACGATTTAGTGCAGACATGTCAAGTTCATCGGCCTGTTAAAATGATCATTTTAAACTGATCATTGGGGCTCATTGATTAAAACCTCATAAGTGAAGCATAATGCATGACATCACGCAGTTTGGGATAGATTAGATTAATTGGAGGCTTTGTCATATCTATTTCATTCCTAAATTTTGTCACAATATATAAAATTGGGCTAGCATAACGTGGGCGTTGGATTCATGTCATTCTGAGCTCTAAATCAAAAGTTATGGACAAATTAGTATGGACATGTTAAGTTGATTGCCCAGTTGAAATGGTCATTCTAAGCTGATCACTGGTGCTCATTGAGTAAAGACTTATAAGTGAAGCATAATGCATGGCATCACATAGTTTGGGATAGATTGGATTACTTGGCGGCTTTGTCGTATCTTTTTGAGTATGAAATATTTTCACATTACAAAAAATTGAGCTAGCATAACAAGGGCGTTGGATTCATGTAATTTTCACTACAAGAAAACAGCCGTTTTGCGACCACTTCCGTGGTTTGCGACTACTTTGCGACTGTATTTTGCGACTACTTTGCGACCACGTGATGTGGTCGCAAAATAATAGTCGCAAAAAATATTAGTCGCAAATCAGTCGCACATTTGCGACTGATTTGCGACCACGGGCATAGTGGTTATTTTGCGACTAATTTGCGACCACAACCGTGGTCGCTATTTTTGCGACTAATTTGCCACTGAATTTCCGTAACAAATTTTGCTACTGTTTTGCGACTACGGTTGTGGTTGCTAAATTTGTAGTCGTAAAACAGTTGCAAATTTTTGTGACTGATTTGCGACTACGGTAGAACCGCAGTTGCAAATCAGTCACTGTTTTTTGTGACTGTTTTGCGACTGCAGGTGAACCGTAGTCGCAAATCAGTCACAAAAATTTGTGACTGTTTTGCGACTACAGGAGAAACGCAGTCGCAAAACAGTCACAAATTTTTGTGACTGTTTTGCGACTACAGGAGAACCGCAGTCGCAAATCAGTCACAAATTTTTGTGACTGATTTGCGACTGCACATAGCTCGCAGTCGCAAATCAGTTGCAATATTTTGTGACTGATTTGCGACCACATGTATGAAGGAGTCGCAAATCGGTGGCAAAAATTGCGACTGATTTAGGACTAATTTAGTCGCTTAAATGTCGTTATACCTAACACGCACATGTTTTTTATGGTGGCACTTTGCCACCACTTTGTGACTGCAGAGCCACTACATACCGTAGTCGCAAATTGGTCGCATTTTTAGCGACCAATAAGAGACTACCACCTGATTTTCCATATGTAGTCGCTAATCAGTCGCTATTTTGCGATTGATTAGCGACTACCAGGGTCAGTCTCAAGGCAGTCGCATCTCAGTCGCTAATTGGTTGCATATTGCGACTTATTTGCGACCACACTTATTGGTCACATATTTGCAACCAGTTTGCGACTACTATTCCGTAGTCGCAAATTAGACGCTAAACCATGGCAAATGTGGTCGCAATTTTTGCGACCACGTATGTAGTCGCAAATTGCAGTTGCAAATTGGCAGTTTTCTTGTAGTGTTTGAGCTCTAAATCAAAAGTTACGAACGATTTAGTGCGGACATGTCAAGTTGATCGACCAGTTAAAATGATCATTCTAAACTGGTCATTGGTGCTCATTAATTAAAACCTCATAAGTGAAGCATAATGCATAGTATCACATAGTTTGGGATATATTGGATTACTTTGTCCTATCGATTTCATTCCTAAATTTTATCACAATATAGAAAATCGAGCTAGTTTAACATGTGCGTTGGATTGGTGTCATTTCTGAGCTCTAAATCTAAAGTGACGGATGATTTAGTGTTGACATGTCAAATTGATCGGCTAGCTAAAATGATCGTTTTAAAAGGATCAATTGTTCTCATTGAGTAAAGGCTAATAAATGAATCATAATGCATGGTATCACGCAATTTGGGATATATTGGATTACTTGGAAGCTTTGTCGTATCTATTTGAGTCTGAAATTTTTTCTTAGTATAGAAAATTGAGCTAGATTAAATGTGGGCGTTGGATTCATTTCATTCTGAGCTCTAAATCAAAATTTAAGAACGATTTAGTGTGGACATGTCAAGTTGACTGGCCAGTTCAAATGATCATTCTAAGCTGATCATTGGTGCTCATTGAGTAAAGGCTTATAAGTGAAGCATAATGCATGACAACACACTGTTTGGGATAGATTGGATTACTTTGACCTTTTGTCATATATGTTTGAGTCTGTAATTTGTCACATTATAAAAAATCGAGCTAGCATAACGTGGGCATTGGATTCATGTCATTATGAGCTTTAAATCAAAAGTTACGAATGATTTAGTGCGGACATGTCAAGTTGATCGGCCAGATAAAATGATCATTCTAAACTGATCATTGGTCCTCATTGATTAAAACCTCATAAGTCATTACAAGAAAACATTAACATTTCCGATGGCATTTCCGACGGAAAAAAACCATCAGACTTTTCCGATGACTTTACGATGGATACGCGACGAATACCCAAGGGAACTAAAACCGTCGGAGGTCTGTCGGTAATTTCCGACGCCGTAGATATCGTCGGTAAATCGATGGTGAAAACTGATGGTAACCCAGTGCATTTCCGACGAAATCCTAATCGTCGGGATATCCTCTTGAAATCGTCAGAATATTACCGACGGCTTCAGATACGTCGGTAATATTCCGACGATTTCCTGATGGATTCTGTGTTTTAGAGCCCTTCGGGAATCCATCGGCAGCACTCGTCGGAAAACCTTTGGAACTATCCGACCATTGTCGGATACAGTCGCCAATCCGTCGGAAATATACATACATTGTTAAAATTTTGTGTTTATCCATCGATGGTCGGAAACCATCGGAAATCCATCGGTTTATAAAGATAAAATCTATTCAAAATACGTGAATATCCGGTTGTGGTCGGTAACCGTCGGAATTCCGTCGGAAATAGAGAATATTCTGAAGAATAATCTTTTTACAGTTTGTAATTATCTGTTAAAAATTCTTAATAATCTGTTAAAAATTCGTGATAATATCTAATTTTCACTATAAATAAGCTATGATCTTTCAAAATTTTAATAGAACCAAACTTTTTTTAAAAATGTGTTCTTCGGGTTCTTTTTAGTATTTTCGATCGTGGATGGATAAACCTCGATATGATTCAACCACGGGGGAATTGACTGATGAATTTGCGCAAGGTGTTGAAGAGTTCATGACATTTGCATCAAAGAATAGCATGACATCGGAATACGGTAAAATGTATTGTCCGTGTATTAAATGTCGAAATCATAGATTAATCTCTGTTAGAGAAGTACGTAATCATTTGTATAGGAATGGATTTATGCCGGGTTACAAAATTTGGTATTCACATGGAGAAACTGATGCAACGATGCAATATTATGGTAGTACTTCAAAAAGGATAGATAATACTAATGTTAGGGTAGAGGAACTGGCATCAGAAGATGATGTAAACGGAGGTACTGTTCAGATGGTGAATGATGCATTTCGTGAACAAAGAGAATCGTACATCGAAGATATTAGCAGAATAGAGGAACCTAATTTCGAAGCCCGGAAAGTTTTCGATATGTTAGATGCATCCAAGCAGCCTTTGTATAAAGGATGTAGAGATGGATTATCGCCTTTATCTGCTGCAAGCAGGTTGATGACGATAAAGACGGATTTCAACTTGCATGAAGATTGTGTGAATGCGATAGCTGATTTTGTTAGAGATATATTACCTGAAGATAATATTGCACCTGCTTCATATTACGAGGTTCAAAAACTTGTATCTGGTCTTGGATTGCCATATCAGATGATCGATGTATGTATTGACAATTGCATGATCTATTGGAGAAATGATGAAAACCGCATGAAGTGCCGATTTTGTCACAAACCTCGATTTCAAGAGACAAGCGGTAGAGTACCTATTCCGCATAAACGGATGTGGTATTTGCCATTAACAGAGAGGTTAAAGAGGTTATATCAATCTGAACACACGGCAAAACCTATGAGATGGCATGCAGAACATAATTCGAATGGAGAAATTATGCATCCCTCGGATGCAGAAGCATGGAAACATTTTCAACAGGTTTATCCTAGTTTTGCATATGAGCCTAGAAACGTATACCTTGGGTTATCTACAGATGGATTCAATCCTTTTGGGAAGCATGGGAGGCAATACTCGTTGTGGCCAGTTATCGTTACACCTTATAATTTGCCTCCTTCTTTGTGCATGAAACGGGAGTTTTTATTTCTAACAATTCTCGTCCCTGGCCTAGAGCATCCTAAGCGATCGCTTGATATTTTCTTGCAGCCACTAATTCATGAGTTAAAAATATTATGGGAAAATGGTGTCGAAGCATTCGATGTTTCCAACCAACAGAACTTCTTGATGCGAGCTGTACTTATGTGGACGATAAGTGATTTTCCAGCATATGGTATGTTATCAGGATGGTCGACGCATGGAAGATTAGCATGCCCATATTGTCAAGATAATACTGATGCGTTCCAACTGAAACACGGACGAAAGACTAGTTGGTTCGATTGTCATCGTCGATTTCTACCACAAGATCATCCATATCGCCGGAGCACGACATTGTTTAGGAAAAACAAAAAAAATTTTGATGCTCCACCTCCTATTCTTGACGGGAATTATATGTTGACTCAACTTAGAGATTTTGGTGCTGAGAGAACGGCTTCTTGTGGAGGTAACGGACATTACCCTGTTAATGGTTGTGGCGAATACCATAATTGGCACAAGAAGAGTATTTTTTGGGATTTACCATATTGGAAGGACCATTTGTTGTGCCATAATCTAGATGTTATGCACATTGAGAAGAATTTTTTTGACAACATAATGAATACCGTTCTAAATGTGCAAGGAAAAACAAAAGATAATTTGAAAGCTAGATTGGATTTGCCGGATATTTGTTCCCGGAAGGAACTACATGCAATGTCAAATGGAAAATCATTGTCTCCCGCATTCCGGTTGGATGCGCATGCAAAAGATGAATTCTTTGACTGGTTATAAACCGTCAGGAAATATCATCGGACAATATTTCCAACGGCACAAGTCATCGGAAAACGCCCTCGAAAATTTGTCGGCGATTACCGATGGATCCGGACCATCGCAGATCCGTCGGTTATTTCCGATGGAAGGTTGTCATCGAACATCCGTCGGAAGTTTCCGACGGCACACTTAATCGCCAATCCGTCGGAAAGTCTTGATAACTTCCCGACGGAATCGCATTTCCGACGAAATAGTCCCGACGGACTATTTTCATCGGAAAGTAGTCGAGAAACGGTTTTACCGATGTATTTCCGACGGATACGGCCGTCGGAAATATGCTGTTTTCTTGTAGTGAGTGAAGCATAATGCATGGCATCACGCAGTTTGGGATATATTGGATTACTTGGAGCCTATGTTGTATATATTTCATTCCTAAATTTTTTCACAATATAGAAAATTTAGCTGCTTTAACATGGGCGTTCGATTCGTTTCATCCTGAGCTCTAAATCTAATGTGACGGACGATTTAGTGTTGACATGTCAAGTTGATCGACTACCTTAAATGATCCTTCTAAATGGATCAATGGTTGTCACTAAGTTAAGGCTAATAAATGAATTATAATGAATGGCATCACGTAGTTTGGGATAGATTAGATTACTTAGAGGCTTTGTCTTATCTATTTCATTCCTAAATTTTCTGCCAATATAGAAAATTGAGCATGCTTTACATGGGCGTTGGATTCATGTCATTTTGAGCTCTAAATTAAAAAGTACGGTGGAATTAGTGTGGACATGTCAAGTTGATTGGCCAGTTCAAATGATCATTCTAAGCTGATCATTGGTTCTCATTAAGTAAAGGATTATAAGGGAAGCATAATGCATGGCATCACGTAATTTGAGATAGATCGGATTACTTGGAGGCTTTGTCGTATCTATTTGATTCTGAAATTTGTCACATTATAGAAAACTGAGCTAGCATAACGTGGGCGTTGGATTCATGTCAATATGAGATTTAAGTCAAAAGTTACGAACAATTGAGTTTGGATATGTCAAGTTGATCGGCCAGTTAAAATGATCATTCTAAACTGATCATTGTTGCTCATTGATTAAAACCTCATAAGTGAAGCATAATGCATGGCATCACGCAGTTAGGGATATATTGGATTACTTGGAGCCTTTGTCGTATCTATTTCATTCCTAAATTTTGTCACAATATCGAAAATTGAGCTACTTTAACATGGGTGTTGGATTCGTTTCATTCTGAGCTCTTAATCTAAAGTGACGCACGATTTAGTGATGAGATGTCAAGTTGATCGGCTAGCTAAAATGATCATTCTAATCGGATCAATGGTTCTCATTGAGTAAAGGCTAATAATTGAATTATAATGCGTGGTATCATGCAATTTGGGATATATTGGATTATTTGGAAACTTTGTCGTATCTATTTGAGTTTGAAATTGTGTCATAGTTTTGAAAATTGAGCTAGCATAACGTGGCCGTTGGATTCATGTCATTATGAGCTCTAAATCGAAATTTACGAACGATTTAGTGCGGACATGTCAAGTTGATTGCCCAGTTCAAATAATCATTCTAAGCTGATCATTGGTGCTCATTGAGTAAAGGCTTATAAGTGAAGCATAATGCATGGCAACACACTGTTTGGGATAAATTGGATTACTTGGATGCTTTTTCGCATCTATTTGAGTCTGGAATTTTGTCACATTATAGAAAATTGAGCTAGCATTACGTGGACGTTTGATTCATGTCATTCTGAGAACTAAATCAAAAGTTACGGACGATTTAGTGCAGATATGTCAAGTTGATCAGCCAGTTAAAATGATCATTCCAAACTGATCATTGGTGCTCATTGATTAAAACCTCATAAGTGAAGAATAATGCATGATATTACGCAGTTTGGGATATATTGGATTACCCTGAGCCTTTGTCGTATCTATTTCATTCCTAAATTTTTTCACAATATAGAAAATTGAGCTAGTTTAACATGGGCGTTAGATTCGTGTCATTCTTAGCTCTAAAACTAAAGTGACGGACGATTTTGTGTTGACATGTCAAGTTGATCAGCTAACTAAAATGATCATTTTTAACGGATCAATGGTTCTCATTGAGTAAAAGCTAATAAATGAATTATAATGCATGGTATCACGGAGTATGGGATAGATTGGATTATTTGGAAGCTTGTCGTATCTATTTGAGACTGAAATTGTGTCATAGTTTAGAAAATTGAGCTAGCATAACGTGGGCGTTGGATTAATGTCATAATGAGATCTAAATCAAAAGTTGTGGACGATTTAGTGCGGACTTGTTAAGTTGATTGGCCAGTTCAAATGATCATTCTAAGCTGATCATTGGTGCTCATTGAGTAAATGCTTATAAGTGAAACATAATGCATGACATCACACAGTTTGGGATAGATTGGATAACTTGGAGCCTTTGTCGTATCTATTTCATTCCTAAATTTTATCACAATATAGAAAATTGAGCTAGTTTTACATGGGCGTTTGATTCGTGTCATTTTGAGCTCTAAATCGAAAGTGACGAACGATTTTGTGTTGTCATGTCAAGTTGATCGGCTAACTAAAATGATCATTCTGAATGGATCAATGGTTCTCATTGAGTAAAGGCTAATAAATGAATTATAATGCATGGTATCACGCAGTTTGGGATAGATTGGATTACTTGGAAGATTTGTCGTATCTATTTGAGTCTGAAATTTTATCATAGTATAGAAAATTGAGCTAGCACAATGTGGACGTTGATTCATGTCATTTTGAGCTCTAAATAAAAAGGTACGGACGAATTAGTGTGGACATGTCAAGTTGATTGGCCAGTTCAAATGATCATTCTAATCTGAGCATTGGTGCTCATTGAGTAAAGGCTTATAAGTGAAGCATAATGCATGCCATCATGCAGTTCGGGATAGACTGGATTAGTTGGAGGCTTTGTCGTAACTATTTGAGTCTGAAATTTTGTCACATTATAGAAAATTGAGCTAGCATAACGTGGGCGTTGGATTCATGTCATTCTAAGTTCTAAATCAAAAGTTACGGACGATTAAGTGCGGGCATGTCAAGTTGATCGGGTAGTTAAATTGATCATTCTAAACTGATCATTGGTGCTCATTGACTAAAATCTCGTATGTGAAGCATAGTACATGGCATCATGCAGTTTGGGATATATTGGATTATTTGGAGTCTTTTTTGTATCTATTTCATTACTAAATTTTTCCATAATATAGAAAATTGAGCTAGCATAACGTAGGCGTTGGATTCATGTCATTCTGAGCTCTAAATCAAAAGTTATGAACGATTTAGTG
The DNA here is from genome assembly GCA_018901945.1 of Pugionium dolabratum. Classification (NCBI taxonomy): domain Eukaryota; kingdom Viridiplantae; phylum Streptophyta; class Magnoliopsida; order Brassicales; family Brassicaceae; genus Pugionium; species Pugionium dolabratum. The sequence goes on along the minus strand of JAEVFF010000552.1, from coordinate 194,187 downwards.
CGGACATGTCAAGTTGATCGGCCAGTTAAAATAATCATTCTAAATTAATCAGTGGTGCTCATTGATTAAAACATCATAAGTGAATCATAACGCATTACATCACGCAGTTTCGGATGCATTGGATTAGCTGGAGCCTTTGTCGTATCTATTTCAATCCCAAATTTGTCACAATATCGAAAATTGAGCTAGTTTAACATGGGTTTTGGATTCATATCATTCTGAGCTCTATATCTAAAGTGAGCAAACATGTCAAGGTAATCGGCAAGCTAAAATGATCATTCTAAATGGGTTAATGGTTCTTATTGAGTAAAGGCTAATAAATGAATTATAATGCATGGTATCACACAGTTTGGGATAGATTGGATTACTTGGAAGCTTTGTCTTATCTATTTCATTCCTAAATTTTGTCAAAATATAGAAAGTTGAGCTAGTTAACATAGGCATTGGGTTCGTGTCATTCTAAGCTCTAAATATAAAGTGACGAACGATTTAGGGTTGAAATGTCAAGCTGATCAGCTAATTAAATTCATCATTCGAAACGGATCAATGTTTCACATTGAGTAAAGGCTAATGAATGAATTATAATGCATGGCATCACGCAGTTTGGGGTAGATTGGATTACTTGGAGAGTTTGTCGTGTCTATTTAATTCCTAAATTTTGTCACAATATAGAAACTTGAGCTACCTTAACATGGACATTAGATTCATGTTATTATGAGCTCTAAATCAAAAGTAACTGACGAATTAGTGTGGACATGTCAAGTTGATTGGGCAGTTCAAATGATCATTCTAATCTGATCATTGGTGTTCATTGAGTAAAGGCTTATAAGTGAAGCATAATGCATGGCATCACGCAGTTTGGGATAGATTTGATTACTTGGAGACTTTGTCGAATCTATTTGAGTTTAAAACTTTGTAACTATATATAAAATTGAGCTAGCATAACGTGGGCGTTGGATTCATGTCATTCTGAGCTCTAAATCAAAAGTTATGGACGATTTAGTGCGGACATGTCAAGTTGATCGGCCAGTTAAAATAATCATTCTAAATTGATCATTGGTGCTCATTGATTAAAACCTCATAAGTGAATCATAACGCATTGCATCACGCAGTTTGGGATACACTGGATTAGCTGGAGCCTTTGTCCTATCTATTTCAATCCTAAATTTGTCACAATATAGAAAATTGAGCTATTTTAACATGGGTTTTGGATTCGTATCATTCTGAGCTCTATATCTAAAGTGAGCAAACATGTCAAGTTGAACGGCAAGCTAAAATGAGCATTCTAAATGGATTAATGGTTCTCATTGAGTAAAGGCTAATAAATGAATTATATTGAATGGTATCACACAGTTTGGGATAGATTGGATTACTTGTAAGCTTTTTCTTATATATTTCATTCCTAAATTTTGTCAAAATATAGAAAATTGAGCTAGTTTAACATAGGCGCTGGATTTGTGTCATTCTGAGCTCTAAATCTAAATTGACGGATGATTTAGGGTTGAAATGTCAAGTTAATCAGCTAACTAAAATCATCATTCCAAACCGATCAATGGTTCTCATTGAGTAAAGGCTAATGAATGAATTATAATGCATGACATCACGCAGTTTGGGATAGATTGGATTAATTGGAGACTTTGTCGTATCTATTTCATTCCTAGATTTTGTCACAATATACAAACTTGAGCTACCTTAACATGGGCATTGGATTCATGTTATTTTGAGCTCTAAATCAAAAGTTACAGACGAATTAGTGTCGACATGTCAAGTTGATTGGGCTGTTCAAATGATCATTCTAATATGATCATTGGTGCTCATTGAGTAAAGGCTTATAAGTGAAGCATAATGCATGGCAACACGCAGTTTGGGATAGATTGGATTATTTGGAGACTTTGTCGTATCTATTTGAGTCTGAAATTTTGTCACAATAAAGAAAATTGAGCTAGTATAACGTGGGCGTTGGATTCATGTCATCCTGAGTTCTAAATCAAAGTTACGGACGATTTAGTGCGGGCATGTCAAGTTGATCGGCCAGTTAAAATGATAATTCTAAACTGATCATTGGTGCTCATTGATTAACACCTCATAAGTGAAGCATAATGCATGATATCACATAGTTTGGGATAGATTGGATTAATTGGAGGCTTTGTCGTATCTATTTCATTCTTAAATTTTGTCGCAATTGAGAAAATTGAGCTAGCTGAATGTGGGCGTTGGATTCGTGTCATTCTGAGCTCTTAATATAAAGTGACGGAGGATTTAGTGTTGACATGTCAAGTTGATCGGCTAGCTAAAATGATCATTCTAAACGGATCAATGGTTCTCATTGAGTAAAGCCTAATAAATTAATTATAATGCATGGCATCACGTTGTTTGGGATAGATTGGATTAGTTGGAGGCTTTGTTATATCTACTTCATTCCTAAATTTTATCACAATATAGAAAATTGAGCTGCCTTAACATGGCTGTTGGATTCATGTCATTTTGAAATCTAAATCTAAATTTACGGACGATTTAGTGTTGACATGTCAAGTTGATTGGCTAGCTAAAATGATCATTCTAATAGGATCGATGGTTCCTATTAAGTAAAGGCTAATAAATTAATTATAATGCATGGTATCACACACTTTGGGATAGATTGGAGTTTAAAATTTTGTCATAGTATTGAAAATTGAGCTAGCATAAGGTGGGCGTTGGATTCATGTCATTCTGAGCTATAAAACAAAAGTTACAGACGATTTAGTGCAGATATGTCAAATTGATTAACCAGTTCAAATGATCTTTCCAAGCTTGCATTGCTCTCAAAGATCATTGGTGCTCATTGAGTAAAGGCTTCTAGGTGAAGCATAATGCATGGCATCACGCAGTTTGGGATAGATTGGATTATTTGGAGGCTTTGTCCTATCTATTTGAGTCTGAAATTTTGTCACAGTAAAGGAAATGGAGCTAGCATAACGTGGGTTTTGTATTCATGTCATTCTGGGCTATTTATCAAAAGTTGTAGACGATTTAGTGCGGACATATCAAGTTGATTTCCTAGTTAAAATGATCATTCTAAACTGATCATTGGTGCTCACTGATTAAAACCTCATAAGTGAACCATAATGCATGGTATCACGCAGTTTGGGATAGATTGGATTACTTGGAGGCTTTGTTGTATCTATTTCATTCCTAAATTTTATCACAATATAGAAAATTGAGCTAGATTAACATGGGAATTGGATTCGTGTCATTCTGAGCTCTAAATCTAAATTGACGGACGATTTCTTGTTGACATGTCAAATTGATCGGCTAGATAAAATGATCATTGTAAAAGAATCAATGGTTGTCATTGAGTAAAGGCTAATAAATGAATTATAATGCATGGTATCACGCAGTTTGGGGTAGACTGGATTACTTGGAAGCTTTTTCGTATTTATTTGAGTCTTAAATTTGGTCGTAATATAGAAAATTGAGCTAGCATAACGTTTTGTTGGATTCATGTCATTATGAGCTCTAAATAAAAAGTTAAGGACGATTTCGTGCGGACATGTCAAGTTGATTGGCCAGTTCAACGATCATTCTAAACAGACCATTGGTGCTCATCGAGTAAAGGCTTATTAGTGAAGCATAATGCATGGCATCACACAGTTTGGGATATATTGGATTACTTGGAGCCTTTGTCGTATCAATTTGAGTCTGAAATTTTGTCACAATATAGAAAATTGAGCAAGCATAACGTGGGCATTGGATTCATATCATTCTGATCTCTAAATAAAAAGTTACGGACGATTTAGTGCTGACATGTCAAGTTGATTGGCCAGTTCAAATGATAATTCTAAGCTGATCATTGGTACTCATTGAGTAAACGTTTATAAGTGAAGCATAATGCATGGCATCACGCAGTTTGGGATAGATTGGATTACTTGGAGGCTTTCTCGTATCTATTTGAGTGTCAAATTTTGTCACAATATAGAAAATTGAGCTAGCATAATGTGGGCGTTGGATTCATGTAATTTTGAGGTCTAAAACAAAAGTTATGGACGATTTAGTGCGGACATGTCAAGTTGATCGGCAAGTTAAAATGATCATTCTAAACTAATCATTGGTGCTCATTGATTAAAACCTCATAAGTGAAGCATAATGCATGGCATCACGCAGTTTGGAATAGATTGGATGATTTGGAGGCTTTGTCTTATCCATTTCATTCCTAACTTTTGTCACAATATAGAAATTGAGATAGCTTAACATGGGTGTTGGATTCGTGCCATTCTGAGCTCTAAATCTAAAGTAATGGAAGATTTGATGTTGATATGTCAAGTTGATCGGCTAGCTAAAATGATCATTCTAAAAGGATCGATGGTTCCTATTAAGTAAAGGCTAATAAATGAATTATAATGCATGGTATCACACACTTTGGGATTGATTGGACTCTGAAATTTTGTCATTGTATAGAAAATTGAGCAAGCATAACGTGGGCACTGGATTCATGTCATTTTGAGTTCTAAATCAAAAGTTATGGATGATTTAGTGAAACATAATGCATGACATCACGTAGTTTGGGATAGATAGGATTTCTTGGAGGTTTTGTCGTCTCTATTTCATTCCTAAATTTTCTCACAATATAGAAAATTGAGCTAGCTTAACGTGGGCGTTGGATTCATGTCATTCGGAGCTCTGAATCTAAAATGACGGATCATTTAGTGTTGACATGTCAAGTTGATCGGCTAGCTAAAATGATCATTCTAAACGTATCAATGGTTCTCATTGAGTAAAGGCTAATAAATGAATTATAATTCATGGTATCACGCTGTTTGGGATAGATATGATTACTTGGAGGCTTTGTTGTGTCTACTTCATTCCTAAATTTTATCACAATATATAAAATTGAGCTAGCTTAACATGACCGTTGGATTCGTGTCATTTTGAGTTCTAAATCTAAATTTACGTATGATTTAGTGTTGACATGTCAAAATGATCGGCTTGCTAAAATGATCATTCTGAAAGGATCGATGGTTCCTATTAAGTAAAGGCTAATAAATGAATTATAATGCATGGTTTCACACACTTTGGGATAGATTGGAGTATGAAATTTGGTCATAGTATAGAAAATTGAGCTAGCATAAGGTGGGCGTTGGATTCATGTCATTCTGAGCTATAAATAAAAAGTTATAGATGATTTAGAGCAGACATGTCAAATTGATTGGCCAGTTGAAATGATCATTCTAACCTGATCATTTGTGCTCATTGAGTAAAGCCTTATAAGTGAAGCATAATGCATTGCATCACGCTGTTCAGGATAGATTGGATTACTTGGTGGCTTTGTCCTATCTATTTGAGTCTGAAATTTCGTCACAATAAAGAAAATTGAGCTAGCATAACCTTGGTGTTGTATTCATGTCATTCTGAACTCAAAATCAAAAGTTACGGACGATTTTGTTCGGACATGTCAAGTTGATTAGCCAATCAAAATGATCATTCTAAACTGATCATTGGTGCTCACTGATTAAAACCTCATAACTAAAGCATAATGCATGGCATCACGAAGTTTGGGTTCGATTGGATTACTTGGAGGCTTTGTCATATCTATTACATTCATAAATTTTACCACAATATAGAAAATTGATCTAGCTTAACATGGGCGCTAGATTCGTATCATTCTGAGCTCTAAATCTAAATTGACAGACAATTTAGTGTTGACATGTCAAGTTGATCGGCTAGATAAATTGATCATTCTAAGTGGATCAATGGCTCTCATTGAGTAAAGGGTAATAAATAATTTATAATTCATGGCATCACACAGTTTGTGATAGATTGGATGACTTGGAGGCTTTATCGTATCTATTTCATTACTAAATTTTAAGACAATATAGAAAATTTATCTAGCTTAACATGGGCGTTGGATTCGTATCATTCTGAGCTCTAAATCTAAATTGACAGACGATATAGTGTTGACATGTCAAGTTGATCGGCTAGATAAATTGTTCATTCTAAGTGGATCAATGGCTCTCATTGAGAAAAGGGTAATAAATAATTTATAATGCATGACATCACACAGTTTGGGATAGATTGGATGACTTGGAGGCTTTGTCGTATCTATTTCATTACTAAATTTTCTCACACTATAGAAAATTGAGATATCTTAACATGGGCGTTGGATTCGTGTCATTCTGAGCTCTAAATCAAAAGTTAGGGATGATTTAGTGCCGACATATCAAGTTATTTGGTTAGTTCAAATGACCAATCTAAGCTAATGATTGGTGCTCATTGTGTAAAGGCTTATAAGTGAAGCATAATGCATGGCATCACGCAGTTTGGGATAGATTGGATTACTTGGAGGCTTTGTCCTATCTATTTGGGTCTGAAATTTTGTCACAATAAAGAAAATTGAGCTAGCATAACGTTGGCGTTGGAATCAGGTTATTCTGAGTTCTAAATCAAAAGTTATGGACGATTTAGAGCGGATATGTCAAGTCGATTGGCTAGTTAAAATGATAATTCTAAACTGATCATTGGTGCTCAATTATTAAAACCTCATAAGTTAAGCATAATCCATGGTTTCACGCAGTTTGGTATAGATTGGATTACTTGGAGGCTTTGTCATATCTATTTCAATCCTAAATTTTGCCACAATATAGAAAATTGAGCTAGTTTAACGTGGGCGTTCGATTCATGTCATTCTCAGCTCTAAATCTAAAGTGACGGAGGATTTAGTGTTGACATGTCAAGTTGATCGGCTATCTAAAATAATCATTCTAAACAGATCAATGGTTCTCATTGAGTAAAGGCTAATAAATGAATTATAATGCATGGCATCACGCCGTGTGGGATAGATTAGATTACTTGATGGCTTTGTCGTATCTATTTCATTCCAAAATTTTGTCACATTATAGAAAATTGAGCTAGTTTAACATGGGCGTTGGATTCGTGTCATTCTGAGCTATAAATCTAAATTGACGGCCAATTTAGTGTTGATCTGCTAGCTAAAATGATCATTCTAAACGGATCGATGGTACTTATTGAGTAAAGGCTAATAAATGAATTATAATTCATGACATCACGCACTTTGGCATAGATTGGATTACCTGGAAGATTTGCCGTATCTATTTCAGTCTGAAATTTCTTCATAGTATAGTAAATTTAGCTAGCATAATGTGGGCGATGGATTCATGTCATTGTGAGCTCTAAATCAAAAGTTACGGACGATTTAGTGTGGACATGTCAAATTGATTGGACTGTTCAAATGATCATTCTAAGCTGATCATTGGTGCTCATTGAGTAAAGGCTTATAAATGAAACATAATGTATTGCATCACATAGTTTGGGACAGATTGGATTACTTGGAGGTTTTGTCATATCTATATGAGTCCGAAATTTTGTCACAATATAGAAAATTGAGATAGCTCAACGTGGGCATTAGATTCATGTCATTCCTAGGTCTAAATCAAAAGTAATGGACGATTTAATGCGGACATGTCAAGTTTATTGTCTAGTTAAAATGATAATTCTAAACTGATCATTGGTGCTCATTGATTAAAACCTCAAAAGTGAAGCACAATGCATGGCATCACGCAGTTTGAGATAGATTGGATTACTTGGAGGCTTTGTTGTATCTATTTCATTCCTAATTTTTGTCACAATATAGAAAATTCAGCTAGCTTAACATGGGCGTTAGATTCGTGTCATTATGAGCTCTTAATCTAAATTAACCAAAGATTTAGTGTTTACATGTCAAGTTGATCGGCTAGCTAAAATGATCATTCTAAACGGATTGATGGATCTCATTGAGTAGAGGCTAATAAATGAATTATAACGCATGGCATCACGCAGTTTGGGATATATTGGATTACTTAGAAGCTTTGTCGTATCTCTTTGAGTCTGAAATTTTGTCATCGTATTGAAAATTGAGCTAGCATAATGTGGGTGTTGGATTCATGTCATTCTAATCTCTAAATCAAAAGTTACGGACAATTTAGTGTTGACATGTCAAGTTGACGGCTAGCTAAAATGGTCACTCTAAACGGATTGATGGTTCTCATTGAATAAAACCTCATAAGTGAAGCTTAATGCATGGCACCAAGCAGTTTGGGATAGTTTGGATTACTTGGAAGATTTGTCGTACCTATTGGTGCTCATTGATTAAAACCTCATAAGTGAAGCATAATGCATGGCATAACGCAGTTTGGTATAGATTGGAAAACTTGGAGTGTTTGTGGTATCGATTTCATTCCTAAATTTTGTCACAATATAGAAAATGTAGCTAGCTTAACATAGGCGCTGGATTTGTGTCATTCTGAGCTCTAAATCTAAGGTAACAGACGATTTAGTGTTGACATGTCAAGTTGATCGGCTAGCTAAAATGATCATTCCAAATGGATCAATTGTTCTCATAGGGTAAAGGCTAAAAAATGCATTATAATGCATGGCATTACGCTGTTCAGGATATATTGGATTACTTGGAGGCTGTGTCGTATCTATTTCATTCCTAAATTTTTTCACAATATAGAAAATTTAGATATCTTAACATGGGCGTTGGATTCGTGTCATTCTGAGCTCTAAATCTAAATTGGGGGGCACATTAGTTTTGACATGTCAAGTTGATCGGCTAGCTAAAATGATCATTCTAAACGGATCGATGGTTCTCATTGATTAAAGGCTAATAAATGAATTTTAATGCATGGCATCACGCATTTTATGGATAGATTGAATTACTTGGGAGCTTTCTTGTAACTATTTGAGTATGAAATTATGTCATAGTATAGAAAATTGAGCTAGGATAACATGGGCGTTGGATTCATGTCATTTTGAGCTCTAAATCAAAAGTTACGGACGATTTAGAAAGGACATGCCAAGTTGAATGGCAAGTTCAAACGATCATTCTAAGCTGATCATTGGTGCTCTTTCAGTAAAGGCTTATAAGTGAAGCATAATGCATGACATCACGGAGTTTGGGATAGTTTGGATTACTTGGAGGCTTTATCATATCAATTTGAGTGTGGAATTTTTTCAAAATATAGAAAATTGAGATAGCATAACGTGGGGGTTGGATTCATGTAATTTTGAGGTCTAAATCAAAAGTTAAGGACGGTTTACTGCAGATATGTCAAGTTGATCGGCCAGTTATAATGATAATTCTAAACTGATCATTGGTGCTCATTGATTCAAACCTTATAAGTGAAGCATAATGCATGGCATCACGCAGTTTGGGATTGATTGGATTACCTGAAGGCTTTGTCGTATCTATTTCATTCCAAAAGTTTGTCACAATATAGAAAATTGAGCTAGTTTAACGTGGGCGTTCGATTCATGTCATTCTCAGCTCTAAATCTAAAGTGACGGAGGATTTAGTGTTGACATGTCAAGTTGATCCGCTATCTAAAATGATCATTCTAAACGGATCAATGGTTCTCATTGAGTAAAGGCTAATAAATGAATTAAAATGCATGGCATCACGTCATGTGGGATAGATTAGATTACTTGATGGCTTTGTGGTATCTATTTCATTCCAAAATTTTGTCACATTATAGAAAATTGAGCTAGTTTAACATGGACATTGGATTCGTGTCATTCTGAGCTCTAAATCTAAATTGACGGACAATTTAGTGTTGACATGTCAAGTTGATCTGCTAGCTAAAATGATCATTCTAAACGGATCGATGGTACTTATTGAGTAAAGGCTAATAAATGAATTATAATTCATGGCATCACGTGCTTTGGCATAGATTGGATTGCTTGGAAGATTTGTCGTATCTATTTGAGTCTGAAATTTTTTCATAGTATAGTAAATTGAGCTAGCATAATGTGGGCGATGGATTCATGTCATTGTGAGCTCTAAATGAAACGGACGATTTAGTGCGGGCATGTCAAATTGATTGGAATGTTCAAATGATAATTCTAAGCTGATCATTGGTGCTCATTGAGTAAAGGCTTATAAATGAAACATAATGCATGGCATCACATAGTTTGGGATAGATTGTATTACTTGGAGGCTTTGTCGTATCTATTTGAGTCCGAAATTTTGTCAAAATATAGAAAATTGAAATAGCATAATGTGGGCGTTGGATTCATGTCATTTCGAGGTCTTAATCAAAAGTAATGGATGACTTACTGCGGACATGTCAAGTTGATTGGCTAGTTAAAATGATAATTCTAAACTGATTATTGTTGCTTATTGATTAAAACCTCAAAAGCGAAGCACAATGCATGGCATCACGCAGTTTGAGATAGATTGGATTACTTGGAGGCATTGTTGTATCTATTTCATTCCTAATTTTTGTCACAATATAGAAAATTGAGCTAGTTTAACATGGGCGTTAGATTCGTGTCATTATGAGCTCTTAATCTAAATTAACCAAAGATTTAGTGTTTACATGTCAAGTTGATCGGCTAGCTAAAATGATCATTCTAAACGGATTGATTGTTCTCATTGAATAAAACCTCATAAGTAAAACTTAATGCATGGCACCAAGCAGTTTGGGATAGTTTGGATTACTTGGAAGATTTGTCGTATATAATGGTGCTCATTGATTAAAACCTCATAAGTGAAGCATAATGCATGGCATCACGCATTTTTGTATAGATTGGAATACTTGGAGAGTTTGTGGTATCGATTTCATTCCTAAATTTTGTAACAATATACAAAATGTAGCTAGCTTAACATAGGTGCTGGATTTGTGTCATTCTGAGCTCTAAATCTATGGTAGCAGACGATTTAGTGTTGACATGTCAAGTTGATCGGCTAGCTGAAATGATCATTCCGAATGGATCAATTGTTCTCATAGGGTAAAGGCTAAAAAATGCATTATAATGCATGGCATTACGCTGTTCAGGAAATATTGGATTTTTTGGAGGCTGTGTCGTATCTATTTCATTCCTAAATTTTTTCACAATATAGAAAATTTGGATATCTTAACATGGGCATCGGATTCGTGTCATTCTGAGCTCTAAATCTAACTTGACGGGCACCTTAGTGTTGACAAGTCAAGTTGATCGGCTAGCAAAAATGATCATTCTAAACGGATCGATGGTTCTCATTGATTAAAGGCTAATAAATGAATTATAATGCATGGCATCACGCAGTTATGGATAGATTGAATTACTTGGGAGCTTTCTTTTAACTATTTGAGTATGAAATTATGTCATAGTATAGAAAATTGAGCTAGGATAACATGGGCGTTGGATTCATGTCATTTTGAGCACTAAATCAAAAGTTACGGACGATTTAGAAAGGACATGCTAAGTTGATTGGCAAGTTCAAACGATCATCTAAGTTAATCATTGGTGCTCATTCAGTAAAGGCTTATAAGTGAAGCATAATGCATGGCATCACGGAGTTCGGGATAGTTTGGATTACTTGGAGGCGTTATCATATCAATTTGAGTTTAGAATTTTGTAACCATATAGAAAATTGAGATAGCATAACGTGGGGGTTGGATTCATGTCATTCTGAGGTCTAAATCAAAAGTTAAGGACGATTTACTGCAGATATGCCAAGTTGATCGGCCAGTTATAATGATAATTCTAAACTGATCATTGGTGCTCATTGATTAAAACCTTATAAGTGAAGCATAATATATGGCATCACGCAGTTTGGGATTGATTGGATTACCTGAAGGCTTTGTTGTATCTATTTCATTCCAAAAGTTTGTCACAATATAGAAAATTGAGCTAGTTTAACGTGGGCGTTCGATTCATGTCATTCTCAGCTCTAAATCTAAAGTGACGGAGGATTTAGTGTTGACATGTCAAGTTGATCGGCTATCTAAAATGATCATTCTAAACGGATCAATGGTTCTCATTGAGTAAAGGCTAATAAATGAATTATAATGCATGGCATCACGCCGAGTGGGATAGATTAGATTACTTGATGGCTCTGTCGTATCTATTTCATTCCAAAATTTTGTCACATTATAGAAAATTGAGCTAGTTTAACATAGGCGTTGGATTCGTGTCATTCTGAGCTCTAAATCTAAATTGACGGACAATTTAGTGTTGACATGTCAAGTTGATCTGCTAGCTAAAATGATCATTCTAAACGGATCGATGGTAATTATTGAGTAAAGGCTAATAAATGAATTATAATTCATGGCATCACGCGCTTTGGCATAGATTGGATTGCTTGGAAGATTTGTCATATCTATTTGAGTCTGAAATTTTTTCATAGTATAGTAAATTGAGCTAGCATAATGTGGGCGATGGATTCATGTCATTGTGAGCTCTAAATGAAACGGACAATTTAGTGCGGACATGTCAAATTGATTGGACTGCTCAAACGATAATTCTAAGCTGATCATTGGTGGTCATTGAGTAAAGGCTTATAAATGATTGACATGTCAAGTTGATTGGCTAGTTAAATTGATAATTCTAAAATGATCCTTGGTGCTCATTGATTAAAACCTAAAAAGTGAAGCACAATGCATGGCATCACGTAGTTTGAGATAGATTGGATTACTTGTAGACTTTGTTCTATCTATTTCATTCCTAATTTTTGTCATAATATAGAAAATTGAGCTAGCTTAACATGGGCATTAGATTCGTGTCATTATGAGCTCTTAATCTAAATTAACCGAAGATTTAGTGTTTACATATCAAGTTGATCGGCTAGCTAAAATGATCATTCTAAACGGATTGATGGTTCTCATTGAGTAAAGGCTAATAAATGAATTATAACGCATGGCATCACGCAGTTTGGGATATATTAGATTACTTAGAAGCTTTGTCGTATCTCTTTGAGTCTGAAATTTTGTCATCGTATTGAAACTTGAGCTAGCATAATGTGGGTGTTGGATTCATGTCAATCTAAGCTCTAAATTAAAAGTTACGGACAATTTAGTGTTGACATGTCAAGTTGACGGCTAGCTAAAATGATCATTCTAAACGGATTGATGGTTCTCGTTGAATAAAACCTCATAAGTGAAGCTTAATGCATGGCACCAAGCAGTTTGGGATAGTTTGGATTACTTGGAAGATTTGTCGTATCTATTGGTTCTCATTGATTAAAACCTCATAAGTCAAGCATAATGCATGGCATCATGCAGTTTTGTATAGATTGGAATACTTGGAGAGTTTGTGGTATCGATTTCATTCCTAAATTTTGTCACAATATAGAAAATAAAGCTAGCTTAACATAGTCGCTGGATTTGTGTCATTCGGAGCTCTAAATCTAAGGTAACAAACGATTTAGTGTTGACATGTCATGTTGATCGGCTAGCTAAAATGATCATTCGAAATGGATCAATTGTTCACATAGGGTAAAGGCTAAAAAATGCATTATAATGCATGGCATTACGCTGTACAGGAAATATTGGATTTTTTGGAGGCTGTGTCGTATCTATTTCATTCCTAAATGTTTTCACAATATAGAAAATTTAGATATCTTAACATGGGCGTTGGATTCGTGTCATTCTGAGCTCTAAATCTAAATTGACGGGCACATTAGTGTTGACATGTCAAGTTGATCGGCTAGCAATAATGATCATTCTAAACAGATCGATGGTTCTCATTGATTAAAGGCTAATAAATGAATTATAATGCATGGCATCACGCACTTATGGATAGATTGAATTACTTGGGAGCTTTCTTTTAACTATTTGAGTATGAAATTATGTCATAGTATAGAAAATTGAGCTAGGATAACATGGGCGTCAGATTCATGTCATTTTGAGCACTAAACCAAAAGTTACGGACGATTTAGAAAGGACATGCCAAGTTGATTGGCAAGTTCAAACGATCATTCTAAGCTGATCATTGGTGCTCATTCAGTAAAGGCTTATAAGTGAAGCATAATGCATGGCATCACGGAGTTCGGGATAGTTTGGATTACTTGGAGGCTTTATAATATCAATTTAAGTCTGGAATTTTGTCACAATATAGAAAATTGAGACAGCATAACGTGGGGGTTGGTTTCATGTCATTCTGAGGTCTAAATCAAAAGTTAAGGACGATTTACTGCAGATATGTCAAGTTGATCGGCCAGTTATAATGATAATTCTAAACTGATCATTGGTGCTCATTGATTAAAACCTTATAAGTGAAGCATAATGCATGGCATCACGCAGTTTGGGATTGATTGGATTACCTGAAGGCTTTGTCGTATCTATTTCATTCCAAAAGTTTGTCACAATATAGAAAATTGAGCTAGTTTAACGTGGGCGTTCGATTCATGTCATTCTCAGCTCTAAATCTAAAGTGATGGAGGATTTAGTGTTGACATGTCAATTTTCGGCTATCTAAAATGATCATTCTAAACGGATCAATGGTTCTCATTGAGTAAAGGCTAATAAATGAATTATAATGCATGGCATCACGCCGTTTGGGATAGATTAGATTACTTGATGGCTTTGTCGTATCTATTTCATTCCAAAATTCTGTCACATTATAGAAAATTGAGCTAGTTTAACAAGGCCATTGGATTCGTGTCATTCTGAGCTCTAACTCTAAATTGACGGACAATTTAGTGTTGACATTTCAAGTTTATCTGCTAGCTAAAATGATCATTCTAAACGGATTGATGGGACTTATTGAGTAAAGGCTAATAAATGAATTATAATTCATGGCATCACACGCTTTGGCATAGATTGGATTGCTTGGAAGATTTGTCGTATCTATTTGAGTCTGAAATTTTTTCATAGTATAGTAAATTGAGCTAGCATAACGTGGGGGATGGATTCATGTCATTGTGAGCTCTAAATCAAAAGCTACAGACGATTTGGTACGGACATGTCAAATTGATTGGACTGTTCAAATGATCATTCTAAGCTGATCATTGGTGCTCATTGAGTAAAGGCTTATAAGTGAAACATAATGCATGGCATCACATAGTTTGGGATAGATTGGATTACTTGGAGGCTTTGTCGTATCTATATGAGTCCAAATTTTTTTAACAATATAGAAAATTGAGATAGCATAACGTGGGTGTTGGATTCAAGTCATTCGGAGGTCTAAATCAAAAGTAATGGACGATTTACTGCGGACATGTTAAGTTGATTGGCTAGTTAAAATGATAATTCTAAACTAAACATTGGTGCTCATTGATTAAAACCTAAAAAATGAAGCACAATGCATGGCATCACGCAGTTTGAGATAGATTGGATTACTTGTAGACTTTGTTCTATCTATTTCATTCCTTATTTTTGTCACAATATAGAAAATTGAGCTAGCTTAACATGGGCGTTAGATTCGTGTCATTATGAGCTCTTAATCTAAATCAACCGAAGATTTCGTGTTTACATTTCAAGTTGATCGGCTAGCTAAAATGATCATTCTAAACGGATTGATGGTTCTCATTGAGTAGAGGCTAATATATGAATTATAACGCATGGCATCACGCAGTTTGGGATATATTGGATTACTTAGAAGCTTTGTCGTATCTCTTTGAGTCTGAAATTTTGTCATCGTATTGAAAATTGAGCTAGCATAATGTGGGTGTTGGATTCGTGTCATTCTAAGCTCTAAATCAAAAGTTACGGACAATTTAGTGTTGACATGTCAAGTTGACGGCTAGCTAAAATGATCATTCTAAACGGATTGATGGTTCTCATTGAATAAAACCTCATAAGTGAAGCTTAATGCATGGCACCAAGCAGTTTTGGATAGTTTGGATTACTTGGAAGATTTGTCGTATCTAACGGTGCTCACTGATTAAAACCTCATAAGTGAAGCATAATGCATGGCATCACGCAGTTTGGTATAGATTGGAATACTTGCAGAGTTTGTGGTATCGATTTCATTCCTAAATTTTGTCACAATATAGAAAATGTAGCTAGCTTAACATATGCGCTGGATTTGTGTCATTCTGAGCTCTAAATCTTAGGTAACAGACGATTTAGTGTTGACATGTCAAGTTGATCGGCTAGCTAAAATGATCATTCCAAATGGATGAATTGTTCTCATAGGGTAAAGGCTAAAAAATGCATTATAATGCATGGCATTACGCTGTTCAGGAAATATTGGATTACTTGGAGGCTGTGTCGTATCTATTTCATTCCTAAAATTTTTTCACAATATAGAAAATTTAGATATCTTAACATGGGCGTTGGATTCGTGTCATTCTGAGCTCTAAATCTAAATTGACGGGCACATTGGTGTTGACATGTCAAGTTGATCGGCGAGCTAAAATGATCATTCTAAATGGATCGATGGTTCTCAATGATTAAAGGATAATAAATGAATTATAATGCATGGCATCACGCAGTTATGGATAGATTGAATTACTTGGGCGCTTTCTTGTAACTATTTGAGCTAGGATAACATGGGCGTTGGATTCATGTCATTTTGAGTACTAAATCAAAAACGATTTAGAAAGGAAATGCCAAGTTGATTGGCAAGTTCAAACGATCATTCTAAGCTGATCATTGGTGCTCATTCAGTAAAGGCTTATAAGTGAAGCATAATGCATGGCATCACGCAGTTTGGGATAGTTTGGATTACTTGGAGGCTTTATCATATCAATTTGAGTCTAGAATTTTGTCACAATATAGAAAATTGAGACAGCATAACGTGGGGGCTGGTTTCATGTCATTCTGAGGTCTAAATAAAAACTTAAGGACGATTTACTGCAGATATGTCAAGTTGATCTGCCAACTATAATGATAATTCTAAACTGATCATTGGTGCTCATTGATTAAAACCTTATAAGTGAAGCATAATGCATGGCATCACGCAGTTTGGGATTGATTGGATTACCTGAAGGCTTTGTCGTATCTATTTCATTCCAAAAGTTTGTCACAATACACAAAATTGAGCTAGTTTAACGTGGGCGTTTGATTCATGTCATTCTCAGCTCTAAATCTAAAGTGACGGAGGATTTAGTGTTGACATGTCAAGTTGATCGGCTATCTAAAATGATCATTCTAAATGGATCAATGGTTCTCAGTGAGTAAAGTCTAATAAATGAATTATAATGCATGGCATCGCGGCGTGTGGGATAGATTAGATTACTTGATGGCTTTGTCGTATCTATTTCATTCCAAAATTTTGTAACATTATAGAAAATTGAGCTAGTTTAACATGGCCGTTGGATTCGTGTTATTCTGAGCTCTAAATCTAAATTGACGGACAATTTAGTGTTGACATATCAAGTTGATCTGCTAGCTAAAATGATCATTCTAAACGGATCGATGGTACTTATTGAGTAAAGGCTAATAAATAAATTATAATTTATGACATCACGCGCTTCGGCATAGATTGGATTGCTTGGAAGATTTGTCGTATCTATTTGAGTCTGAAATTTTTTCATAGTATAGTAAATTGAGCTAGCATAACGTGGGCGATGGATTCATGTCATTGTGAGGTCTAAATCAAAAGTTACAGAGGATTTAGTGCGGACATGTCAAATTGATTGGACTGTTCAAATGATCATTCTAAGCTGATCATTGGTGCTCATTGAGTAAAGGCTTATAAGTGAAACATAATGCATGGCATCACATAGTTTGGGATATATTGGATTACTTGGAGGCTTTGACGTATCTATTTGAGTCCGAAATTTTGTAAGAATAAAGAAAATTGAGATAGCATAACGTGGGTGTTGGATTCAAGTCATTCCGAGGTCTAAATCAAAAGTAATGGACGATTTACTGCGGACATGTCAAGTTGATTGGCTAGTTAAAATGATAATTCTAAACTGATCATTGGTGCTCATTGATTAAAACCTAAAAAGTGAAGCACAATGTATGGCATCACGCAGTTTGAGATGGATTGGATTACTTGTAGACTTTGTTGTATCTATTTCATTCCTAATTTTTGTCACAATATAGAAAATTGAGCTAGCTTAACATGGGCGTTAGATTCGTGTCATTATGAGCTCTTAATCTAAATTAACCGAAGATTTAGTGTTTACATGTCAGGTTGATCGGCTAGCTAAAATGATCATTCTAAACGGATCTATGGTTCTCATTGATTAAAGGCTAATAAATGAATTATAACGCATGGCATCACGCAGTTTGGGATATATTGGATTACTTAGAAGCTTTGCCATATCTCTTTAAGTCTGAAATTTTATAATCGTATTGAAAATTGAGCTAGCATAATGTGGGTGTTGGATTCGTGTCATTCTAAGCTCTAAATCAAAAGTTACGGACAATTTAGTGTTGACATGTCAAGTTGACGGCTAGCTAAAATGATCATTCTAAACGGATTGATGGTTCTCATTGAATAACACCTCACAAGTGAAGCTTAATGCATGGCACCAAGCAGTTTGGGATAGTTTGGATTACTTGGAAGATTTTTCGTATCTAATGGTGCTCATTGATTAAAACCTCATAAGTGAAGCATAATGCAAGGCATCACGCAGTTTGGTATAGATTGGAATACTTGGAGAGTTTAAGGTATCGATTTAATTCCTAAATTTTGTCACAATATAGAAAATGTAGCTAGCTTAACATAGGGCTGGATTTGTGTCATTCTGAGCTCTAAATCTAAGGTAACAAACGATTTAGTGTTGACATGTCAAGTTGATCGGCTAGCTAAAATGATCATTCCAAATGGATGAATTGTTCTCATAGGGTAAAGGCTAAAAAATGCATTATAATGCACTGCATTAAGCTGTTCAGGAAATATTGGATTACTTGGAGGCTGTGTCGTATCTATTTCAATCCTAAATTTTTTCACAATATAGAAAATTTAGATATCTTAACATGGGCGTTGGATTCGTGTCATTCTGAGCTGTAAATCTAAATTGACGGGCACATTAGTGTTGACATGTCAAGTTGACCGGCTAGCTAAAATGATCATTCTAAACGGATCGATGGTTCTCATTGATTAAAGGCTAATAAATGAATTATAATGCATGGCATCACGCAGTTATGGATAGATTGAATTACTTGGGAGCTTTCTTGTAACTATTTGAGTATGAGATTATGTCATAGTATAGAAAATTTAGCTAGGACAACATGGGCGTTGGATTCATGTCATTCTGAGCTCTAAATCAAAAGTTATGGATGATTTAGAAAGGACATGCCAAGTTGATTGGCAAGTTCAAACAATCATTCTAAGCTGATCATTGGTGCACATTCAGTAAAGGCTTATAAGTGAAGCATAATGCATGGCATCACGGAGTTTTGCATAGTTTGGATTACTTGGAGGCTTTGTCATATCAATTTGAGTCTGGAATTTTGTCACAATATAGAAAATTGAGATAGCATAACGTGGGGGTTGGATTCATGTCATTCTGAGGTCTAAATAAAAACTTAAGGACGATTTACTGCAGATATGTCAAGTTGATCGGCCAGTTATAATGATAATTCTAAACTGATCATTAGTGCTTATTGATTAAAACCGTATAAGTGAAGCATAGTGCATGGCATCACACAGTTTGGGATTGATTGGATTACCTGAAGGCTTTGTCGTATCTATTTCATTCCAAAAGTTTGTCACAATATAAAAATTGAGCTAGTTTAACGTCGGCGTTCGATTCATGTCATTCTCAGCTCTAAATCTTAAGTGACGGAGGATTTAGTGTTGACATGTCAAGTTGATCGGCTATCTAAAATGATCATTCCAAACGGATCAATGGTTCTTATTGAGTAAAGGCTAATAAATGAATTATAATGCATGGCATCACGCCGTGTGGGATAGATTAGATTACTTGATGGCTTTCTCGTATCAATTTCATTCCAAAAATTTTGTCACATTATAGAAAATTGAGCTAGTTTAACATGGCCGTTGGATTCGTGTCATTCTGAGCTCTAAATCTAAATTGATGGACAATTTAGTGTTGACATGTCAAGGTTATCTCCTAGCTAAAATGATCATTCTAAACGGATCGATGGTACTTATTGAGTAAAGGCTAATAAATGAACTATATTTCATGGCATCACGTGCTTTGGCATAGACTGGATTACTTGGAAGATTTGTATTATCTATTTGAGTCTGAAATTTTTTCATAGTATAGTAAATTGAGCTAGCATAATGTGGGCGATGGATTCATGCATTGTGAGCTCTAAATCAAAAGTTACGAACGATTTAGTGCGGACATGACAAATTGATTGGACTGTTCAAATGATCATTCTAAGCTGATCATTGGTGCTCATTGTGTAAAGACTTATAAGTGAAACATAATGCATGGCATCACATAGTTTGGGATAGATAGGATTACTTGGAGGCTTTGTCGTATCTATTTGAGTCTGAATTTTTGTCACAATATAGAAAATTGAGATAGCATAACCTGGGCGTTGGATTCAAGTCATTCCGAGGAATAAATCAAAAATAATGGACGATTTACTGCGGACATGTCAAGTTGATTGGCCAGTTAAAATGATAATTCTAAACTGATCATTGGTGCTCATTGATTAAAACCTCAAAAGTGAAGCACAATGCATGGCATCACGCAGTTTGAGATAGATTGGATTACTTGGAGACTTTGTTGTATCTATTTCATTCCTAAATTTCGTCACAATATAGAAAATTGAGCTAGCTTAACATGGGCGTTAGATTCGTGTCATTATGAGCTCTTAATCTAAATTAACGGAAGATTTATTGTTTACATGTAAAAGTTGATCGGCTAGCTAAAATGATCATTCTTAACAAATTAATGGTTCTCATTGAGTAGAGGCTAATAAATGAATTATAATGCATGGCATCACGCAGTTTGGGATATATTGGATTACTTAGAATCTTTGTCGTATCTCTTTGAGTCTGAAATTTTGTAGTCGTATTGAAAATTGAGCTAGCACAATGTGGGTGTTGGATTCATGTCATTCTAAGCTCTAAATCAAAAGTTACGGACAATTTAGTGTTGACATGTCAAGTTGACGGCTAGCTAAAATGATCATTCTAAACGGATTGATGGTTCTCATTGAATAAAACCTCATAAGTGAACCTTAATGCATGGCACCAAGCAGTTTGGGGTAGTTTGGATTACTTGGAAGATTTGTCGTATCTATTGGTGCTCATTGATTAAAACCTCATAAGTGAAGCATAATGCATGGCATCACGCAGTTTGGTATAGACTGGAATACTTGGAGAGTGTATGGTATCGATTTCATTCCTAAATTTTGTAACAATATAGAAAATGTAGCTAGCTTAACATAGGCGTTGGATTTGTGTCATTCTGAGCTCTAAATCTTAGGTAACAGACGATTTAGTGTTGACATGTCAAGTTGATCGGCTAGCTAAAATGACCATTCTAAATGGATCAATAGTTGTCATAGGGTAAAGGCTAAAAAATGCATTATAATGCATGGCATTACGATGCTCGGGAAATATTGGATTACTTGGAGGCTGTGTCATATCTATTTCATTCCTAAATTTTTTCACAATAAAGAAAATTTAGATATCTTAACATGGGCATTGGATTCGTGTCATTCTGAGCTCTAAATCTAAATTGACGGGCACATTAGTGTTGACATGTCAAGTTGATCGGCTAGCTAAAATGATCATTCTAAACGGATCGATGGTTCTCGTTGATTAAAGGCTAATAAATGAATTATAATGCATGGCATCACGCAGTTATGGATAGATTGAATTACTTGGGAGGTTTCTTGTAACTATTTGAGTATGAAATTATGTCATAGTATAGAAAATTGAGCTAGGATAACATGGGCGTTGGATTCATGTCATTCTGAGCTCTAAATCAAAAGTTACGGACTATTTAGAAAGGACATGCCAACTTGATTGGAAAGTCCAAACGATCATTCTAAGCTGATCATTGGTGCTCATTCAGTAAAGGCTTATAAGTGAAGCATAATGCATGGCATCACGGAGTTTGGGATAGTTTGGATTACTTGGAGGCTTTGTCATATCAATTTGAGTCTGGAATTTTGTCACAATATAAAAAATTGAGATAGCATAACGTGGGGGTTGGATTCATGTCATTCTGAGGTCTAAATCAAAATTTAAGGACGATTTCTTGCAGATATGTCAAGTTGATCGGCCATTTATAATGATAATTCTAAATGATCATTGGTGCTTATTGATTAAAACCTTATAAGTGAAGCATAGTGCATGGCATCACACAGTTTGGGATTGATTGGATTACCTGAAGGCTTTGTCGTATCTATTTCATTCCGAAAGTATGTCACAATATAGAAAATTGAGTTAGTTTAACATCGGTGTTCGATTCATGTCATTCTCAGCTCTAAATCTAAAGTGACGGAGGATTTAGTGTTGACATGTCAAGTTGATCGGCAATCTAAAGTGACGGAGGATTTAGTGTTGACATGTCAAGTTGATCGGCTATCTAAAATGATCATTCTAAACGGATCAATGGTTCTTATTGAGTAAAGGCTAATAAATGAATTATAATGCATGGCATCACGCCGTGTGGGATAGATTAGATTACTTGTTGGCTTTGTCGTATCTATTTCATTCCAAAATTTTGTCACATTATAGAAAATTGAGCTCGTTTAACATGGGCGTTGGATTCGTGTCATTCTGAGCTCTAAATCTAAATTGACGAACATTTTAGTGTTGACATGTCAAGGTTATCTCCTAGCTAAAATGATCATTCTAAACGGATCGATGGTACTTATTGAGTAAAGGCTAATAAATGAATTATATTTCATGGCATCACGGGCTTTGGCATAGATTGGATTACATGGAAGATTTGTCGTATCTATTTGAGTCTGAAATTTTTTCATAGTATAGTAAATTGAGCTAGCATAATGTGGGTGATGGATTCATGCATTGTGAGCTCTAAATCTAAAGTTACGGACGATTTAGTGCGGACATTTCAAATTGATTGGACTGTTCAAATGATCATTCTAAGCTGATCATTGGTGGTCATTGAGTAAAGGCTTATAAGTGAAACATAATGCATGGCATCACATAGTTTGGGATAGATTGGATTACTTGGAGGCTTTGTCGTATCTATTTGAGTCCGAAATTTTGTCACAATATAGAAAATTGAGATAGGATAATCTGGGCGTTGGATTCATGACATTCCGAGGTCTAAATCAAAAATAATGGACGATTTACTGCGGACATGTCAAGTTGATAGGCTAGTTAAAATGATAATTCTAAACTGATCATTGGTGCTCATTGATTAAAGCCTCAAAAGTGTAGCACAATGCATGGCATCACGCAGTTTGAGATAGATTGGATTACTTGGAGACTTTGTTGTATCTATTTCATTCCTATTTTTTGTCACAATATAGAAAGTTGAGCTAGCTTAACACGGGCGTTCGATTCGTGTCACTATGAGCTCTTAATCTAAATTAACCGAAGATTTAGTGTTTACATGTAAAAGTTGATCGGCTAGCTAAAATGATCATTCTAAACGGATTGATGGTTCTCATTGAGTAGAGGCTAATTAATGAATTATAACGCATGGCATCACGCAGTTTGGGATAGATTGGATTACTTAGAAGCTTTGTCGTATCTCTTTGAGTCTGAAATTTTGTCATTGTATTGAAAATTGAGTTAGCATAATGTGGGTGTTGGATTTATGTCATTCTAAGCTCTAAATCAAAAGTTACGGACAATTTAGTGTTGACATGTCAAGTTGACGGCTAGCTAAAATGATCATTCTAAACGGATTGATGGTTCTCATTGAATAAAACCTCATAAGTGAAGCTTAATGCATGGCATCACGCAGTTTGGTATAGATTGGAATACTTGGAGAGTTTACGGTATCGATTTCATTCCTAAATTTTGTCACAATATAGAAAATGTAGCTAGCTTAACATAGGCGCTGGATTTGTGTCATTCTGAGCTCTAAATCTTAGGTAACAGACGATTTAGTGTTGACATGTCAANAAAATGATCATTCTAAACGGATCGATGGTTCTCGTTGATTAAAGGCTAATAAATGAATTATAATGCATGGCATCACGCAGTTATGGATAGATTGAATTACTTGGGAGGTTTCTTGTAACTATTTGAGTATGAAATTATGTCATAGTATAGAAAATTGAGCTAGGATAACATGGGCGTTGGATTCATGTCATTCTGAGCTCTAAATCAAAAGTTACGGACTATTTAGAAAGGACATGCCAACTTGATTGGAAAGTCCAAACGATCATTCTAAGCTGATCATTGGTGCTCATTCAGTAAAGGCTTATAAGTGAAGCATAATGCATGGCATCACGGAGTTTGGGATAGTTTGGATTACTTGGAGGCTTTGTCATATCAATTTGAGTCTGGAATTTTGTCTCAATATAGAAAATTGAGATAGCATAACGTGGGCGTTGGATTCGTGTCATTCTGAGCTCTAAATCAAAAGTGACGGACAATTTAGTGTTGACATGTCAAGTTGATCTGGTAGCTAAAATGATCATTCTAAACGGATCGATGGTACTTATTGAGTAAAGGGTAATAAATGAATTATAATTCATGGCATCACACGCTTTGGCATAGATTGGATTACGTGGAAGACTTGTCGTATCGATTTGAGTCTAAAATTTTTTCATAGTATAGTAAATTGAGCTAGCATAATGTGGGCGATGGATTCATGTCATTGTGATCTCTAAATCAAAAGTTGCGGACGATTTAGTGCGGACATTTCAAATTGATTGGACTATTCAAATGATCATTCTAAGCTGATCATTGGTGCTCATTAAGTAAAGGCTATAAGTGAAACATAATGTATGGCATCACATAGTTTGGGATAGATTGGATTAATTGGAGGCTTTGTCGTATCTATTTGAGTCCGAAATTTTTTCACAAATAGAAAATTGAGATGGCATAACGTGGGCGTTGGATTCATGTCATTCCGAGGTCTAAATCAAAAGTAATGGACGATTTACTGCAGACATGTCAAGTTGATTGGCCAGTTAAAATGATAATTCTAAACTGATCATTGGTGCTCATTTATTAAAACCTCAAAAGTGAAGCACAATGCATCACATCACGCACTTTGAGATAGATCGGATTACTTGGAGGCTTTGTTGTTTCTATTTCATTCCTAATTTTTGTCACAGTATAGAAAATTGAGCTAGCTTAACATGGGCATTAGATTCATGTCATTATGAGCTCTTAATCTAAATTAACCGAAGATTTAGTGTTTACATGTCAAGTTGATCGGCTAGCTAAAATGATCATTCTAAGCTCTATATCGCATGATCATTCTAAACGGATTGATGGTTATCATTGAGTAGAGGCTAATAAATGAAAAATAACGCATGGCATCATGCAGTTTGGGATATATTGGATTACTTAGAAGCTTTCTTGTATCTCTTTGAGTCTGAAATTTTGTCATCGTATTGAAAATTGAGCTAGCATAATGTGGGTGTTGGATTTATGTCATTCTAAGCTCTATATCAAAAGTTACGGACAATTTAGTGTTGTCATGTCAAGTTGACGGCTAGCTAAAATGATCATTCTAAACGGATTGATGGTTCTCATTGAATAAAACCTCATAAATGAAGCTTAATGCATGGCACCAAGCAGTTTGGGATAGTTTGGATTACTTGGAAGATTTGTCGCATCTATTGGTGCTCATTGATTAAAACCTCATAAGTGAAGCATAATGCATGGCATCACGCAGTTTGGTATAGATTGGAAAACTTGGAGAGTTTGTGGTATCGATTTCATTCCTAAATTTTGTCACAATGTAGAAAATGTAGCTAGCTTAACATAGGCGCTGGATTTGTGTCATTCTGAGCTCTAAATGTAAGGTAACATATGATTTAGTGTTGACATGTCAAGTTGATCGGCTAGCTAAAATGATCATTCTAAATGGATCAATTGTTCTCATAGGGTAAAGGCTAAAAATGCATTATAATGCATGGCATTACGCTGTTCGGGATATATTGGATTACTTGGAGGCTGTGTCGTATCTATTTCATTCCTAAAATATTTCACAGTACAGAAAATTTAGATATCTTAAAATGGGTGTTGGATTCGTGTCATTCTGAACTCTAAATCTATATTGACGGGCACATTAGTGTTGACATGTCAAGTTGATCGGCTAGCTAAAATGATAATTCTAAACGGATTGATGGTTCTCATTGAGTAAAGGCTAATAAATGATTTATAATGCATGGCATCACGCTGTTTGGGATACATTGGATTACTTGGAAGCTTTGTGGTACCTATTTGAGTCTGAAATTTTGTCATAGCATTGAAAATTGAGCTAGCATAACGTGGGCGTTGAATTCATGTTATTCTGAACTCTAAATCAAAAGTTATGAACGATATAGTGCAGACATGTCAAGTTGATTAACCAGTTCAAATGATCATTCTAAGCAAATCATTGGTGCTCATTGATTAAAGGCTTATAACTGAAGCATAAAGCATGACATCACACAGTTTGGGATAGATTGGATTACTTGGAGGCCTTATCGTATATATTTGAGTCATAAATTTTGTCACAATATAAAAAATTGAGCTAGCATAACATGGGCTTTGGTTTTAGTGCGGACGTGTCAACTTGATCGGCCAGTTAGAATGATAATTGTAAACTAATCATTGGTGCTCATTGAATAAAACCTCATAAGTGAAGCATAATGCATGGCATCACCCAGTTTGGGATAGATTGGATTACTTGGAGGCAATGTCGTATCTATTTGAGTCAGAAATTTTGTCACAGTAAAGAAAATTGAGCTAGCATAACGTGGGTATTGGATTCATGTCATTATGAGGTCTAAATCAAAAGTTATGGACGATTTAGTGCGGATACGTCAAGTTGATCGACCAGTTCAAATGATAATTCCAAACTCATCATTGGTGCTCATTGATTAAAACCTCATAAATGAAGCATAATGCATGGCGTCACAGAGCTTGGGATAGATTGGATTACTTGGAAGCTTTGGCGTATCTATTTGAGTCTGAAATTTTGTCATAGTATTGAAAATTGAGCTAGCATAACGTGGGCGTTGGATTCATGTCATTCTGAACTCTAAAGCATAAGTTATGGACGATTTACTGCGGACATGTCAACTTGATCGGCCAGTTAGAATGATTATTCGAAGCTGAACATTGGTGCTCATTGATTAAAACCTATTAAGTGAAGCGTAATGTATGGCATCACACAGTTTGGAATGATTGCATTACTTGGAGGTTTTGTCGTAACTATTTCATTCCTATATTTTATCACAATATAGAAAATCCAGCTAGCTTAACGTGGGCGTTGGATTCGTGTATTTCTCAGCTCTAAATCTAAAGTGACGGAGGATTTAGAGTTGACATGTCAACTGGATCGGCTAGGTAAAATAATCGTTCTAAACGGATCAATGGTTCTCATTGAGTAAAGGCTAATAAGTGAATTAAAATGCATGGCACCACATAGTTTTGGATAGATTGGATTACTTGGAAGCTTCGTCGTCTCTATTTTAGTCTGAACTTTTGTCATAGTATGGAAAATTGAGCTTGCATAATGTCGGTGTTGGATTCAAGTCATTCTCAGCTCTAAATCAAAAGTTAGGGACGATTTAGTGCGGACATGTGAAGTTGATTGGCCAATTCAAATGATCATTCCAAGCTGATCATTGGTGCTCATTCAGTAAAGGCTTATCACTGAAGCATAATTTATGGCATCACACAATGTAGGATAGATTGGATTACTTTAAGGCTTAATCTTATCTGTTTGAGTTTGAAATTTTTTCACAATATTGAAAATTCAGCTAGCATAACGTTAGCGCTGGATTTATGTCATTTTGAGCTCTAAATCGAAAGTTATGAACGATTTAGTGCGGATATGTCAAGTTTATCGACCAGTTAAAATGATCAATCTAAACTCATCATTGGTGCTCATTGATTAAAACCTCATAACTGAAGCATAATGCATGTCATCACGCATTTTGGGATAGATTGGATTACTTGGAGGCTTTGTAGTATCTATTTCATTCATATTTTTGTCACAATATAAAAAATTGAGCTAGCTTAACATAGGCGTTGGACTCGTGTCATTCTGAGCTTTAAATCTAAAGTGACGGACGATTTAGTGTTTATATGTCAAGTTGATGGGCTAGCTAAAATGATCATTCAAAATGAATTAATGGTTCTCATTCGGTAAAGGCTAATAAAATAATTAGAATGCATGGTATAACACAGTCTTGGATAGATTGGATTACTTGAAAGCTTCGTCGTCGCTATTTCAGTCTGAAATTTTGACACAATATAGAAAATTGAGCTAGCATAACGTGGGCGTTGGATTCATATCATTTTGAGCTCTAAATCAAAAGTTATGGATGATTTATTGCATACATGTCAACATGATAGGCCAGTTAAAATGATCATTCTAAACTGATCATTGATGCTCATTGATTAAAACCTCATAAGTGAAGCATAATGCATGACATCACGCAGTTTGGGATAGATTTGATTACTTGGAGGCTTTGTCGTATCTATTTCATTCCTAAATTTTGTTACAATATAAAAAATGGAGCTACCTTAACGTTGGCGTTGGATTCGTGTCATTCTCACCTCTAAATCTAAAGTGACGGAGGATGTAGTGTTGACTTGTCAAGTTGATCGGCTAGCTAAAATGATCATTCTAAACGGATCAATGGTTCTCATTCGGTAAAGGCTTATTAATGAATTATAATGCATGACATCACACAATTTTGGATAGATTGGATTACTTGGAAGCTTCCTCGTCTCTATTTGAGTCTGAAATTTTGACACAATATAGAAAATTGAGCTAGCATAACGTGGGCGTTGGATTCATGTCATTCTGTGCTCTAAACAAAAGTTATGGACGATTTAGTTCGGACATGTCAACTTGATCGGCCAGTTAAAATGATCATTCTAAACTGATCATTGGTGCTCATTGATTAAAACCTCATAAGTGAAACATAATGCATGGCATCACTTAGTTTGGGATAGATTGGATTACTTGGACGCTTTGTTGTATCTATTTCATTACTAAATTTTGCACAATATAAAAAATGGAGCTACCTTAACGTGAGCGTTGGATTCGTGTCATTCTCAGCTCTAAATCTAAAGTGACGGAGGATTTAGTGTTGACATGTCAAGTTGATCGGCTAGCTAAAATGATCATTCTAAACGGATCAATGGTTCTCTATAGTAATGGCTAATAAATGAACTATAATGCATGGCATCACACAGTTTTGGATGGATTGGATTACTTAGAAGTTTCGTTGTCTCTATTTGAATGGTGAGTTCAAATGATCATTCTAAGCTGACCATTGGTGCTCACTGAGTAAAGGCTTTTAAGTGAAGCATAATGCATGACATCACGCAGTTTGGGATAGATTGGATTACTTGGAGGCTTTGACTATCTATTCAAGTCTAAAATTTTGTCACAATATAGAAAATTAAGCTAGCATAACGTGGGGGTTGGATTATGTCATTCTGAGCTGTAAATCAAAAGTTATGGATGATTTAGTGCGGACATGTCAAGTTGATCGGCCATTTAAATTTTTCATTCTAAACTGATCATTGGTGCTGATTTCTTAAAACCTTATAATTGAATCATAATGCATGGCATCACGCAGTTGGGATAGATTGGATTACTTGGAGGCTTTGCCGTATCCATTTCTTTCCTAATTTTTGTCACAATATAGAAAATTGAGCTAGCTTAACATGGGCGTTGAATTCCTCTCATTTTGAGCTCTAAATCTAAATTGACGGTCGATTTCATGTTGAAATTTCAAGTTGATCGGCTAGCTAAAATGATCATTCTAAACGGATCATTCTAAAGGCTTATAAGTAAAGGTTTATAAGTGAAGCATAATGCATGTCATCACGTAGTTTGAGATAGATTGGATTACTTGGAGGCTTTGACTATCTATTTGGGTCTGAAATTTTGTCACAATATAGAAAATTGAGCTAGCATAACGTGGGCGCTGGATTCATGTCATTCTGAGCTTTAAATCGAAAATTATTGACGATTTAGTCCAGACATGTCAAGTTGATCAGCCAGTTAAAGTGATCATTCTAAACTGATCATTGGTGCTCATTGATAAAAACCTCATAAGGGAAGCATATGCATGGCATCACGCAGTTTGAAATATATTGGATTACTTGGAGGATTTGTCGTATCTATTTCATTCTTAAATTTTGTCACAATATAGAAAATTGAGCTAGCTTAATATGGGCCTTGGATTCGTGTCATTCTGAGCTCTAAATCTAAATTGACGGAAGATTTAGTGTTGACATGTCAAGTTGATCGGCTAGCTAAAATGATCATTCTAAACACATTGATGGCTCTCATTGAGTAAAGGCTGATAAATAAATTATAATGCATGGCATCACGCAGATTGGGATAGATTAAATTACTTGGAAACTTTGTCATATATATTTGAGTCTGAAATTTTGTCATAGTATTGAAAATTTAGCAGTATAACGTGGGCGTTGGATTCATGTCATTTTCAGCTCTAAACCAGAAGTTACGAACGATTTCGTGTGGACATGTCAGGTTGATTGACCAGTTGAAATGAACATTCTAAGCTGATCATTGTTGCTAATTGAGTTAAGGCTTATAAGTGAAGCATAATGCATGGCATCACGCACATTGGGATAGATTAGATTACTTGGAGGCTTTGAGTATCTATTTGATTCTGAAATTTTGTCAAAATATAGAAAATTGATCTAGCATAACGTGGGCGTTGGATTCATGTCATTCTGAGCTCTAAATCAAAAGTTATGGACAATTTAGTGCGGACATGTCGAGTTGATCGGCCTGTTAAGATGATAATTCTAAACTCAT
This sequence comes from Pugionium dolabratum, assembly GCA_018901945.1. Classification (NCBI taxonomy): domain Eukaryota; kingdom Viridiplantae; phylum Streptophyta; class Magnoliopsida; order Brassicales; family Brassicaceae; genus Pugionium; species Pugionium dolabratum. The sequence continues at coordinate 163,661 of JAEVFF010000552.1, read as the reverse complement.
CATTGGTGCTCATTGATTAAAACCTCATAAGTGAAGCATAATGCATGTGATCAAACGGTTGGGGATTGATTGGATTACTTGGAGGCTTTATCGTATCTATTTCATTCCTATATTTTGTCACAATATTGAAAATGGAGCTAGCTTAACGTGGGCATTGGATTCATGTCATTCTCGCTCTAAATCTAAAGTGACGGAGGATTTAGTGTTGACATGTCAAGTGGATCGGCTAGGTAAAATGATCATGCTAAACGGATCAATGCTTCTCATTGAGTAAAGGCTAATAAATGAATTATAATGCATGGCATCACATAGTTTAGGATAGATTGGATTACTTGGAAGCTTCGTCGTCTTTATTTGAGTATGAAATTTTGTTATAGCATAGAAAATTGAGCTAGATTAACGTGGACGTTGGATTCGTGTCATTTTGAGCTCTAAATCAAAAGTTACGGATGATTTAGTCTGGAAATGTCAAGGTCATTGGCCAGTTCAAATGATCATTCTAAGCTGATCATTGGTGCTCATTGAGTAAAGGCTTATAAGTGAAGTATAATGCATGGTTTCACACAGTTTGGGATAGATTGGATTATTTGAAGGCTTTGAGTATCTATTTGAGTCTGAAATTTCGTCATAGTTTTGAAATTGAGCAAGAATAACGTGGGCGTTAGATTTATGTCATTCTGAGCTCTAAATCAAAAGTTACGGACGATTTAGTGGGGACATTTCAAGTTGAATTGCCAGTTCAAATGATCACTCTAAGCTGATCATTGGTGCTCATTGAGTAAATGCTTATAACTGAAGCATAATGCATGGCATTACGCAGTTTGGGATTGATTGGATTACTTGGAGGCTTTGAGTATCTATTTGAGTCTGAATTTTTGTTACAATATAGAAAGTTGAGATAGCATATTTGGGCGTTGGATTCATGTCATTGTGAGCTCTAAATCAAAAGTTATGTACAATTTAGTGCAGACATATCAAGTTGATTGGCCAGTTAAAATGATCATTCTAGCTGATCAATGTTGCTCATTGATTAAAATCTCATAAGTGAAGCATAATGCATGGCATCACGCAGTTTGGGATAGATTGGATAAACTGAAGCCTTTATCGTATCTATTTCAGTCCGAAATTGTATCACAATATAGAAAATTGAGCTAGCTTAACATGGGCAATGGATTCGTGTCATTCTAGGCTCTAAATCTAAATTGACTGACGATTTAGTGTTGACATGTCAAGTTGATCGGATAGATAAAATGATCATTCTAAACGGATCAATGGTTCTCATTGAGTAAAGGCTAATATCTGACTTATAATGCATGGCATCACAGAGTTTGGGATAGATTGGTTTATTTGTAAGCTTTGTCGTATCTATTTGAGTCTGAAATTTTGTCATAGTATTGAAAATTGAGCTAGCATAACGTGGGCGTTGGATTCATGTCATTCTAAGCTCTAAATCAAAAGTTACAGACAATTTACTCTGGACATGTCAAGTTGATTGGCCAGTTGAAATGATGATTCTAATCTGATCATTGGTACTCATTAAGTAAGCCTTATAAGTGAAGCATAATGCATGGCATCACACGGTTTGGGATAGATTGGAGTACTTGGAGGCTTTGTCGTATTTATTTGAGTCTGAAATTTTGTCACAATATAGAAAATTGAGCTAGCATAATGTGGGCATTGGATACATGTCATTCTGAGCTTTAAATCAAAAGTTATGAATGTCATTCTGAGCTTTAAAACAAAAGTTATGGAAGATTTAGTGCGGACATTTCAAGTTGATCGGCCAGTTAAAATGATCATTCTAGCTGATCATTGGTGCTCATTGACTAAAACCTCATAAGTGAAGCATAATGCATGGCATCATGCAGATTGGGATAGATTAGATTACCTGGAGGGTTTGCCGTATCTATTTCATTACTAAATTATATCACAATATAGAAAATTGAGCTAGCTTAACATGGGCATTGGATTCGTGTCATTCTGAGCTCTAAATCTAAATTGACAGATGATTTAGTGTTGACATGTCAAGTTGATCGGATAGATAAAATGATCATTCAAAATGGATCAATGGTTCTCATTGAATAAAGGCTAATAACTGAATTATAATGCATGGCATCACACAGTTTAGGATAGATTGGAGTACTTAGAATCTTTGTTGTATCTAATCTATTTTAGTCTGAAATTTTGTCATAGTATTGAAAATTGAGCTAGCATAACGTGGGCGTTGGATTCATGTCATTCTGAGCTCTAAATCAAACGTTACGGACAATTTACTATGGCATGTCAAGTTGATTGACCGGTTCAAATGATCATTCTAAGCTTATCATCATTGAGTAACGGCTTATAACTGAACCATAATGCATGGCTTCACGTAATTTGGGATAGATTGGATTACTTGCAGGCTTTGTCGTATCTATTTGAGTCTGACATTTTGTCACAATATATAAACTTGAGCTAGCATAATGTGGGCGTTGGATTCATGTCATTCTGAGCTCTAAATAAAAAGTTATGTACGATTTAGTGCGGACATGTCAAGTGGATCGGCCAATTAAAATGATCATTCTAAACTGATCATTGGTGCTCATTGATTAAAACCTCATAAGTGAAGCATAATGCATGTCATCATGCAGTTTTGGATATATTGGATTATTTGAATGGTTTGTCGTATCTATTTCATTCCTAAATTTTATCAAAATGTTGAAAATTAGGCAAGATTAACATGGGCATTGGATTCGTGTCATTTTGAGCTCTAAGTCTAAATTGATATACGATTTAGTGTTGACATGTCAAGTTGATCGGCTAGATAAAATAATCATTCTGAACGGATCAATGGTTCTCATTGAGTAAAGGCTAATAAATGAATTATAATTCATGGCATCACGCAGTTTGGGATAGAGTGAATTATTTTCAAGCTTTGTCGTATCTATTTGAGTCTGAAATTTTGTCATAGTATAGAAAATTGAGCTACCATAATGTGGGCATTGGATTCATGTCAATCTGAGTTCTAAATCAAATGTTACAGACGATTTAGGGCGGACATGTCAAGTTGATTGGCCAGTTCAAATGACCATTCTAAGCTGAGCATTGGTGCTCATTGAGTAGATGGTTATAAGTGAAGTATAATGCATGAAATCACACTGTTTGGGATAGATTGGATTACTTGGAAGCTTTGTCGTATCTATTTGAGTCTGAAATTTTGTCATAGTATAGAAAATTGAGCTAGCATAATGTGGGCGTTGAATTCACGTCATTCTGAGCTGTAAACCAAAAGTTACAGACGATTTAGCGCGGACATGTCAAGTTGATTGGTCAGTTCAAATGATTATTCTAAGCTGATCATTGGTGCTCATTGAGTAAAGGCTTATATGTGAAGCATAATGCCTGGCATCCGCAGTTTGGGATAGATTGGATTACTTGGAGGCTTTGTTGTATCTATTTGAGTCTGAAATTTTGTTACAATATAGAAAATTTAGCTAGCATAACGTGGGCATTGGATTCATGTTATTCTGAACTCTAAATCAAATATTACGGATGATTTAGTGCAGACATGTAAAGTTGATTGGCCAGTTCAACTGATTTAAGCTGATCATTGGTGCTCATTGAGTAAAGTCTTATAAGCGAATAATAATGCATGCACTACAAGAAAAAATTAATATTTCCGACGGCATTTCCAACGGAAATAAAACCATCGAAATTTTCCAAGGCCTATGCAATGAATTTCTGACAGACTTCCGATGGAATTTTTTTTTCGGTGATCCGTTGGTATTTTCCGACGCATGCACTACCATCGGAAAATCGATGGTAAAACCTGATGGTTTTCCATCCATTTTCCAACGAAAATGTAGGTGTCGGGATATCCTCTTAAAACCATCTCAAATTGCCAACAAAATACAAGCCGTCGGTTTTTTCGACTATTTCCCGATGGAATGTTGTTTTTACTATACGTTTAGAATCCGTCCGGAACATATTCATGGGCTGACGTCGAGTATAGTTGTTGATCGTCGGAAAAATATGGCAGTGGTCGAAAACCGTCGAAAACCCATCGGAAACAGAATATTCATAAGAATAATCTATTAAAAATTTGTGATTTTCTGTTAAAAATTCGTAATAATATATTAAAAATTCGTAATAAACTGTTAAAAATTCGTGATAATTTTCTAATTTTCAATATAAATACGCTATGCCCCTTAACAATTTCACCAGAACAAAAAATCTTAAGAAAATGTCTTCTTTGGGTTCTTATGATTATTTTCGATCGTGGATGGATAAACCTTGGTATGATTCAACAGCAGGGGAATTGACTGATGAATTTGTGCAAGGTGTTCAAGAGTTCATGACATTTGCATCAAACAATAGCATGATATGGGAATACGGTAAAATGTATTGTCCATGTATTAAATGTTGAAATCATAGATTAATCTCTGTTAGAGAAGTACATAATCATTTCTATAGGACAGGATTTATGCTGAGTTACAAAATTTCGTATTCACATGCAAAAACTGATGCAACGATGCAATATTATGGTAGTACTTCAAAAAGGTTAGATAGTACTAATGTTAGGGTAGAGGAAATGGCATCACAAGTTGATATAAACGTAGGCATTGTTCAGATGGTGAATGATGCATTTCGTGAACAAAGAGCAACATACACTGAGGATAGTAGTAGAATAGAGGAACCTAATTTGGAAGCCCAAAACTTTTTTGATATGTTAGATGCATCGAAGCAGCCTTTATATAAAGGCTGTAGAGATGGATTATCACCTTTATCTGTTGCAAGCAGGTTGCTGACGATAAAGACAGATTTCAACTTGGTTGAAGATTGTGTGAATGCGATAGCTGATTTTGTTAGAGATATATTACCTGAAGATAATATTGCACCTGCTTCATATTACGAGGTTCAAAAACTTGTAGCTGGTCTTGGATTTCCATATCAGATGATCGATGTATGTATTAACAATTTCATGATCTATTGGAGAAATGATGAAAACCGCATGAAGTGCCAATTTTGTCACCAACCTCGATTTCAAGAGACAAGCGGCAGAGTACCTATTCCGCATAAACGGATGTGATATTTTTCATTAACAGAGAGATTAAATAGGTTATATAATCCGAACACACGGCAAAACCTATGAGATGGCATGCAGAACATAATTCGAATGGAGAAATTGTGCATTCCTCGCATGCTGAAGCATGGAAACATTTTCAACAAGTTTATCCAAGTTTTGAATATGAGCCTAGGAACGTATACCTCGGGTTATCTACATATGGATTCAACCCTTTTTGGAAGCATGGGCGGCAATACTCATTGTGGCCAGTTATCGTGACACCTTATAATTTGCCTCTTTCGTTGTGCATGAAACGAGAGTTTTCGTTTCTAACAATTCTCGTCCGCGGTCCAGAACATCCTAAGCGATTGCTTGATATGTTTTTGCAGCCACTAATTCATGACTTAAAAATACTGTGGGAAAATTGTGTCGAAGCATTCGATGTTTCCAACCAACATAACTTTTTGATGCGATCAGTTCTTATGTGGATCATAAGTGATTTTCCAGCATATGGTATGATATCACGATGGTCGACGTATGGAAGATTAGCATACCCATATTGTCAAGATAATACTGATGCGTTCCAACTGAAACACGGACGAAACGCTAGTTTGTTCGATTGTCATCGTCGATTTCTACCACAAGATCATCCATATCGCTGGAGCACGACATTGTTTAGGAAAAACAAAAAAAAAGATTTGATGGTCCACCTCCTATTCTTGACAGGAATTATATGATGACTCAACTTAGAGATTTTGGTGGTGAGAGAATGGCTTTATGTGGAGGTAACGGACATTACCCTATTGATGGTAGTAGCGAATACCATAATTGGCACAAGAAGAGCATTTTTTGAGATTTACCATATTGGAAGGACCATTTGTTGCACCATAATCTAGATGTTATGCACATTGAGAAAAACTTTTTTGACAACATAATGAATACCGTTCTAAATGTGCAAAGAAAAACAAAAGATAATTTGAAAGTTAGATTAGATTTGCTAGATATTTGTTTTCGGAAAGAACTACATTTAATGTCAAATGGAAAATCATTGTCTCCCGGATTCCGGTTGGATGCGCATGCAAAAGACGAATTCTTTGACTCAATTAAGCATAGTGTCAAATTTCCCGATGGATACACAGCTAATCTTCATAATTGTGTCGATACTACTGTAGGCAAATTTTCATGGATGAAAAGTCATGATTGTCATGTATTCATGCAATGACTATTCCCATTTGCCTTTAACGATCTTCTGCCTAAAAACATCTAGAACAATTGCGGTTACATTTATATTATTTTATATATAAATAATCATAATTTCATATATTATATGATATTAAATTTATGATTATTTATTTTTTTCCATACTTTAATTATATATAAATTATCTTTTTTCTGATAATACTTTATTTCAGATTATTATAATTAGAATAAACTATACTAAACCAAAAAATATTGGAAATAAATATTTTTAAATTTATTTTTAAATTTATCTACAAAAATATATATTTTTTGAAATATTGATTTCCTCACCCGACAGATTCCAACATTTATTGGAAATTAGAAGATATTTTAAGTAACATATGTACATGACTTAATCTATTTTATTATTAATTTATTTTTGAATTGAAAACTAACATAATTTAGAATGGTATTGAAATTTGATTCAAATTGTTCAACTCTATATATAATTGATTGAATCGAAAATAAGTATACTATTTTTTATATTTTATTGGATCATATATAGACGATTATATTTTGTATAGTGAATCATATATAGACGATCCAAAATAAGTTTTGTTTTGAAACACTTTGTGTAGTGAATCCTTAATGAAATTCTTATATTAAGAATAATAAAATAATAGAAACAGTACATTTCCTACATATATATGGATACGAATTACATTGAGTTCAAAGTACATTATTGTTTTAACTCAACATTCAAGAAATATGTAGTATACATATAAATATTTTTATACTTTAATTATACATAAATATTTCTTTCAAAATATTGATTTATGGAACTGACGGATTTCCGACGGCTTTGGTAATTCCATCGGAAAGCCATAAAAAAACCCTCAAAATCGTATTTGCAACATGGACAGACTATTTGTCGATCATCCACGGGTTCTAAGCAGTCCGACGGATTTCTGACGGCCATATGCAGGAAACATAATTCCCAGCCTGGGCTTTCGCAAAAATATTTATTAAATTCCCGACGGAAATTACCGTCGGAAATATCTAATATAACCTACAGTCGTTTTTTCTCCTTTTTCTCTCTCGCGTTTCTCTCCTTCTCTGCCTCTTCGCCTCCCCACCGCTGTCGTCGCCGGAAATCGCTTTTCTTCTTCACCTCCCGCCGCTGTCGTCGCAAATCATGTAAGATTTTTTATATGAAATGCTTGGGGTAGAATATGATATAAAACTGTCTCTGCTTCATTTCAAATTTGAACCATTTGTGAGTTTGCGTTGTTGGCATTGTGGCAAGAGTCACTGTTGTATAGAAGAAGCCTATACATATATTACATAATCTGGTCGGACCTTTTCCCAAATAAATACAGAAAGTCTTGTTTTTTCTTTATGGAAGTTGTAATATTTGATCCGAAAAAACTGTTTGTATAAAAGCAAAAAGCAGTTTTTTATTACTAATGAGTCTTTACAAGCCTGTTAATTTGGAAACCAAAGAGTAGTTAACGACGGTTGTTCTTCGACTATTTGTCGATCCTCGAAAAGCGAAAATCGGTGTTTTTGCCGGAGTTGTTCCATTGTAGCTTCTGTTTTTTTCTTTTCCGGAAAAATAAAGGTCGAACTTCGTAAATTGTTTGACTTGTGAGGCCAAATTTGTTCGATAGACTCATTCTATGGTTTGTGAAGAGCCAGTGCTTTACTACGCTTCGGTATTCGATTTTATCTAAACTCATAGAATCAAAAGATGGTTTGATGCGGAAAGTTTGTGATTCTTTGTTTTACTAACTTTTGATGGTGCATTTGTTGAATTACGTTTGAATGGTTGCATGAGTGCAAACTGTTTGTTTAAATGTCTGAAAGCCAACTTACAGTTGCTCATTCTGCTTTTCTTAGCTGTTCATTAATGTAAACGATAGGTTTTGTGTATAATTAGGGCATCGAGGTAGAAATTTGTAGCTTGATTTGGACATGTCTTCACATCTGTTTCTCATGTGGTAATTCGTGTAGTAAAATTATGAGGTGCGGTAACGTCATTACATTAGTTTTTCATTCAATTTATCATAAAAATCAAAGGTGAAATGTACTTAACTTTTGTTTTAAAAGTTAAGAAAAGCATTTTATTTTAGATGAAATAATATTACTTATTATCTATCTAAAAATTACTCAACTAATAATGAAAATTACAAAATACAAGTGATTACGAGAGTGAAAACTAATTAATTTTATACTAAAAGTTGGAAAACTTCTTTAAAAACATTTCATTAAAATAAAAATAATTGATTATTATTTTAAATAATTTAATGTTTTCAAAGAAAAAATGGCAAATAGTAAATGTAGATATACTGATAAAATGTCAAAATCATAATGTTTTAAGGTCGTATCAAGAGTACCAAAGACGTGGTGAGTTGTCTACTCCAAGTTGTATACCAACTCAAATTCCAGATTCTGTAAATGATTCTTTTCGACCAATGACAATTGAAGAATTGGTTCAGCAGTCTGGTCGTGAACTTCTTACTTTTTTCGATCCGAGATATCAAGGAAATTCGACATGGTAAATTCAATTTTCTATAATTATATTTAAAATAATTATTTTAACACTATTTTAATAAAAATTTGTAGTTTGGTATTTCAAACAATGGAATAAGCAAATATATATTAAAGATGTTTCATTCTCTTTTGAACAAACCATATACCAAATTTAGAGATCTTCCGTACGAAAAACATCAGATTTGGTTGAAAACGTTTGCGATACGTTAATTTATTTTTAAATATATAATTGTGTTAAGTAGTTTTTAATAATATTTCTAGTAATATATAAGTAAATTTCGCAGCAATAATTTACATGGGATCCCATGAACACAAAATTGGTGGAAGAAGCTTTTCATAAAGAGGTTGGAGTACAATTCTCCCGCCACATGAACGAGTGGAAACAAAAACTGAAAAAGGGAAAAGATAAAATAAGAGGGTTGAATGAGATGTTTGGAACGACTTTATTCGTTATTGGGAATCTTCCAGCGCTAAGGTCATCTCGAGGACTAATTCGGGAAACCGGAAGAGCGATGGAGTAGGCAAAGGCATTTACATTCACAATGCCGGATCAACTAGTTTTCTGAGATGAGCCGATCAATTGGTAAATTAATTATTATATTAATTTTACTTATTATTATTTGAAAATTTTTTAAATTATTAATTTAGAATTTTTTTACTTTTACGCACAAGAATTTGGAGCGCCCCAGATCAATTGCAACTTTTCGAGGCCGTCCACAGGAAAAAAAATACTGGTGGCATCCAAGATGGTCTTGTTAATGAGATCATCGAAAAAGTAAAAAAGAAAAAGTGATATTTTAACTCAACAGTCTCAAGTTGGTTCTTCATCTTTGGTCGCCGAATTGTCTCGTTTTGAGATTAACCATCTCGTTCTTGATGTAAGTTTGATTTTTCTTTTTATTTATTTTTATATTTAATATTATAATATCTTTTTAATAATATTTTTTTGTTTTTACAGGAAGTACCATTTTCTAAAGGTCGTCATCAAGGACTCGGGAGAGTTGTAGATACCGGTGGTGCAACATCTACGGCTAGAAACGAGGAGAATGACAATATAAAAAACAAATGGCGGCTATGGAGATAGAGATGAAGAATCTTAAAAATATTGTATTGGATGGAGAGGTGAAGTGAACTACACGAGGGGTGATTAACCTCGTGATAAATCACAACTTAGAAGCTAGGAGAGCTGGTCTCAACTAGCGTACTAAGCGATAGAGTTTTAGGAGAAAAACTCGTAGGAAAAAGTTCTATCTTTATTAATAATCAAAAGTTTTTGAACTACAATATTGAAGGAGCCTTATTAATATGCTCGGTAGCCTTGAATTTTTAGGGTCGACCAAAAATAAAAATGGAAAAGTTACAAAAGTGCATACGGAAAATTACAAAAAGGAAATAACCAAAAAAGGACAACTACCAAAATTGTTCTTGACTCAAAAAAGGAAAACTACTAATTCCTATCCTGAAAAACAGAAAAGGCAATTATATAATTGAAAACTTACCTTTTTTACCTTTGGGCCAAGAAATGGAAGGTGGCCGACCTTGTGGGTTGCACGCGCCTAGCTCATAGCCTTCAACTTGGAGTAGGGTTACGAAATGTTGGGCCTTGACCTCTTTTTCCACGAGAGCCCAAGTCTCTGGAGTCCTTTGCAATGTTGAGAAACCCTTGGATTCTTCCGTGTACTCTTGGCCTAATGCTCCTTGTCCTTGGTCTTCTAGGAGCTTGTCTACCCACAAGCTGAACTTGTGGAAAAGTGCCCTTGTTCTACTCCTTGTCATGGCTCCTGGTGGCACCACTGGTGTAGAGAGTTCATCCAGATTCATGCCTTGAAGCTGGTAGATGAATCGATCCGAGTCTTCTTGTGTAGAGGTGGAAATGATGGTGCAATCGCGTGAGCCGGCTGGATTGTGCATGGAGCTGGCCGAGTTGCAATCGGAGCCGGCCAGATTGATTTGTGAGCTGGCGGCATCACCAATTAGGCTGGCAGTGTCATTCATGTCGCCGCCAGTTGGGCCGGAGGTTTGGGCCTCTCTGCCAGAAAAGTTGGTTGGCCCGGCCCGGCTGATTATAGGGCCGGTGGTACCGCTTGGCCCGGCAAACGCGCCAAATGGCCTGGCTGTCTCGGGCAAGCCTTCTGGTTGGCCATTTTGGTCTTCTGGCTGGCCAGACGATCAGATGTCGTCATCATCCCCTCCCCCCTTCAGTAGGTTTGGACCTCAAAACTGGCTCATCTACAAGGAAAGGAGTTAAATCAGTCACATTAAATGTGTTAGACACATTAAACTCACCTGGAAGTTCAATCCGGTAGGAGTTGTTGTTGATCCTCTCCAGCATTCTGAATGGTCCATCTCCTCTTGGGGCCAGCTTGGAACTCCTTAGGTTGGGGGAACCTCTCTTGTCGTAGGTGTGGCCACACCCAATCGCCTCGTTGAAAGATCATTTCTCTTCTCCCTTTGTTGGCGTGAGTCACGTACTGCCCAGTACTCTTCTCAAGGTTCTCTGCTACCTTCTGGTGTATCTTCTTGATGAGTTCTGCCTTAGATACTCCATTGAGTTTGGTCATTTCTGCTGGGGGTAGTGGTGTTTGCTCTAAAGGCGTTTGAGGGTTGAAACAGTAGACCACTTCAAAAGGGGTCTTCTTTGTGGCTGAATGCACTGCTCGGTTGTAAGCAAACTCTATAAATGGCAGGCACTACACCCATGTCTTGAGGTTCTTTCCTAGTGTGGTCATGAGAAGAGCCGACAATGTCCGGGTTCCTACTTTATTTTGGCCATCTGTTTGACGATGGCAGGTGGTAGATAAAAGCAGCTTTGTGCCCAGCTTTATCCAGAGGGTCCTCCAGAAGTGGCTGAGAAATTTGGTGTCTCTGTCTGATACGATGGTCCTTGGCACTCCATGAAGTCGTACTACCTCCCTGCAGAACAGTTCAGTTGTTTGCGTGGCATCATTAACATTGGCACATGGTATGAAAGGTGCCATCTTGGAAAATTGGTCCACCACTACAAAGATAGCATCCTTGTGGTTGATCTTGGGGAGACCTAGAATGAAGTTCATGGAAATGTCCACCCATGTATGTGTAGGTATGGGCAGAGGGAGATACAACCCGTGAGGGTGCATTTGGGACTTCGCCTTCTTGCAAGTGATGCACCTTGCACAATGGGCTTCTACTGACCTCTTGATGTGTGGCCAATAGAAGTGCTCCTTGACCACTGCTAGTGTCTTGTCAACACCAAAGTGGCCCATAAGACCTCCTCCATGAGCTTCTCGGGTGATAAGCTCTCGTAGAGATCCTTGTGGTATGCACATCTTTCTTTCACGGAACAAGAACCCCTCATGGATATAGAACTTTCCATGACTCCCTGTGCCACACTCCTTGTAGCTCTCAGCAAAGTCAGAATCATCCTTATATAGGTCCTTGATGTGCTTGAATCCTAAGACCTTTGCTGCCATTGTAGATATCAAAGCTACCACATTATCCTTGCCGTTCTTGTACTTGATGACGTAAGGGAAGGTTTCTATAAACTCCATCCACCTAGCATGTCTACTCTTGAGGTTGGTTTGCCCTTTAAGGTGTTTGAGAATCTCGTGATCAGTGTGGATCACAAACTCCTTGGACAACAAGTAATGTTGCCAAGTCTCCAAAGCTCGGACTAGGGCATAGAGGTCCTTGTCGTAGGTGGGGTAATTCAGTGAGGCCCCACCTAACTTCTCACTGAAGTATGCCACTGGCCTTCCTCCTTGAGTTAGCACTGCTCCTATGCATATTCCAGAGGCATCACACTCCACTTCAAACGTCTTGTTGAAGTCGGGCATGACTAGTACTGGTGCATGCGTGAGGCTGTCCTTCAAGGCCTGGAATGCCTTCTCTTGAGATTCTCCCCAGCTGAATCCCACATTCATCTTCACTACTGCCGTCAGTGGTGAGGCAATGCTTCTGAAGTTGGGCACAATTCTTCTGTAGAAGCTGGCCAGGCCATGGAAGCTTCTCACTTGGCTGATGTTGCTCGGTGTTGGCCATTCTTGTATGGCTCAAATCTTCTCTTCATCAACCTGTAATCCCTGTGAACTTACAACAAAGCCTAAGAAAACAAGCTTGCAAGTACAAAAGGTGCACTTCTTGAGATTGGCATAAAACTCTTCTTGTCGAAGGGTTTTTAAGAACCATCTCAAGATGTGTAAGGTGTTAACGTAGGCATTTACTGTAAACAAGTATGTCATCAAAATAGACTACTACAAACTTACTGATGTACGCCCTAAGAACTTGGTTCATAAGACGCATGAAGGTGCTTGGGGCATTAGTCAAGCCAAACGGCATGACTGTCCACTCGTAGAGCCCTTGCTTTGTCTTGAAAGCAGTCTTCCACTCATCACCATCCTTCATCCTGACGTGGTGGTATCCACTCTTGAGGTCTATCTTGGAGACTACTGTGGCTCCACTCAGCTCATCTAGCATGTCATCCAGCCTTGGTATAGGGTACCAGTACTTGACTGTGATGTTGTTGATGGCTCGGCAGTCTACACACATTCGCCAAGTCCCATCCTTCTTGGGGACTAGTAACACTGGTTCGGCACATGGACTGAGGCTCTCTCGAGCATAGCTTTTCTCTAGGAGCTCCTTAACCTGCTTCTCAAGCTCGATGGACTCCTCTGGACTCATCCGGTAGGCTGGTCGATTGGGTAAGGCTGCTCCGGGCACGATGTCGATCTGGTGTTCTATGCTGCGTAAGGGAGGTAAGCCTGCTGGTATCTCCTCAGGTAATACATCCTGGAATTTGTTGAGGAGGGCTGCTACTTCAGGAGGTAGCTCTACCTGTTCTTTCTCTACACTCAAACCTCTTTGAAAACCATTAGTAACATTAAGTCCTTTGAGGCTAAAGCTCTCCAGACATGACTCGGTTGAATGACAAAATTAGATTTAATGAGTTTCTTTTCCTTACTCATTTCCTGTTGTAGCTCGTGTACATGTGCAGGGGTGAGAGGAGCTAGGCTGATCTTTCTCTTATCGTGCACAAATGTGTATAGGTTGGTCCGGCCATCATGCCTTGTCTCCTTGTCGAACTGCCATGGTCTTCCTAGCAGAAGATGACCAGCTTGCATGGGCACCACGTCACAAACTACTTGATCCTGGTATCTGCCCACACTGAATGGCACGGTTACTTGCTCATGGATCTTGAGCTCCACCTTGTCATCAATCCATCTCAGTCGATATGTCCGGGGGTGCTTTGTCTTCTCTAGACCTAGCTTATCAACCATATAGGCACTAGCCACATTAGTGCAAGAACCACCATCTATGATGGGATTACATACCTTGCCCTTGATGGTGCACCAGCTGTGGAAGATGTTCTCCCTCTGAATGGTCTCGGAGAGGTCTACCATTGCACTGAGGATGCGTCTAGTGACCAGTACTTCCCTCACATCAGGGTACTCTATGTCACCATAGTCTGCTTCTGGTTCAAAGTCCTCTTTATCTTGAGACTCATATTCTCCAGCTTCCGTGATTAGCATGACTCGGTTGTTTGGGCACTCCCTTGAGATGTGACCGCAACCCCTACACTTAAAGCAAGTGATATCATGGGATCTCCGAGGGTTAGAAGACTTACTAGGCTCTCTCTGGTCACGGGTTTGCTCAGGAGGTTTGCTCTTGAACCGTGATTCGATTTCTATACTCTTGCCCTTGTCCACGGCTTGGTGCTAATGATTGGTTCCCAAGGCATCTTAGGTTTGCTGCGTATGTCTTGGCTCTTATGCTTGATGTGCTGTTCAGCCTGGACAAAGAGGTGGAACAAGTCCTTGAAGTCATTGTAGATTTGTCTCTCCACTTTGCGGCTGATCCTTTCGTGCAATCCATCCAAGGACTGAACCATCAATGCTTCCTCATTGTCATTGAGCTCCAGCCTGTTCCTTAGTCTCTCAAACTCCTCGTAGTACTCCTCTACTAATCGTGTGCCCTGTTTAAGAGTACAAAAACGTCGTTGGAAATCTCTATGTAAATAAGGTGGGACAAACCTTTGCCTCATGAGATCCTTTATGTCGACCCAAGAATCTACGGGCCTCAATATCCTTCTCCTACGGTCAGAAGCCTCACGATCCCACCAGATGAGGGCATTATCCATGAGTTGTGCTACTGCCATGGAGACTCTCATAGGGCCTAGTTTGTTGTAATGGTCGAAGATGTGATCCGTCCTTCTTTCCCAATCTTGGTAGGCCTCGGGGTCTACTTTCCTGCAAAACTAGGAGGCGTTAGCTTGACATCGTGACTGTTTACCCGATCGTAGGCATAGTCATCTCCATCCTCATGATGTCTAAGGGGCATCCTTGGTCTCTAGTGATGACCATAGGGCTCGTAACCATTTTGGGTCGGTATTTGATGGAAGGATGAAGTGAACCACACGAGGGGTGATAAACCTCGTGATAAATCACAAACTTAGAGCTAGGAGAGCTGGTCTCAACTAGGTTCTAAGCGCACAAGATTCTTGAGAGGAAACTTGTAAGAAAATTCGATCTTTATTGATTAGCAAAAAGGTTGTCGAACTACAATGCTGGAAGGAGCCTTATTAATATGCTCGACAGCTTGACCTTCTAGGGTCGACTCAAATAAAGAAAAGAAAAGTTTACAAAAGTGCACAAATGGAAAAGATACAAAAGTGTATAACCGAAAAAGGACCTATTCCTAAAAGGTTCTTGACTCAAAAATGTAAAGAATCTAGATCCTACCCTGCAAAACAGAAAGAGGCATATATTCGAATTGAAACTTACCTTACTTACCTCATGGCCAAGAAATGGAAGGTGGCCGTATTTGTGGCATGCACGCGCCTTGCTCCTAGTCTTCGACTTGGAGTAGGGTTAAGAATCTTTGGGCCCTGACCTCTCTTGCCTCTAAAGCCCAAGTCTCTGAAGTTCCTTGCATTGTTGAGAAGCCTTTGGACTCTTCTTTGTACCTCTGGCCCATTGTCCGTAGTCGATCTTCCTCTAGGAGCTTGTCCACCCATAAGCTGAACTTGTGGAAGAGTGCTCTTGATGTACTCCTTGTCATTGCTCCTGTGGCACTACTAGTGTCAATACTTCTTCTAGATGCATGTCCTGAAGCTGGTAGCTTATCTCGCCCGAGTTTCCTTGTGTAGAAGTTGAAATGCTCGTGCACTCGGCTGGATCGGCTGTACCGGCTGGAATGTGCGAGGTACTGGCCGGCATGCCTTCAGGACCGGCTAAGTTGATCCCGGAGTCGGCGGCATCACCAAGGGGACCGGCGGTGTCATCCACGTCGCCACCAAGTGTGCCGGAAGCTTGGGCCTCTCCGCCGGCAATGCTGGTTGGTCTGGTCCTATTGGTCGAGGGTCCGGCGGTACTGCTTGGGCCGGCAGACGTGCCAGATGGCCCGGCTGTCTTGGGCAAGCTTCCTGGTCGGCCAGTCTGGTCTCCTGGCTGGACATACAACCTGATGTCCTCATCATCCCCTCCCTCTTCAGTAGGTTTTGACCTCTAAACTGGTTCATCTGCATGGAAAGGGGCTAAGTCAGTCACGTTTAACGTGTTGGACACATTAAACTCACCTGGGAGCTCGATCCGGTAGGCATTTTTGTTGATCCTCTCCAGCACTCTGAATGGTCCATCTTCTCTTGGTGCTAGCTTGGAACTCCTTAGGTTGGGGAACCTCTCCTGCCGTAGGTGTAGCCACACCCGATCGCCTGGTTCAAAGATCACCTCCTTTCTTTCCTTGTTGGCATGAGTCACGTACTACGCGGTCCTTTTCTCCAAGTTTTCTGCTACCTTCTGGTGTAACTTCCTTATGAACTCTGCCTTGGATGCTCCATTGAGGTTGGTCATCTCTGCTGGTGGCAGTGGTGTTTGCTCCAATGGGGTGAGAGGGTTGAAGCCGTATACTACTTCAAATGGTGTCTTCTTGGTTGCTGAGTGCACAGCTCGGTTGTAAGCAAACTCTATGAATGGCAGGCACTCCACCCAAGTCTTTAGGTTCTTCCCTAGTGTAGTCCTGAGAAGAGTTGATAGTGTCCTGTTGAAAACTTCAGTTTGGCCATCGGTTTGAGGATGGCAGGTGGTAGAGAAGAGTAGCTTCATGCCTAGCTTCCTCCAAGGATCCTCCAGAAATGGCTGAGGAACTTGGTGTCCCGGTCTGATACGATGGTCCTTGGCATTCCATGAAGCCGTACTATCTCCTTGAAAAACAGCTCGGCTGTTTGCGTGGCATCATTGACATTGGCACACGGGATGAAGTGTGCCATCTCGAAGAATCTGTCCACCACTACAAAGATTGCATCCTTGTGGTTGATCTTGGGAAGGCCTATAACGAAGTCCATTGAGATGTCCACCCATGGATGTGTAGGTATGGGCAGTGGAAGATACAACCCGTGAGGTTGCACTCGGGACTTTGCCTTCTTGCAAGTGATGCATCTTGCACAATGAGCTTCTACTGTCTTCTTGATGTGTGGCCAGTAGAAGTGTTCCTTGACCACTGCTAGAGACTTGTCGACACCAAAGTGGCCCATGAGTCTTCCTCCATGAGCTTCTCGGATGATAAGCTCCCTCAATGATCTTTGTGGTATGCACAGCCTTCTCTCTCAAAACAAGAATCCCTCATGAATGTAGAACTTGCCATGACTCCCTGTGCCACACTCCTTGTAGCTCTCAGGAAAGTCAGGATCATCCTTGTATAGGTCCTTGATGTGCTCGAATCCTAGGACCTTTGCCTCCATGGTTGATATCAAGGAAAACCTCCTTGATAGTGCATCGGCTACCACATTGTCTTTGCCCTTCTTGTACCTGATGACGTACGGAAGGTCTCTATGAACTCCATGTCTCCTCTTGAGATTGGTTTGCCCTCTGAGGTGTTTGAGAGTCTCATGATCAGTGTGGATCACAAAACTCCTTGGATAGCAAGTAATGCTGCCAAGTCTCCAATGCTCGGACAAGGGCATAAAGCTCCTTGTCATAAGTGGGGTAGTTCAGTGAGGCACCACCTAGCTTCTCACCGAAGTATGCCACTGGTCTCCCTCCTTGGGTTAGCACTGCTCCTATGCCTATTCCAGAGGCATCACACTCCACTTCAAACGTTTTGTTGAAGTCGGGAAGGACTAACACTGGTGCGTGTGTAAGGCTGTCCTTCAAGGCCTTGAATGCCTTCTCTTGAGCTTCTCCCCAGCTGAATCCCACGTTCTTCTTCACTACTGCCGTCAGTGGTGAGGCAATACTGCTGAAGTTGGGCACGAATCTCCTATAGAAGCTTGCCAGTCCGTGGAAGCTCCTTACTTGGCTGATGTTTCCTGGTGTTGGCCATTCTTGTATGGCTCGAATCTTCTCCTCATCAACCTGTAGGCCCTGTGAACTCACAACAAAAACCTAAAAAGACAAGCTTATCAGTACAAAAGGTGCACTTCTTGAGATTGGCATAAAGCTCTTCTTGTCGAAGGGTTTTAAGTACCATCTCAAGATGTGTGAGGTGTTCCCCTAGGCACTTACTATAAACCAAAATGTCATCAAAGTAAACTACTACGAACTTACTGATGTACGCCCTAAGAACTTGGTTCATAAGGCGCATGAAAGTGCTTGGGGCATTAGTCAAGCCAAATGGCATGACTGTCCACTCGTAGAGCCCTTGCTTTGTCTTGAAAGCAGTCTTCCATTCATCACCTTCTTTCATCCTGACCTGGGGGTATCCACTCTTGAGGTCTATCTTGGAGAAGACCGTGGCTCCACTCAGCTCATCTAGCATGTCATCCAGCCGTGGTATCGGATGCCGGTACTTGACTGTGATATTGTTGATTGCTCGGCAGTCCACGCACATTCGCCAAGTCCCATCCTTCTTGGGCACTAGTAGCACTGGTACGGCACAGGGACTGAGGCTCTCTCGAACATAGCCTTTCTCCAGGAGCTCCTTGACTTCCATCTCAAGCTCCTTGGACTCCTCTGGACTCATCCGGTAGGCTGGCCGGTTGGGCAGGGCTGCTCCAGACACTAGATCGATCTGGTGTTCTATGCCACGTAAAGGAGGCAAGCCTGCTGGTATCTCCTCTGGAAACACTTCCTGGAACTTGTTGAGGAGAGTTGCTACTTCAGGAGGTAGCTCTACCTGTTCTTTCTCTATATTCAACACTTCTTTGAAAACTATTAGTAGCATTAGATCCTTCGAGGCTAAAGCTCTCCGGACATGACTTGGTTGAATGAGAAAATTAGATTTAATGAGCTTCTTTTTCTTACTCATTTGCTTTTGAAGCTCATGTACCTGGGCAGGTGTGAGAGGAGCTAGGCTGACCTTTTTCTTATCATGCACGAAAGTGTAGAGATTGGTTCGGCCATCATGCCTGGCTTCCTTGTCAAACTGCCATGGCCTTCCTAGTAGAAGATGGCCAGCTTGCATGGGCACCACGTCGCACACGACTTGGTCTTGGTACTTGCCCACACTGAATGGCACAGTGACTTGCTCATGGATCTTGAGCTCCACTTTGTCATCGAGCCATCTCAGTCTATATGGTCGAGGATGCCTTGTCTTCTCTAGACCTAGCTTATCAACCATATATGCACTAGCAACGTTAGTGCAAGAACCACCATCTATGATGAGGTTACATACCTTGCCCTTGATGGTGCAACGGCTGTGGAAGATGTTCTCCCTTTGGATGGTCTCTGAAGGATCCACCATTGCACTGAGGATGCGTCTAGTGACCAGCACTTCCCCCACATCAGGGTACTCAATGTCACCATATTCCTCTTCTGGTTCATAGTCCTCTTCATCTTGGGACTCATATTCTCCAGCCTCCGTAATCAGCATGACCCGGTTGTTTGGGCACTCCCTTGAGATGTGTCCACGACCCCTACACTTGAAACAAGTGATGTCACGTGATCTTTGAGGGTTAGAAGACTTACCAGGCTCTCTCTGGTCACGGGTGGGTTCAGGAGGCTTGCTCTTGAACCTTGACTCGATCTCTATGCTCTTGCCTTTGTCTACGGGCTTGGGCATGGTGCTTGGTGCCCAAGGTGCCTTAGGCTTGCTGCAGATGTCTTGGCTCTTACTTTTGATGTGCTGCTCAGCCTGGACAGATAGGTGGAACAAGTCTTTGAAGTCATTGTAGATTTGCCTCTCCACCTTGCGGCTGATCCTTTCTTGGAGTCCATCCAAGAATTGTGCCATCAATGCTTCTTCATCATCATTGAGCTCCAATCTGTTCCTTAACTTCTCGAACTATTTGTAGTACTCCTCTACTGATCTGGTACCCTGCTTAAGAGTACGAAAACGACGTTGCAAGTCTCTATGAAAGTAAGGTGGAACAAACCTTTGTCGCATGACATCTTTCATGTCGACCCATGAGTCTAAAGGCCTCATTCTTTTCCTCCTTCTGTCAGATACCTCACGATCCCACCAGATGAGGGCATTGTCCGTGAGTTGTGGTACTGCCATTGAGACTCTCCTAGGTCCTGGTTGGTTGTAGTGATCAAAGATATGATCCATTCGCTTCTCCCAATCTAGGTAAGCCTCCGGGTCTACTTTTCCTGCAAAAGTTGGAGGAGTTAGTTTAACATCAGGATGAATTACCCGGTTATAGGTGTGTTCATCTCCATCCTCATGACGTCTAGGAGGCATTCTTGGTCTCTGGTGAAGGCCATATGGCTCAAAGCCATCATCTTCTGCCTCTGGTTGCCGTGGAGGTCCTCTCGGCCTATGGTGATAGTTATGAGGTTGTGTGTCCTCATCTCCATCTGGTTGGGGCTCCTCCTGTTCGTGCCGTGTCCTAAGGTGCTCAGGACCCTCAGGACGGTCTTTCTCAGCTCTCACGTGCCTTATGGCCTGGAATCTCACAGGCCTCTCCACGCACTCCAATCTCTCGCCTATGGATGCGAGTTGCGTTTGGAGGGTGGTGAACATGGCCATCATGGCTTCGGTTGCTTCTCTATTTTCTTCTGCCATTGTGTGCTACAAAGAAAGACGACAGGGTATGATACTCCTAAATTATTAGGAGGGTTTTCTTTTTATAAGGATTCGAAAAATTTGTAAAAAGGAAAATTCTAAGGAATGGAAAATTCGAAAATATGGAGATTTGAATAAAAGGAAATTTTCTTGACAACTATTGCTAGCTGTCCAATTCGAAATCTTTTGGTATTTTTCCTATTTTCTTTTCTTTTCTTTTTCTTTTCTTTTAATTTAACTTAAAAACAATAGAAATATGATTCTAACAAAAAAGAAAGTCAATGCAAGAATGATTCTAGAACCTAGTGATGCACGTAGGAACTAGATGCACTCGGTATGAACTTTAGATGTTATTTTTTTGATTTTCTGGAATGAAACTTAAACTAATGCAAGAACAAGAAACAAGACAAGCTAAAGGATAGAAACAACCTGGTTTAGGAGCTTTAAGCTCTGATACCAAAATGATACAAGCCTTGATTCAAGGATGTATGCGCGTGGGCTGTCTGGAGAAGTTTAGGTGAGAAACTCGACCTTAGACTTCTTGGATAGGGGTTTTTGGGTTGGTATTCGATGGGAAGGTGAAGTGAACCACACGAGGGGTGATGAACCTCGTGATAAATCACAAACTTAGAGCTAGGAGGGCTGGTCTCAACTAGATTCTTAGCGCACAAGATTCTTGAGAGAAAACTTGTTGGGGAAAAAGTTCTATCTTTATTAATATCAAAAAGGTTGTCGAACTACAATGCTGGAAGGAGCTTTATTAATATGCTCGACAGCTTGACTTCTAGGGTCGACACAAATAAAGAAAAAGGAAAGTTTACAAAAGTGCACAAAAGGAAAAGATACAAAAGTGCATAACCGAAAAAGGACCTATTCCTAAAATTTTCTTGACTCAAAAATGTAAAGCATCTAGATCCTACCCTGCAAAACAGAAAGAGGCATATATTCGAATTGAAACTTACCTTAACTTACATCACACCCAAGAAATGGAAGGTGGCCTCCTTGTGGCATGCACGCGCCTTGCTCCTAGTCTTCGACTTGGAGTAGGGGTAAAAATCTTTGGGCCCTGACCTCTCTTGCCACTAAAGCCCAAGTCTCTGATGTCCCTTGTGTTGTTGAGAAGCCTTTGGACTCTACTTTGCTCTTCTGGCCTATTGTCCTTAGCTGATCTTCCTCTAGGAGTTTGTCCACCCATAAGCTGAATTTGTGGAAGAGTGCCCTTGATCTGCATCTTGTCATTGCTCCTTGTGGCACTACTGGTGTGGATACTTCCTCTAGATGCATGTCCTGAAGCTGGTAGCTTATCTGGTCCAAGTTTCCTTGTGTGAAAGTTGAATTACTCGTGCACTCGGCTGGGTCGGCTGTACCGGCTGGGNGTGAAACATAATGCATGGCATCACATAGTTTGGGATAGATTGGATTACTTGGAGGCTTTGTCGTATCTATATGAGTCCAAATTTTTTTAACAATATAGAAAATTGAGATAGCATAACGTGGGTGTTGGATTCAAGTCATTCGGAGGTCTAAATCAAAAGTAATGGACGATTTACTGCGGACATGTTAAGTTGATTGGCTAGTTAAAATGATAATTCTAAACTAAACATTGGTGCTCATTGATTAAAACCTAAAAAATGAAGCACAATGCATGGCATCACGCAGTTTGAGATAGATTGGATTACTTGTAGACTTTGTTCTATCTATTTCATTCCTTATTTTTGTCACAATATAGAAAATTGAGCTAGCTTAACATGGGCGTTAGATTCGTGTCATTATGAGCTCTTAATCTAAATCAACCGAAGATTTCGTGTTTACATTTCAAGTTGATCGGCTAGCTAAAATGATCATTCTAAACGGATTGATGGTTCTCATTGAGTAGAGGCTAATATATGAATTATAACGCATGGCATCACGCAGTTTGGGATATATTGGATTACTTAGAAGCTTTGTCGTATCTCTTTGAGTCTGAAATTTTGTCATCGTATTGAAAATTGAGCTAGCATAATGTGGGTGTTGGATTCGTGTCATTCTAAGCTCTAAATCAAAAGTTACGGACAATTTAGTGTTGACATGTCAAGTTGACGGCTAGCTAAAATGATCATTCTAAACGGATTGATGGTTCTCATTGAATAAAACCTCATAAGTGAAGCTTAATGCATGGCACCAAGCAGTTTTGGATAGTTTGGATTACTTGGAAGATTAGTCGTATCTAACGGTGCTCACTGATTAAAACCTCATAAGTGAAGCATAATGCATGGCATCACGCAGTTTGGTATAGATTGGAATACTTGCAGAGTTTGTGGTATCGATTTCATTCCTAAATTTTGTCACAATATAGAAAATGTAGCTAGCTTAACATATGCGCTGGATTTGTGTCATTCTGAGCTCTAAATCTTAGGTAACAGACGATTTAGTGTTGACATGTCAAGTTGATCGGCTAGCTAAAATGATCATTCCAAATGGATGAATTGTTCTCATAGGGTAAAGGCTAAAAAATGCATTATAATGCATGGCATTACGCTGTTCAGGAAATATTGGATTACTTGGAGGCTGTGTCGTATCTATTTCATTCCTAAAATTTTTTCACAATATAGAAAATTTAGATATCTTAACATGGGCGTTGGATTCGTGTCATTCTGAGCTCTAAATCTAAATTGACGGGCACATTGGTGTTGACATGTCAAGTTGATCGGCGAGCTAAAATGATCATTCTAAATGGATCGATGGTTCTCAATGATTAAAGGATAATAAATGAATTATAATGCATGGCATCACGCAGTTATGGATAGATTGAATTACTTGGGCGCTTTCTTGTAACTATTTGAGCTAGGATAACATGGGCGTTGGATTCATGTCATTTTGAGTACTAAATCAAAAACGATTTAGAAAGGAAATGCCAAGTTGATTGGCAAGTTCAAACGATCATTCTAAGCTGATCATTGGTGCTCATTCAGTAAAGGCTTATAAGTGAAGCATAATGCATGGCATCACGCAGTTTGGGATAGTTTGGATTACTTGGAGGCTTTATCATATCAATTTGAGTCTAGAATTTCGTCACAATATAGAAAATTGAGACAGCATAACGTGGGGGCTGGTTTCATGTCATTCTGAGGTCTAAATAAAAACTTAAGGACGATTTACTGCAGATATGTCAAGTTGATCTGCCAACTATAATGATAATTCTAAACTGATCATTGGTGCTCATTGATTAAAACCTTATAAGTGAAGCATAATGCATGGCATCACGCAGTTTGGGATTGATTGGATTACCTGAAGGCTTTGTCGTATCTATTTCATTCCAAAAGTTTGTCACAATACACAAAATTGAGCTAGTTTAACGTGGGCGTTTGATTCATGTCATTCTCAGCTCTAAATCTAAAGTGACGGAGGATTTAGTGTTGACATGTCAAGTTGATCGGCTATCTAAAATGATCATTCTAAATGGATCAATGGTTCTCAGTGAGTAAAGTCTAATAAATGAATTATAATGCATGGCATCACGGCGTGTGGGATAGATTAGATTACTTGATGGCTTTGTCGTATCTATTTCATTCCAAAATTTTGTAACATTATAGAAAATTGAGCTAGTTTAACATGGCCGTTGGATTCGTGTTATTCTGAGCTCTAAATCTAAATTGACGGACAATTTAGTGTTGACATATCAAGTTGATCTGCTAGCTAAAATGATCATTCTAAACGGATCGATGGTACTTATTGAGTAAAGGCTAATAAATAAATTATAATTTATGACATCACGCGCTTCGGCATAGATTGGATTGCTTGGAAGATTTGTCGTATCTATTTGAGTCTGAAATTTTTTCATAGTATAGTAAATTGAGCTAGCATAACGTGGGCGATGGATTCATGTCATTGTGAGGTCTAAATCAAAAGTTACAGAGGATTTAGTGCGGACATGTCAAATTGATTGGACTGTTCAAATGATCATTCTAAGCTGATCATTGGTGCTCATTGAGTAAAGGCTTATAAGTGAAACATAATGCATGGCATCACATAGTTTGGGATATATTGGATTACTTGGAGGCTTTGACGTATCTATTTGAGTCCGAAATTTTGTAAGAATAAAGAAAATTGAGATAGCATAACGTGGGTGTTGGATTCAAGTCATTCCGAGGTCTAAATCAAAAGTAATGGACGATTTACTGCGGACATGTCAAGTTGATTGGCTAGTTAAAATGATAATTCTAAACTGATCATTGGTGCTCATTGATTAAAACCTAAAAAGTGAAGCACAATGTATGGCATCACGCAGTTTGAGATGGATTGGATTACTTGTAGACTTTGTTGTATCTATTTCATTCCTAATTTTTGTCACAATATAGAAAATTGAGCTAGCTTAACATGGGCGTTAGATTCGTGTCATTATGAGCTCTTAATCTAAATTAACCGAAGATTTAGTGTTTACATGTCAGGTTGATCGGCTAGCTAAAATGATCATTCTAAACGGATCTATGGTTCTCATTGATTAAAGGCTAATAAATGAATTATAACGCATGGCATCACGCAGTTTGGGATATATTGGATTACTTAGAAGCTTTGCCATATCTCTTTAAGTCTGAAATTTTATAATCGTATTGAAAATTGAGCTAGCATAATGTGGGTGTTGGATTCGTGTCATTCTAAGCTCTAAATCAAAAGTTACGGACAATTTAGTGTTGACATGTCAAGTTGACGGCTAGCTAAAATGATCATTCTAAACGGATTGATGGTTCTCATTGAATAACACCTCACAAGTGAAGCTTAATGCATGGCACCAAGCAGTTTGGGATAGTTTGGATTACTTGGAAGATTTTTCGTATCTAATGGTGCTCATTGATTAAAACCTCATAAGTGAAGCATAATGCAAGGCATCACGCAGTTTGGTATAGATTGGAATACTTGGAGAGTTTAAGGTATCGATTTAATTCCTAAATTTTGTCACAATATAGAAAATGTAGCTAGCTTAACATAGGGCTGGATTTGTGTCATTCTGAGCTCTAAATCTAAGGTAACAAACGATTTAGTGTTGACATGTCAAGTTGATCGGCTAGCTAAAATGATCATTCCAAATGGATGAATTGTTCTCATAGGGTAAAGGCTAAAAAATGCATTATAATGCACTGCATTAAGCTGTTCAGGAAATATTGGATTACTTGGAGGCTGTGTCGTATCTATTTCAATCCTAAATTTTTTCACAATATAGAAAATTTAGATATCTTAACATGGGCGTTGGATTCGTGTCATTCTGAGCTGTAAATCTAAATTGACGGGCACATTAGTGTTGACATGTCAAGTTGACCGGCTAGCTAAAATGATCATTCTAAACGGATCGATGGTTCTCATTGATTAAAGGCTAATAAATGAATTATAATGCATGGCATCACGCAGTTATGGATAGATTGAATTACTTGGGAGCTTTCTTGTAACTATTTGAGTATGAGATTATGTCATAGTATAGAAAATTTAGCTAGGACAACATGGGCGTTGGATTCATGTCATTCTGAGCTCTAAATCAAAAGTTATGGATGATTTAGAAAGGACATGCCAAGTTGATTGGCAAGTTCAAACAATCATTCTAAGCTGATCATTGGTGCACATTCAGTAAAGGCTTATAAGTGAAGCATAATGCATGGCATCACGGAGTTTTGCATAGTTTGGATTACTTGGAGGCTTTGTCATATCAATTTGAGTCTGGAATTTTGTCACAATATAGAAAATTGAGATAGCATAACGTGGGGGTTGGATTCATGTCATTCTGAGGTCTAAATAAAAACTTAAGGACGATTTACTGCAGATATGTCAAGTTGATCGGCCAGTTATAATGATAATTCTAAACTGATCATTAGTGCTTATTGATTAAAACCGTATAAGTGAAGCATAGTGCATGGCATCACACAGTTTGGGATTGATTGGATTACCTGAAGGCTTTGTCGTATCTATTTCATTCCAAAAGTTTGTCACAATATAAAAATTGAGCTAGTTTAACGTCGGCGTTCGATTCATGTCATTCTCAGCTCTAAATCTTAAGTGACGGAGGATTTAGTGTTGACATGTCAAGTTGATCGGCTATCTAAAATGATCATTCCAAACGGATCAATGGTTCTTATTGAGTAAAGGCTAATAAATGAATTATAATGCATGGCATCACGCCGTGTGGGATAGATTAGATTACTTGATGGCTTTCTCGTATCAATTTCATTCCAAAAATTTTGTCACATTATAGAAAATTGAGCTAGTTTAACATGGCCGTTGGATTCGTGTCATTCTGAGCTCTAAATCTAAATTGATGGACAATTTAGTGTTGACATGTCAAGGTTATCTCCTAGCTAAAATGATCATTCTAAACGGATCGATGGTACTTATTGAGTAAAGGCTAATAAATGAACTATATTTCATGGCATCACGTGCTTTGGCATAGACTGGATTACTTGGAAGATTTGTATTATCTATTTGAGTCTGAAATTTTTTCATAGTATAGTAAATTGAGCTAGCATAATGTGGGCGATGGATTCATGCATTGTGAGCTCTAAATCAAAAGTTACGAACGATTTAGTGCGGACATGACAAATTGATTGGACTGTTCAAATGATCATTCTAAGCTGATCATTGGTGCTCATTGTGTAAAGACTTATAAGTGAAACATAATGCATGGCATCACATAGTTTGGGATAGATAGGATTACTTGGAGGCTTTGTCGTATCTATTTGAGTCTGAATTTTTGTCACAATATAGAAAATTGAGATAGCATAACCTGGGCGTTGGATTCAAGTCATTCCGAGGAATAAATCAAAAATAATGGACGATTTACTGCGGACATGTCAAGTTGATTGGCCAGTTAAAATGATAATTCTAAACTGATCATTGGTGCTCATTGATTAAAACCTCAAAAGTGAAGCACAATGCATGGCATCACGCAGTTTGAGATAGATTGGATTACTTGGAGACTTTGTTGTATCTATTTCATTCCTAAATTTCGTCACAATATAGAAAATTGAGCTAGCTTAACATGGGCGTTAGATTCGTGTCATTATGAGCTCTTAATCTAAATTAACGGAAGATTTATTGTTTACATGTAAAAGTTGATCGGCTAGCTAAAATGATCATTCTTAACAAATTAATGGTTCTCATTGAGTAGAGGCTAATAAATGAATTATAATGCATGGCATCACGCAGTTTGGGATATATTGGATTACTTAGAATCTTTGTTATCTCTTTGAGTCTGAAATTTTGTAGTCGTATTGAAAATTGAGCTAGCACAATGTGGGTGTTGGATTCATGTCATTCTAAGCTCTAAATCAAAAGTTACGGACAATTTAGTGTTGACATGTCAAGTTGACGGCTAGCTAAAATGATCATTCTAAACGGATTGATGGTTCTCATTGAATAAAACCTCATAAGTGAACCTTAATGCATGGCACCAAGCAGTTTGGGGTAGTTTGGATTACTTGGAAGATTTGTCGTATCTATTGGTGCTCATTGATTAAAACCTCATAAGTGAAGCATAATGCATGGCATCACGCAGTTTGGTATAGACTGGAATACTTGGAGAGTGTATGGTATCGATTTCATTCCTAAATTTTGTAACAATATAGAAAATGTAGCTAGCTTAAAATAGGCATTGGATTTGTGTCATTCTGAGCTCTAAATCTTAGGTAACAGACGATTTAGTGTTGACATGTCAAGTTGATCGGCTAGCTAAAATGACCATTCTAAATGGATCAATAGTTCTCATAGGGTAAAGGCTAAAAAATGCATTATAATGCATGGCATTACGATGCTCGGGAAATATTGGATTACTTGGAGGCTGTGTCATATCTATTTCATTCCTAAATTTTTTCACAATAAAGAAAATTTAGATATCTTAACATGGGCATTGGATTCGTGTCATTCTGAGCTCTAAATCTAAATTGACGGGCACATTAGTGTTGACATGTCAAGTTGATCGGCTAGCTAAAATGATCATTCTAAACGGATCGATGGTTCTCGTTGATTAAAGGCTAATAAATGAATTATAATGCATGGCATCACGCAGTTATGGATAGATTGAATTACTTGGGAGGTTTCTTGTAACTATTTGAGTATGAAATTATGTCATAGTATAGAAAATTGAGCTAGGATAACATGGGCGTTGGATTCATGTCATTCTGAGCTCTAAATCAAAAGTTACGGACTATTTAGAAAGGACATGCCAACTTGATTGGAAAGTCCAAACGATCATTCTAAGCTGATCATTGGTGCTCATTCAGTAAAGGCTTATAAGTGAAGCATAATGCATGGCATCACGGAGTTTGGGATAGTTTGGATTACTTGGAGGCTTTGTCATATCAATTTGAGTCTGGAATTTTGTCACAATATAAAAAATTGAGATAGCATAACGTGGGGGTTGGATTCATGTCATTCTGAGGTCTAAATCAAAATTTAAGGACGATTTCTTGCAGATATGTCAAGTTGATCGGCCATTTATAATGATAATTCTAAATGATCATTGGTGCTTATTGATTAAAACCTTATAAGTGAAGCATAGTGCATGGCATCACACAGTTTGGGATTGATTGGATTACCTGAAGGCTTTGTCGTATCTATTTCATTCCGAAAGTATGTCACAATATAAAAAATTGAGTTAGTTTAACATCGGTGTTCGATTCATGTCATTCTCAGCTCTAAATCTAAAGTGACGGAGGATTTAGTGTTGACATGTCAAGTTGATCGGCAATCTAAAGTGACGGAGGATTTAGTGTTGACATGTCAAGTTGATCGGCTATCTAAAATGATCATTCTAAACGGATCAATGGTTCTTATTGAGTAAAGGCTAATAAATGAATTATAATGCATGGCATCACGCCGTGTGGGATAGATTAGATTACTTGTTGGCTTTGTCGTATCTATTTCATTCCAAAATTTTGTCACATTATAGAAAATTGAGCTCGTTTAACATGGGCGTTGGATTCGTGTCATTCTGAGCTCTAAATCTAAATTGACGAACATTTTAGTGTTGACATGTCAAGGTTATCTCCTAGCTAAAATGATCATTCTAAACGGATCGATGGTACTTATTGAGTAAAGGCTAATAAATGAATTATATTTCATGGCATCACGGGCTTTGGCATAGATTGGATTACATGGAAGATTTGTCGTATCTATTTGAGTCTGAAATTTTTTCATAGTATAGTAAATTGAGCTAGCATAATGTGGGTGATGGATTCATGCATTGTGAGCTGTAAATCTAAAGTTACGGACGATTTAGTGCGGACATTTCAAATTGATTGGACTGTTCAAATGATCATTCTAAGCTGATCATTGGTGGTCATTGAGTAAAGGCTTATAAGTGAAACATAATGCATGGCATCACATAGTTTGGGATAGATTGGATTACTTGGAGGCTTTGTCGTATCTATTTGAGTCCGAAATTTTGTCACAATATAGAAAATTGAGATAGGATAATCTGGGCGTTGGATTCATGACATTCCGAGGTCTAAATCAAAAATAATGGACGATTTACTGCGGACATGTCAAGTTGATAGGCTAGTTAAAATGATAATTCTAAACTGATCATTGGTGCTCATTGATTAAAGCCTCAAAAGTGTAGCACAATGCATGGCATCACGCAGTTTGAGATAGATTGGATTACTTGGAGACTTTGTTGTATCTATTTCATTCCTATTTTTTGTCACAATATAGAAAGTTGAGCTAGCTTAACATGGGCGTTCGATTCGTGTCACTATGAGCTCTTAATCTAAATTAACCGAAGATTTAGTGTTTACATGTAAAAGTTGATCGGCTAGCTAAAATGATCATTCTAAACGGATTGATGGTTCTCATTGAGTAGAGGCTAATTAATGAATTATAACGCATGGCATCACGCAGTTTGGGATAGATTGGATTACTTAGAAGCTTTGTCGTATCTCTTTGAGTCTGAAATTTTGTCATTGTATTGAAAATTGAGTTAGCATAATGTGGGTGTTGGATTTATGTCATTCTAAGCTCTAAATCAAAAGTTACGGACAATTTAGTGTTGACATGTCAAGTTGACGGCTAGCTAAAATGATCATTCTAAACGGATTGATGGTTCTCATTGAATAAAACCTCATAAGTGAAGCTTAATGCATGGCACCAAGCAGTTTGGGGTAGTTTGGATTACTTGGAAGATTTGGCGTATCTATTGGTGCTCATTGATTAAATCCTCATAAGTGAAGCATAATGCATGGCATCACGCAGTTTGGTATAGATTGGAATACTTGGAGAGTTTACGGTATCGATTTCATTCCTAAATTTTGTCACAATATAGAAAATGTAGCTAGCTTAACATAGGCGCTGGATTTGTGTCATTCTGAGCTCTAAATCTTAGGTAACAGACGATTTAGTGTTGACATGTCAAGTTGATCGGCTAGCTAAAATGATCATTCTAAATGTATCAATTGTTCTCATAGGGTAAAGGCTAAAAAATGCATTATAATGCACGGCATTACGCTGTTCGGGAAATATTGGATTACTTGGAGGTTGTGTCATATCTATTTCATTCCTAAATTTTTTCACAATATAGAAAATTTAGATATCTTAACATGGGCATTGGATTCTTGTCATTCTGAGCTCTAAATCTAAATTGACGGGCACATTAGTGTTGACATGTCAAGTTGATCGGCTAGCTAAAATGATCATTCTAAACGGATCGATGGTTCTCATTGATTAAAGGCTAATAAATGAATTATAATGCATGGCATCACGCAGTTATGGATAGATTGAATTACTTGGGAGCTTTCTTGTAACTAGTTGAATATGAAATTATGTCATAGTATAGAAAATTGAGCTAGGATAACATGGGCGTTGGATTTATGTCATTCTGAGCTCTAAATCAAAAGTTACGGACGATTTAGAAAGGACATGCCAAGTTGATTGGCAAGTTCAAACGATCATTCTAAGCTTATCATTGGTGCTCATTCTGTAAAGGCTTATAAGTGAAGCATAATGCATGGCATCACGGAGTTTTGGATAGTTTGGATTACTTGGAGGCTTTGTCATATCAATTTGAGTCTGGAATTTTGTCACAATATAGAAAATTGAGATAGCATAACGTGGGGGTTGGATTCATGTCATTCTGAGGTCTAAATCAAATGTTAAGGACAATTTACTGCATATATGTCAAGTTGATCGGCCAGTTATAATGATAATTCTAAACTGATCATTGGTGCTTATTGATCAAAACCTTATAAGTGAAGCATAGTGCATGGCATCACGCAGTTTGGGATTGATTGGATTACCTAAAGGCTTTGTCGTATCTATTTCATTCCAAAAGTTTGTCACAATATAGAAAATTGAGCTAGTTTAACGTCGGCGTTCGATTCATGTCATTCTCAGCTCCAAATCTAAAGTGACGGAGGATTTAGTGTTGACATGTCAAGTTGATGGGCTATCTAAAATGATCATTCTAAACGGATCAATGGTTCTTATTGAGTAAAGGCTAATAAATGATTTATAATGCATGACATCACGTCATGTGGGATAGATTAGATTACTTGATGGCTTTGTCATATATATTTCATTCCAAAATTTTGTCACATTATAGAAAATTGAGCTAGTTTGACATGGCCGTTGGATTCGTGTCATTCTGAGCTATATATCTAAATTGACGGACAATTTAGTGTTGTCATGTCAAGGTTATCTCCTAGCTAAAATGATCATTCTAAACGGATCGATGGTACTTATTGAGTAAAGGCTAATAAATGAATTATATTTCATGGCATCACGCGCTTTGGCATAGATTGGATTACTTGGAAGATTAGTCGTATCTATTTGAGTCTGAAAATTTTTCATAGTATAGTAAATTGAGCTAGCATAATGTGGGCGATGGATTCATGCATTGTGAGCTCTAAATCAAAAGTTACGGACGATTTAGTGCGGACATGTCAAATTGATTGGACTGTTCAAATGATCATTCTAAGCAGATCATTGGTGCTCATTGAGTAAAGGCTTATAAGTGAAACATAATGCATGGCATCACATAGTTTGGGATAGATTGGATTACTTGGAGGCTTTGTCATATCTATTAGAGTCCGAAATTTTGTCACAATATAGAAAATAAAGATAGCATAACCTGGACGTTGGATTCATGTCATTCCGAGGTCTAAATCAAAAATAATGGACGATTTACTGCGGACATGTCAAGTTTATTGGGCAGTTAAAATGATAATTCTAAACTGATCATTGGTGCTCATTGATTAAAACCTCAAAAGTGAAGCACAATGCATGGCATCACGCAGTTTGAGATAGATTGGATTACTTGGAGACTTTTTGGTATCTATTTCATTCCTAATTTTTGTGACAATATAGAAAAATGAGCTAGCTTAACATGGGCGTTAGATTCGTGTCATTATGAGCTCTTAATCTAAATTAACCGAAGATTTAGTGTTTACCTGTAAAAGTTGATCGGCTAGCTAAAATGATCATTCTAAACGGATTGATGGTTCTCATTGAGTAGAGGCTAATAAATGAATTATAACGCATGGCATCACGTAGTTTGGGATATATTGGATTACTTTGAAGCTTTGTCGTATCTCTTTGAGTTTGAAATTTTGTCATCGTATTGAAAATTGAGCTAGCATAATGTGGGTGTTGGATTCATGTCATTCTAAGCTCTAAATCAAAAGTTACGGACAATTTAGTGTTGACATGTCAAGTTGACGGCTAGCTAAAATGATCATTCTAAACAGATTGATGGTTCTCATTGAATAAAACCTCATAAGTGAAGCTTAATGCATGGCACCAAGCAGTTTGGGGTAGTTTGGATTACTTGGAAGATTTGTCGTATCTATTTGAGTCTCAAAT
The DNA here is from genome assembly GCA_018901945.1 of Pugionium dolabratum. Classification (NCBI taxonomy): domain Eukaryota; kingdom Viridiplantae; phylum Streptophyta; class Magnoliopsida; order Brassicales; family Brassicaceae; genus Pugionium; species Pugionium dolabratum. Next base: position 130,159 of record JAEVFF010000552.1, on the reverse strand, counting down.
TTTTTCATATTATTGAAAATTCAGGTAGCATAACGTGGGCGTTGGATTCATGTCATTTTGAGCTCTACATGAAAAGTTATGGACGATTTAGTGCTGACATGTCAACTTGATCGTTCACTTAAAATGATTATTCTAAGCTGATCATTGGTGCTCATTGATTAAAACCTCATCAGTGAAGCATAATGCATGGCATCACGCAGTTTGGGATAGATTAGATTACTTGGAAGCTTTGTCTTATCTATTTGAGTCTGAAATTTTGTGATAGTATTGAAAATTTAGCAAGCATAACGTGGGCGTTGGATTCATGTCATTTTGAGCTTTAAATCAAAAGTTATGGACAATTTAGTGCAGAGATGTCAACTTGATCGGCCAGTGAAAATGCTCATTCTGAACTGATCATTGGTGCTCATTGATTAAGTCCTCATAAGTGAAGCATTATGCATGGCATAAGGCAGTTTGGGATAGATTGGATTACTTGGAGGCTTTGTCGTATCTATTTTGTTCCTACATTTTATCACAATATAGAAAATGGAGCAAGGTTAACGTGGGCGTTGGATTTGTGTCATTCTCAGCACTAAATCTAAAGTGACGGGGGATTTAGTGTTGACATATCAAGTGTATCGGCTAGGTAAAATGATCATTCTAAACGGATCAATGCTTCTCATTGACTAAAGGCTAATAAATGAATTATAATGCATGGCATCACACAGTGTTGGATAGATTGGATTACTCGGAAGCTTCGTCGTCTTTGTTTGAGTATGAAATTTTGTTATTGTATAGAAAATTGAGCTAGCATAACGTGGGTGTTGGATTCATGTCATTCTGAGCTCTAAATCAAAAGTTGTGGATGATTTAGTCCGGACATGTCAACTTGATTGGCCAGTTAAAATGATCGTTCTAAATGGATCGTTTGTGTTTATTGATTAAAACCTAATAAGTGAAGCATAATGCATGGCATCATGCAGTTTGGGATAGATTCGATTACTTGGAGGCTTTGTCGTATCTATTTCATTCCTAAATTTTATCACAATATAGAAAATTGTGCTAGATTAACACGGTCGTTGGATTCGTGTCATTCTGAACTCTAAATCTAAATTGACAAATGATTTAGTGTTGACATGTCAAGTTGATCGGCTAGATAAGATGATCATTCTAAACGGATCAATGGTTCTCATTGAGTAAAGGCTAATAAATGAATTATACTGCATGGCATCACACAGTTTGGGACAGATTGGAATACTTGGAAGATTTGTCGTACCTATTTGTGTCAGAAATTTTGTCATAGTATTGAAAATTGAGCTAGCATAACGTGCACGTTGGATTCATGTCATTCTTATCTCTAAATCAAAAGTTACAGACAATTTAGTACGGACATGTCAAGTTGATTGGCCAGTTCAAATGATCATTCTACGCTGATCATTGGTGCTCATTGAGTAAAGGCTGATAAGTGAAACATAACGCATGGCATCACGCAGTTTGGGATAGATTGGATTACTTGGAGGCTTTGTCATATCTATTTGAGTCTGAAACTTTGTAATTGTATTGAAAATTGAGCTAGCATAATGTGGGCATTGGATTCATGTCATTCTGAGGTCTAAATCAAAAGTTATAGGTAATTTAGTGCGGAAATGTCAAGTTGATCAGCCAGTTTAAATGATAATTCTAAACTTATCATTGGTGCTCATTGATTAAAACCTCATAAGTGAAGCATAATGCATGGCATCACGCAGATTGGGATAGATTGGATTACTTGGAAGCTTTTTCGTATCTATTTGAGTCTCAAATTTTGTTATATTATTGAAAATTCAGCTAGCATAACAAGGACGTTGGATTCATGTCATTTTGAGCTCTACATCAAAAGTTATGGACGATTTAGTGCAGACATGTCAACTTGATCGTCTAGTTAAATTGATTATTCTAAGCTGATCATTGGTGCTCATTGATTAAAACCTCATAAGTGAAGCATAATGCATGGCATCACGCAGTTTGGGATAGATTGGATTACTTGGAAGCTTTGTCTTATCTATTTGATTCTGAAATTTTGTGATAGTATTGAAAATTGAGCTAGCATAACGTGGGTGTTGGATTCATGTCATTTTGAGCTTTAAATCAAAAGTTATGTACGATTTAATGCAGACATGTCAACTTGATCGGCAAGTGAAAATGATTATTCTAAACTGATCATTGGTGCTCATTGATTATAACCTCATAAGTGAAGCATAATGCATGGCATAAGGCAGTTTGGGATAAATTGGATTACTTGGAGGCTTTTTCGTCTCTATTTTGTTCCTACATTTTATCACAGTATAGAAAATTGAGCTAGCTTAACGTGGGCGTTGGATTCGTGTCATTCTCAGCTATAAATCTAAAGGGACGGAGGATTTAGTGTTGACATGTCAAGTTGATCGGATAGATAAAATGATCATTCTAAACAGATCAATGATTCTCATTGAGTAAAGGCTCATAAATAAATTATAATGCATCGCATCACACAGTTTTGGATACATTGGATTACTTGGAAGCTTCGTCGTCTCTATTTGAGTCTGAAATTTTGTCATTGTATAGAAAATTGAGTTAGCATAACATGGGCGTTAGATTCATGGCATTCCAAGCTCTAAATCAAACGTTATGAACGATTTTGTGCTGACATGTCAAGTTTATTGGCCAGTTCAAATGATCATTCTAAGCTGATCATAGGTGCTCATTGAGTAAAGGCTTATAAGTGAAGCGTAACGCATGGCATCACGTAGTTTGGGATAGATTGGATTACTTGGAGGCTTTGTCGTATCTATTTGAGTCTAAAACTTTGTAATTGTATAGAAAATTGAGCTAGAATAACGTGGGCATTGGATTCATTTCTAACGTGGGCATTCTGAGGTCTAAATCAAAAGTTATAGACAATTTAGTGAGGATATGTCAAGTTGATCAGCCAGTTAAAATGATAATTCTAAACTTATCATTGGTGCTCATTGATTAAAACCTCATAAGTGAAGAATAATGCATGGCATCACGCAGTTTGGGATAGATTGGATTACTTGGAAGCTTTTTCGTATCTATTTGTGTCTCAAATTTTGTCATATTATTCAAAATTCAGCTAGCATAATGTGGGCGTTGTATTCATGTCATTTTGAGCTCTACATCAAAAGTTATGGACGATTTAGTGCAGACATGTCAACTTGATCGTCCAGTTAAAATGATTATTCTAAGCTGATCATTGGTGCTCATTGAGTAAAGGCTTATAAGTGAAGCATAATGCATGGCATCACGCAGTTTGGGATAGATTGGATTACTTGGAGTCTTTGAGTATCTATTCGAGTCTGAAATTTTGTCACAATATAGAAAATTGAGCTAGCATAACGTGGGCTTGGATTTATGTCATTCTGAGCTCTAAATCAAAAGTAAAGGATGATTTAGTGCGGACATGTCAAGTTGATCGGCCAGTTAAAATTATCATTCTAAACATCATTGGTGCTCATTTATTAAAACCTCATAAGTGAATCATAATGCATGACATCACTCTGTTGGGATAGATTGGATTACTTGGAAGCTTTGTCTTATCTATTTCATTCCTAATTGTTGTCACAATATAGAAAATTGAGCTAGCTTTACATGGGCATTGAATTCCTGTCATTTTTGAGCTCTAAATCTCAATTGACGGTCAATTTCGTGTTGAAATTTCAAGTTGATTGGCTAGCTAAAATGATAATTCTAAACGGATCGATGGTTCTCATTGAGTACAGGGTAATAAATGAATTATAATGTATGGCATCACGGAGATTGGGTTAAATTACTTGGAAGCTTTGTCGTATCTATTTGAGTCTGAAATTTTGTCATAATATAAAAAATTGAGCTATCATAACGTGGACGTTGGATTCATGTCATTCTGAGCTCTAAATCAAAAGATACGGACGATTTAGTGTGGAAATGTCAAGTTGATTAGCCGGTTCAAATGATAATTATAAACTGATCATTGGTGCTCATTGAGTAAAGGCTTATAAGTGGAGCATAATGCATGGCATCGTGCAGTTTGGGATAGATTGGATTACTTGGAGGCTTTGGGTATCTATTTGAGTCGGAATTTTTTTCATAGTATTGAAATTGAGCAAGCATAACGTGGGCGTTGGATTCGAGTCATCCTGAACTCTAAATCAAAAGTTACGGACGATTTTGTGCAGACATGTTAAGTTGATTGGCCAGTTCAAATGACCATTTTAAGCTGATTATTGGTGCTTATTGAGGAAAGGCTTATAACTAAAGGTTTATAAGTGAAGCATAATTCATGGCATCACACAGTTTGAGATAGATTGGATTACTCGGAGGCTTTGAGTATCTATTTGAGTCTGAAATTTTGTCACAATATAGAAAATTGAGCTAGCATAACGTGGGCGTTGGATTCATGTCACTCTGAGCTCTAAATGAAAAGTTATGGACGATTTAGTGTGGACATGTCAAGTTGACGGGCCAGTTAATATGATCATTCTAAACTGATCACTAGCGCTCATTGATTAAAACCTCATAAGTGAAGCATATGCATGGCATCACGCAGTTTGAAATAGATTGGATTACTTGGAGGCTTTGTTGTTTCTATTTCATTCTTAAATTTTGTCACAATATAGAAAATTGAGCTACTTTAACATGCGCTTTGGATTCGTGTCATTGTGAGCGCTAGATCTAAAGTTATGGACGATTTAGTGCGGACATGTCAACTTGATTGTCCAGTTAAAATGATTATTCTAAGCTGATCATTGGTGCTCATTCATTAAAACCTAATAAGTGAAGCATAATTTATGGCATCACGCAGTTTGGGATAGATTGGATTACTTGGAGGCTTTGACTATCTATTCAAGTCTGAAATTTTGTAACAATATAGAAAACTGAGCTAGGATATTGTGGGCGTTGGATTCATGTCATTATGAGCTCTAAATCAAAAGTTATGGATGACTTAGTGCGGACATGTGAAGTTGATCGGCCAGTTAAAATTATTATTTTAAACTGATCATTGGTGCTGATTTATTAAAACCTCATAAGTGAATCATAATGCATGTCATCACGCAGTTGGGATAGATTGGATTACTTGGAGGTTTTGCCGTATCTATTTCATTCCTAATTTTTCTCACAATATAGAAAATTGCGCTAGCTTAACATGGGCGTTGGATTCCTATCATTTTGAGCTCTAAATCTAAATTGACAGTTTATTTCATGTTGAAATTTCAAGTTGATCGCCTAGCTAAAATGATCATTCTAAACGGATCATTCTAAAGGCTTATAAGTAAAGGCTTATAAGTGAAGCATAATGCATGGCATCACGCAGTTTGATATAGATTGGATTACATGGAGGCTTTGAGTATCTATTTGAGTCTGAAATTTTGTCACAATATAGAAAATTGAGCTAGCATAACGTGCGCGGTGGATTCATGTCATTCTGAGCTTTAAATCGAAAATTATGGACGATTTAGTCCAGATATGTCAAGTTGATCAGCCAGTTAAAGTGATCATTCTAAACTGATCATTGGTGCTCATTAATAAAAACCTCATAAGGGAAGCATATGCATGGCATCACGCAGTTTGAAATATATTGGATTACTTTGAGGGTTTGTCGTATCTATTTCATTCTTAAATTTTGTCACAATATAGAAAATTGAGCTAGCTTAATATGGGCCTTGGATTCGTGTCATTCTGAGCTCTAGATCTAAATTGACGGATGATTTAGTGTTGACATGTCAAGTTGATCGGCTAGCTAAAATGATCATTCTAAGCACATCGATGGCTCTCATTGAGTAAAGGCTAATAAATGAATTATAATGCATGGCACCACACAGATTGGGATAGATTTAATTACTTGGAAGCTTTGTCATATATATTTGAGTCTGAAATTTTGTTGTAGTATTGAAAATTGAGCTAGCATAACGTGGGCTTGGATTTATGTCATTCTGAGCTCTAAATCAAAAGTAAAAGGATGATTTAGTGCGGACATGTCAAGTTGATCGGCCAGTTAAAATTATCATTCTAAACTGATCATTGGTGCTCATTTATTAAAACCTCATAAGTGAATCATAATGCATGACATCACTCTGTTGGGATAGATTGGATTACTTGGAAGCTTTGTCGTATCTATTTCATTCCTAATTGTTGTCACAATATAGAAAATTGAGCTAGCTTTACATGGGCATTGAATTCCTGTCATTTTTGAGCTCTAAATCTCAATTGACGGTCAATTTCGTGTTGAAATTTCAAGTTGATTGGCTAGCTAAAATGATAATTCTAAACGGATCGATGGTTCTCATTGAGTACAGGGTAATAAATGAATTATAATGTATGGCATCACGGAGATTGGGTTAAATTACTTGGAAGCTTTGTCGTATCTATTTGAGTCTGAAATTTTGTCATAATATAAAAAATTGAGCTATCATAACGTGGACGTTGGATTCATGTCATTCTGAGCTCTAAATCAAAAGATACGGACGATTTAGTGTGGAAATGTCAAGTTGATTAGCCGGTTCAAATGATAATTATAAACTGATCATTGGTGCTCATTGAGTAAAGGCTTATAAGTGGAGCATAATGCATGGCATCGTGCAGTTTGGGATAGATTGGATTACTTGGAGGCTTTGGGTATCTATTTCAGTCGGAAATTTTTTCATAGTATTGAAATTGAGCAAGCATAACGTGGGCGTTGGATTAGAGTCATCCTGAACTCTAAATCAAAAGTTACGGACGATTTTGTGCAGACATGTTAAGTTGATTGGCCAGTTCAAATGACCATTTTAAGCTGATTATTGGTGCTTATTGAGGAAAGGCTTATAACTAAAGGCTTATAAGTGAAGCATAATTCATGGCATCACACAGTTTGAGATAGATTGGATTACTTGGAGGCTTTGAGTATCTATTTGAGTCTGAAATTTTGTCACAATATAGAAAATTGAGCTAGCATAACGTGGGCGTTGGATTCATGTCACTCTGAGCTCTAAATGAAAAGTTATGGACGATTTAGTGTGGACATGTCAAGTTGACGGGCCAGTTAATATGATCATTCTAAACTGATCACTAGCGCTCATTGATTAAAACCTCATAAGTGAAGCATATGCATGGCATCACGCAGTTTGAAATAGATTGGATTACTTGGAGGCTTTGTTGTTTCTATTTCATTCTTAAATTTTGTCACAATATAGAAAATTGAGCTACTTTAACATGCGCTTTGGATTCGTGTCATTGTGAGCGCTAGATCTAAAGTTATGGACGATTTAGTGCGGACATGTCAACTTGATTGTCCAGTTAAAATGATTATTCTAAGCTGATCATTGGTGCTCATTCATTAAAACCTAATAAGTGAAGCATAATTTATGGCATCACGCAGTTTGGGATAGATTGGATTACTTGGAGGCTTTGACTATCTATTCAAGTCTGAAATTTTGTAACAATATAGAAAACTGAGCTAGGATATTGTGGGCGTTGGATTCATGTCATTATGAGCTCTAAATCAAAAGTTATGGATGACTTAGTGCGGACATGTGAAGTTGATCGGCCAGTTAAAATTATTATTTTAAACTGATCATTGGTGCTGATTTATTAAAACCTCATAAGTGAATCATAATGCAAGTCATCACGCAGTTGGGATAGATTGGATTACTTGGAGGTTTTGCCGTATCTATTTCATTCCTAATTTTTCTCACAATATAGAAAATTGAGCTAGCTTAACATGGGCGTTGGATTCCTATCATTTTGAGCTCTAACTCTAAATTGACAGTTTATTTCATGTTGAAATTTCAAGTTGATCGCCTAGCTAAAATGATCATTCTAAACGGATCATTCTAAAGGCTTATAAGTAAAGGCTTATAAGTGAAGCATAATGCATGGCATCACACAGTTTGAGATAGATTGGATTACATGGAGGCTTTGAGTATCTATTTGAGTCTGAAATTTTGTCACAATATAGAAAATTGAGCTAGCATAACGTGGGCGCTGGATTCATGTCAATATGAGCTTTAAATCGAAAATTATTGACGATTTAGTCCAGATATGTCAAGTTGATAAGCCAGTTAAAGTGATCATTCTAAACTGATCATTGGTGCTCATTAATAAAAACCTCATAAGGGAAGCATATGCATGGCATCACGCAGTTTGAAATATATTGGATTACTTTGAGTGTTTGTCGTATCTATTTCATTCTTAAATTTTGTCACAATATAGAAAATTGAGCTAGCTTAATGTGGGCCTTGGATTCGTGTCATTCTGAGCTCTAGATCTAAATTGACGGACGATTTAGTGTTGACATGTCAAGTTGATCGGCTAGCTAAAATGATCATTCTAAGCACATCGATGGCTCTCATTGAGTAAAGGCTAATAAATGAATTATAATGCATGGCATCACACAGATTGGGATAGATTTAATTACTTGGAAGCTTTGTCATATATATTTGAGTCTGAAATTTTGTTGTAGTATTGAAAATTAAGCTAGCATAACGTGGGTGTTGGATTCATGTCAATCTCAGGTCTAAACCAAAAGTTACAAACAATTTAGTGTGGACATGTCAGGTTGATTGACCAGTCGAAATGATCATTCTAAGCTGATCATTGGTGCTAATTGAGTAAAGGCTTATAAGTGAAGCATAATGCATGGCATCACGCAGTTTGGGATAGATTGGATTACTTGGAGGCTTTGAGTATCTATTTGAGTATGCAATTTTGTCAAAAAATAGAAAATTGATCTAGCATAACGTGGGCGTTGGTTTCATGTCATTCTGAGCTCTAAATCAAAAGTTATGGACAATTTAGTGCGGACATGTCGAGTTGAACGGCCAGTTTAAATGATAATTCTAAACTCATCATTGGTGCTCATTGATTAAAACCTCATAAGTGAAGCATAATGCATGGGATCAAGACTTTGGGGATAGATTGGATTACTTGGAGGCTTTATCGTATCTATTTCATTCCTATATTTTGTCACAATATTGAAAATGGAGCTAGCTTAACGTGGGCGTTGGATTCATGTCATTCTCAGCTCTAAATCTAAAGTGACGGAGGATTTAGTGTTGACATGTCAAGTGGATCGGCTAGGTAAAAAGATCATGCTAAACGGATCAATGCTTCTCATTGAGTAAAGGCTAATAAATGAATTATAATGCATGTCATCACAGAGTTTTGGATAGATTGGATTACTTGGAAGCTTTGTCGTCCTTATTTGAGTGTGAAATTTTGTTATAGCATAGAAAATTGAGCTAGCTTAACGTGGACGTTGGATTCGTGACATTTTGAGCTCTAAATAAAAAGTTACAGACGATTTAGTTCGGAAATGTCAAGGTCATTGGCCAGTACAAATGATCATTAAAAGCTGATCATTGGTGCTCATTGGGTAAAGGCTTATAAGTGAAGTATAATTCATAGCATCACAAAGTTTGGGATAGATTGGATTATATGGAGGCTTCGAGTATCTATTTGAGTCTGAAATTTTGTCATCGTATTGAAATTGAGCAAGAATAACGTGGGCATTAGATTCAGGTCATTCTGAGCTCTAAATCAAAAGTTACGGACGATTTAGAGCGGACATGTCATGTTGATTGGCCAGTTCAAATGATCATTCTAAGTTGATCATTGGTGCTCATTGGGTAAATGCTTATAACTGAAGCATAATGCATGGCATTACGCAGTTTGGGATTGATTGGATTACTTGGAGGCTTTGAGTATCTATTTGAGTCTAAAATTTTGTTACAATATAGAAAATTGAGATAGCATAACGTGGGTGTTGGATTCATGTCATTGTGAGCTCTAAATCAAAAGTTATGTACAATTTAGTGCAGACATATCAAGTTGATTGGCCAGTTAAAATGATCATTCTAGCTGTTCAATGTTGCTCATTGATTAAAATCTCATAAGTGAAGCATAATGCATGGCATCTTGCAGTTTGGGATAGATTGGATTACCTGAAGGCTTTATCGTATCTATTTCAGTCCTAAATTGTATCACAATATAAAAAATTGAGCTAGCTTAACATGGGCAATGGATTCGTGTCATTCTAAGCTCTAAATCTAAATTGACTGACGATTTAGTGTTGACATGTCAAGTTAATCGGATAGATAAAATGATCATTCTAAATGGATCAATGGTTCTCATTGAGTAAAGGCTAATAACTGAATTATAATGCATGGCATCACAAAGTTTGAGATAGATTGGTTTATTTGTAAGCTTTGTCGTATCTATTTGAGTCTGAAATTTTGTCATAGTATTGAAAATTAATCTAGCATAACGTGGACGTTGGATTCATGTCATTCTGAGCTCTAAATCAAAAGTTACAGAAAATTTACTTTAGACATGTCAAGTTGATTGGACAGTTCAAATGATGATTCTGAGCTGATCATTGGTGCTCATTAAGTAAAGGCTTATAAGTGAAGCATGATGCATGGCATCACACGGTTTGGGATAGATTGGATTACTTGGAGGCTTTGTCATATTTATTTGAGTCTGAAATTTTGTCACAATATAGAAAATTGAGCTAGCATAATGTGGGCGTTGGATACATGTCATTCTGAGCTCTAAATCAAAAGTTATGGAAGATTTAGTGCGGACATTTCAAGTTGATCGGCCAGTTAAAATGATCATTCTTGCTGATCATTGGGGCTCATTGACTAAAACCTCATAAGTGAAGCATAATGCATGGCATCATGCATATTGGGAGAGATTACATTACCTGGAGGGTTTGCCATATCTATTTCATTACTAAATTATATCACAATATATAAAATTGAGCTAGCTTAACATGGGCGTTGGATTCGTGTCATTCTGAGCTCTAAATCTAAATTGACAGACGATTTAGTGTTGACATGTCAAGTTGATCGGATAGAGAAAATGATCATTCAAAATGGATCAATGGTTCTCATTGAATAAAGGCTAATAACTGAATTATAATGCATGGCATCACACAGTTTAGGATAGATTGGATTACTTAGAATCTTTATTGTGTCTAATCTATTTGAGTCTGAAATTTTGTCATAATATTGAAAATTGAGCTAGCATAACGTGGGCGTTGGATTAATGTCATTCTGAGCTCTAAATCAAAAGTTACGGACAATTTGCTATGTCTTGTCAAGTTGATTGACCAGTTCAAATGATCATTCTAAGCTTATCACTGGTGCTCATTGAGTAACGGCTTATAAGTGAAGCATAATGCATGGCATCACGTAATTAGGGATAGACTAGATTACTTTGAGGCTTTGTCGTATCTATTTGAGTCTGAAATTTTGTCACAATATATAAACTTGAGCTAGCATAATGTGGGCATTGGATTCATGTCATTCTGAGCTCTAAATAAAAAGTTATGGACGATTTAGTATGGACATGTCAAGTGGATCGGCCAGTTAAAATGATCATTCTAAAATGATCATTGGTGCTCATTTATTAAAACCTCATAAGTGAAGCATAATGCATGTCATCATGCAGTTTTGGATAGATTGGATTATTTGAACGGTTTGTCGTATCTATTTCATTCCTAAATTTTATCAAAAAGTTGAAAATTAGGCTAGATTAACATGGGCGTTGGATTCGTGTCATTTTGAGCTCTAAGTCTAAATTGATATACGATTTAGTGTTGGCATGTCTAGTTGATCGGCCAGATAAAATAATCATTCTGAACGGATCAATGGTTCTTATTGAGTAAAGGCTAATAAATGAATTATAATGCATGGCATCACGCAGTTTGGGATAGAGTGAATTATTTTTAAGCTTTGTCGTATCTATTTGAGTCTTAAATTTTGTCATAGTATAGAAAATTGAGCTACCATAACGTGGGCATTGGATTCATGTCAATCTGAGTTCTAAATCAAAGGTTAGAGAAGATTTAGGGTGGACATGTCAAGTTGATTGGCCCGTTCAAATCACTATTCTAAGCTGAGCATTGGTGCTCATTGAGTAGATGGTTATAAGTGAAGTATAATGCATGAAATCACACAGTCTCGGATAGATTGGATTTCTTGGAGGCTTTGTCGTATCTATTTGAGTCTGAAATTTTGTCATAGTATAGAAAATTGAGCTAGCATAATGTGGGCGTTGATCATGTCATTCTGAGCTGTAAATCAAAAGTTACAGACGATTTAGTGCGGACAAGTCAAGTTGATTGGCCAATTCAAATGATTATTCTAAGCTGATCATTGGTGCTCATTGAGTAAAGGCTTATATGTGAAGCATAATGCATGGCATCCGCAGTTTGGAATAGATTGGATTACTTGGAGGCTTTGAGTATCTATTTGAGTCTGAAATTTTGTTACAATATAGAAAATTGAGATAGCATAACGTGGGCGTTGGATTCATGTCATTGTGAGCTCTAAATCAAAAGTTATGTACAATTTAGTGCAGACATATCAAGTTGATTGGCCAGTTAAAATGATCATTCTAGCTGATCAATGTTGCTCATTGATTAAAATCTCATAAGTGAAGTATATTGCATGGCATCATGCAGTTTGGGATAGATTGTATTACCCGAAGGCTTTATCATATCTATTTCAGGCCTAAATTGTATCAAAATATAGAAAATTGAGCTAGCTTAACATGGGCAATGGATTCGTGTCATTCAAAGCTCTAAATCTAAATTGACTGATGATTTAGTGTTGACATGTCAAGTTGATCGGATAGATAAAATGATCATTCTAAACGGATCAATGGTTCTCATTGAGTAAAGGCTAATAACTGAATTATAATGCATGGCATCACAAAGTTTGGGATAGATTGGTTTATTTGTAAGCCTTGTCGTATCTATTTGAGTCTGAAATTTTGTCATAGTATTGAAAATTGAGCTAGCATAACGTGGACGTTGGATTCATGTTATTCTGAGCTCTAAATCAAAAGTTACAGACAATTTACTCGGGACATGTAAAGTTGATTGGCCAGTTCAAATTATGATTCTAAGCTGATCATTGGTGCTCATTAAGTAAAGGCTTGTAAGTGAAGCATAATGCATGGCATCACACAGTTTAGGATAGATTGGGATAGAGTGAATTATTTTCAAGTTTTGTCGTATCTATTTGAGTCTGAAATTTTGTCATAGTATAGAAAATTGAGCTACCATAACGTGGGCATTGGATTCATTCAATCTGAGTTCTAAATCAAAAGTTACAGACGATATAGGGCGGACATGTCAAGTTGATTGGCCAGTTCAAATGACCATTCTAAGCTGAGCATTGGTGCTCACTGAGTAGATGGTTATAAGTGAAGTATAATGCATGAAATCACACAGTTTGGGATAGATTGGATTACTTGGAGGCTTTGTCGTAACTATTTGAGTCTGAAATTTTGTCGTAGTATAGAAAATTGAGCTAGCATAATGTGGGCATTGAATTCATGTCATTCTGAGCTGTAAATCAAAAGTTACGGACGATTTAGTGCGGACATGTCAAGTTGATTGGTCAGTTCAAATGATTATTCTAAGCTGATCATTGGTGCTCATTGAGTAAAGGCTTATATGTGAAGCATCATGCATGGCATCCGCAGTTTGGGATAGATTGGATTACTTGGAGGCTTTGTCGTATCTATTTGAGTCTGAAATTTTGTCACAATAGAGAAAATTGAGCCAGCATAACGTGGGCATTGGATTCATGTCATTCTGAACTCTAAATCAAATGTTACGGACGATTTAGTGCAGACATGTAAAGTTTGTTGGCCAGTTCAACTGATCTAAGCTGATCATTGGTGCTCGTTGAGTAAAGTCTTATAAGCGAAGCATAATGCATGCACTACAAGAAAAAATTAATATTTCCGATGGCATTTCCGACAGAAAAAAACCGTCGATGTTTTCCAAGGCCTATGCGATGATTTTCCGACGGACTTCCGATGGAATTTTTTTGTCGGTGATCCGTCGGTATTTTCTGACGCATGCACTACCATCGGGAAATCGATGGTAAAACCTGATGGCTTTCCATCTATTTTCCGATGAAAATGTAGGCGTCGGGATATCCTCTTAAAACAATCGCAAATTGCCAACAAAATACAAGCCGTCGGTTTTTTCCGACTATTTCCCGATGGAATGTTGTTTTTACTATACGTTTAGAATCCGTCCGGAACATATTGATGGGCTGACGTCCAGTATAGTTGTTGGTCATCAGAAAAATCTGGCAGTGGTCGAAAACCATCAAAAATCCGTCGGAAACAGAATATTTTTAAGAATAATCTATTAAAAATTTGTGATTTTTTGTTAAAAATTCGTAATAATATATTAAAAATTCGTAATAAACTATTAAAAATTCGTGATAATTTTCTAATTTTCAATATAAATACGCTATGCCCCTTAACAATTTCACCAGAACAAAAAATCTTAAGAAAATGTCTTCTTCGGGTTCTTATGATTATTTTCGATCGTGGATGGATAAACCTTGGTATGATTCAACAACAGGGGAATTGACTGATGAATTTGCGCAAGGTGTTGAAGAGTTCATGACATTTGCATCAAACAATAGCATGATATCGGAATACGGTAAAATGTATTGTCCGTGTATTAATCTCTATTAGAGAAGTACATAATCATTTCTATAGGACTGGATTTATGCCAAGTTACAAAATTTGGTATTCACATGCAGAAACTGATGCAACAATGCAATATTATGGTAGTACTTCAAAAAGGTTAGATAGTACTAATGTTAGGGTAGAGGAACTGGCATCACAAGTTGATATAAACGTAGGTATTGTTCAGATGGTGAATGATGCATTTCGTGAACAAAGAGCAATATACACTGAGGATAGTAGTAGAATAGAGGAACCTAATTTGGAAGCCCAGAATGTTTTTGATATGTTAGATACATCGAAGCAGCCTTTATATAAAGGATGTAGAGATGGATTATCACCTTTATCTGCTGCAAGCATGTTGCTGGCGATAAAGAAGGATTTCAACTTGGTTGAAGATTGTGTGAATACGATAGCTGATTTTGTTAGAGATATATTACCTGAAGATAATATTGCACCTGCTTCATATTACAAGGTTCAAAAACTTGTAGCTGGTCTTGGAATTCCATATCAGATGATCGATGTATGTATTAACAATTGCATGTTCTATTGGAGAAATAATGAAAACCGCATGAAGTGCCAATTTTGTCACAAACCTCAATTTCAAGAGACAAGCGGCAGAGTACCTATTCCGCATAAACGGATGTGGTATTTTTCATTAACGGAGAGATTAAAGAGGTTATATCAATCCGAACACACGGCAAAACCTATGAGATGGCATGCAGAACATAATTCGAATGGAGAAATTGTGCATTCCTCGAATGCTGAAGCATGGAAATATTTTCAACAAGTTTATCCAAGTTTTGAATATGAGCCTAGGAACGTATACCTCGGGTTATCTACATATGGATTCAACCCTTTTGGGAAGCATGGGAGGCAATACTCGTTGTGGCCAGTTATCGTGACACCTTATAATTTGCCTCCTTCGTTGTGCATGAAACGAGAGTTTTCGTTTCTAACAATTCTCCTCCACGGTCCAGAACATCCTAAGCGATTGCTTGATATTTTTTTGCAGCCACTAATTCATGACTTAAAAATACTGTGGGAAAATTGTGTCGAAGCATTCGATGTTTCCAACCAACATAACTTCTTGATGCGAGCAGTACTTATGTGGATCATAAGTGATCTTCTAGCATATGGTATGATATCACGATGGTCGACGCATGGAAGATTAGCATACCCATATTGTCAAGATAATACTGATGCGTTCCAACTGAAACACTAACGAAACACTAGTTGGTTCGATTGTCATCGTCGATTTCTACCACAAGATCATCCATATCACCGGAGCACGAAATTGTTTAGGAAAAACAAAAAAAAAAATTGATGGTCCACCTCCTATTCTTGACAGGATTTATATGATGACTCAGCTTAGAGATTTTGGTGGTGAGAGAACGGCTTCATGTGGAGGTAACGGACATTACCCTATTGATGGTAGTAGGGAATACCATAATTAGCACAAGAAGAGCATTTTTTGAGATTTACCATATTGGAAGTACCATTTGTTGCACCATAATCTAGATGTTATGCACATTAAGAAAATTTGTTTTGACAACATAATGAATACCGTTCTAAATGTGCAAAGAAAAAAAAAAGATAATTTGAAAGTTAGATTGGATTTGCTAGATATTTGTTTCCGGAAGGAACTACATGTAATTTCAAATGGAAAATTATTATCTCCCGCATTCCGGTTGGATGCGGATGCAAAAGACGAATTCTTTGACTGAATTAAGCATAGTGTCAAATTTCCCGATGGATACACATCTAATCTTCATAATTGTGTCAATACTACTGTAGGCAAATTTTCATGGATGAAAAGTCATGACTGTCATGTATTCATGCAATGACTATTCCCATTTGCCTTTAGCGATCTTCTGCCTAAAAACATCTACGGAACAATTGCGGTTACGTTTACATTATTTTATATATAAATAATCATAATTTCATATATTATATGATGTTAAATTTATGATTATTTATTTTTTCCATACTTTAATTATATATAAATTATCTTTTTTCTGATAATACTTCATTTCAGATTATTATAATTAGAATAAACTATACTAAACCAAAAAATATTGGAAATAAATATTTATGAATTTATTTTTAAATTTATCTACAAAAATATATATTTTTTCAAAATATCCTAACCCGACGGATTTCTGACGCCGTTGGTAATTCTATCAGAAATCCGTTGGCAAAGCGTCGAAACCGTCGACAATCATCTAATTTATAAATTTATTTTTAAATTTATCTATATATTTTTTCGAAATATTGATTTCCTCACCCGACGGATTTCAACATTTATTGGAAATTAGAAGATATTTTAAGTAACATATGTACATGACTTAATCTATTTTATTATTTGATTTTTGAATTGAAAACTAACATAATTTAGAATGGTATTGAAATTTGATTCAAATTGTTCAACTCTATATATAATCGATTGAATCCAAAATAAGTATACCCTTTTTTATATTTTATTGGATCATATATAGACGATTATATTTTGTATAGTGAATCATATATAGACGATCCAAAATAAATTTTATTTTGAAACACTTTGTGTAGTGATTCCTTAATGAAATTCTTATATTAAGAATAATAAAATAATAGAAACAGTACATTTCCTACATATATATGGATACGAATTACATTGAGTTCAAAATACATTATCGTTTTAACTCAACAGTCAAGAAACATGTAGTATACATATAAATATTTTTATACTTTAATTATACATAAATATTTTTTTCAAAATATTGATTTATGGAACTGACGGATTTCCGACGGCTTTGGTAATTCCATTGGAAAGCCATCGGAAAACCGTCAAAAACCTATTTGCAACATGGGCAGACTATTTGTCGATCATGCACGGGTTCTAAGCAGTCCGACGTATTTCTGACGGCCATATGCAGGAAATGTAATTCCCAACCCGGGCTTTTGCAAAAATATTTATTAAATTCCCGATGGAAATTACCATCGGCAATATCTAATATAACCTACGGTCGTTTTTTCTCCTTTTTCTCTCTCGTGTTTCTCTCCTTCTCTGCCTCTTCGCCTCCCCACCGATGTCGTCGCCGGAAATCGCTTTTCTTCTTCACCTCTTGCCGCTGTCATCGCAAATCATGTAAGATTTATTTATATGAAGTGCTTGGGGTAGAAGATGATATAAAACTGTCTCTGCTTCGTTTCAAATTTGAACCATTTGTGAGTTTGCGTTGTTGGCATTGTGGCAAGAATCACTGTTGTATAGGAGAAGCCTATAAATATATTACATAATCTGGTCGGACCTTTTCCCAAATAAATACAGAAAGTCTTGTTTTTTGTTTATGGAAGTTGTAATATTTGATCCGAAAAAACTGTTTGTATAAAAGCAAAAAGCAGTTTTTTTATTACTAATGAGTCTTTACAAGCCTGTTAATTTGGAAACCAAAGAGTAGTTAACGACTGTTGTTCTTCGACTATTTGTCGATCCTCGAAAAGGAAAAATCGGTGTTTTTGCCGGAGTTGTTCCATTGTAGCTTCTGTTTTTTTCTTTTCCGAAAAAATAAAGGTCGAACTTCGTAAATTGTTTGACTTGTGAGGCCAAATTTGTTCGATAGACTCATTCTATGGTTTGTGAAGAGCCAGTGCTTTACTACGCTTCGGTATTCGATTTTATCTAAACTCATAGAATCAAAAGATGGTTTGATGCGGAAAGTTTGTGATTCTTTGTTTTACTAACTTTTGATGGTGCATTTGTTGAATTTCGTTTGAATGGTTGCATGAGTGCAAACTGTTTGTTTAAATGTCTGAAAGCCAACTTACAGTTGCTCATTCTGCTGTTTATTAATGTAAACGATAGGTTTTGTGTATAATTAGGGCAGCGAGGTAGAAATTGTAGCTTGATTAGAACATGTCTTCACATCCGTTTCTCATTTGGTAATTCGTGTAGTAAAATTATGAGGTGCCGTAACGTCATTACATTAGTTTTTCATTCAATGTATCATTAAAATCAAAGGTTGAACTGTACTTAACTTTTGTTTTAAATGTTAAGAAAAGCATTTTATTTTAGATGAAATAATATGACTTATTATCTATCTAAAAGTTACTCAACTTATAATGAAAATTACAAAATACAAGTGATTACGAGAGTGAAAACTAATTAATTTTATACTAAAAATTGGAAAACTTCTTTAAAAACATTTCATTAAAATAAAAATAATTGATTATTATTTTAAATAATTTAATGTTTTCAAAGAAAAAATGGCAAATAGTAAATGTAGATATACTAATAAAATGTCAAAATCATAATGTTTTAAGGTCGTATCAAGAGTACCAAAGACGTGGTGAGTTATCTACTCCGAGTTGTATACCAACTCAAATTCCAGAATCTGTAAATGATTTTTTTCGACCAATGACAATTGAAGAATTGGTTCATCAGTCTGGTCGTGAACTTCTTACTTTTCTCGATCCGAGACATCAAGGAAATTAAACATGGTAAATTAATTTTTCTATAATTATATTTAAAATAATTATTTTAACTCTATTTTAATAAATATTCGTAGTTTAGTATTTCAAACAATGGAATAAGCAAATATATATTAAAGATGCTTCATTCTCTTTTGAACAAACCATATACCAAATTTAGAGATATTCCGTACGAAGAACATCAGATTTGGTTCAAAATGTTTGCGATATGTTAATTTATTTTTAAATATATAATTGTGTTAAGTAGTTTTTAATAATATTTTTAGTAATCTATAAGTAAATTTCGCAGCAATAATTTACATGGGATCCCATGAACACAAAATTGGTGGAAGAAGCTTTTCATAAAGAGGTGGCAGTACAATTTTCCCGCCACATGCACAAGAGGAAACAAAAATGGAAAAAGGAAAAAGATAAAACAAGAGGGTTGAATGAGACGTTTGGAACGACTTTATTCGTTATTGGGAATCTTTCAGCGCTGAAGTCATCTCGAGGACTAATTCGGGAAACCGGAAGAGCGACCGAGTAGGCAAAGGCATTTACATTCACAATGCCGGATCAACTAGTTTTCTGAGATGAGCCGATCAATTGGTAAATTAATTATTATATTAATTTTACTTATTATTATTTGAAAATTTTTAAATTATTAATTCAGAATTTTTTTAATTTTACGCACAAGAATTTGGAGCGCCCCCAGATCAATTGCAACTTTTCGAGGCCGTCCACATGAAAAAAAAATACTGGTGGCATCCAAGATGGTCTTGTTAATGAGATCATCGAAAAAGTAAAAAAGAAAAAAGTGATATTTTAACTCAACAGTCTCAAGTTGGTTCTTCATCTTTGGTCGCCGAATTGTCTCGTTCTGAGATTAACCATCTCATTCTTGATGTAAGTTTGATTTTTCTTTTTATTTATTTTTATATTTAATATTATAATATCTTTTAATAATATTTTTTTTTGTTTTTACAGGAAGTACCATTTTCTAAGGGTCGTCATCAAGGACTCGGGAGAGTTGTAGATACCGGTGGTGCAACATCTACGGCTAGAAACGAGGAGAATGACAAGATAAAAAACAAATGGCGGCTATGGAGATAGAGATGAAGAATCTTAAAAATATTGTATTGGATGGAGAGGTGAAGTGAACCACACGAGGGGTGATTAACCTGGTGATAAATCACAACTTAGAAGCTAGGATGGCTGGTCTCAACTAGGGTTCTAAGCGATAGAGTTTTAGGAGAAAAACTCGTAGGAAAAAGTTCTATCTTTATTAATAATCAAAAGTTTTTGAACTACAATATTGAAGGAGCCTTATTAATATGCTCGGTAGCCTTGACCTTTTAGGGTCGACCCAAAATAAAAATGGAAAAGTTACAAAAGTTCATAAGGAAAATTACAAAAAGGAAATAACCAAAAAAGGACAACTACCAAAATTGTTCTTGACTCAAATATGGAAAACTACTAATTCATATCCTGAAAAACAGAAAAGGCAAGTATATAATTGAAAACTTACCTTTTTACCTTTGGGCCAAGAAATGGAAGGTGGCCGACCTTGTGGGTTGCACGCGCCTAGCTCATAGCCTTCAACTTGGAGTAGGTTTACAAAATGTTGGACCTTGACCTCTTTTTCCACGAGAGCCCAAGTCTCTGGAGTCCTTTGCAATGTTGAGAAATCCTTGGATTCTTCCCTGTACTCTTGGCCTAATGCTCCTTGTCCTTGGTCTTCTAGGAGCTTGTCTACCCACAAGCTGAACTTGTTGAAAAGTGCCCTTGTTCTACTCCTTGTCATGGCTCCTGGTGGCACCACTGGTGTAGAGAGTTCATCCAGATTCATGCCTTGAAGCTGGTATATGAATTGTTCCGAGTCTTCTTGTGTAGAGGTGGAAATGATGGTGCAATCACGTGAGCCGTCTGGAATGTGCATGGAGCTGGCCGAGTTAGGATCGGAGCCGGCCAGATTGATTTGTGAGCTTGCGGCATCACCAATTAGGCTGGCGGTGTCATTCACGTCGCCGCCAGTTGGGACGGAGGTTTGGGCCTCTCTGCCGGAAAAGTTGGTCGGCCCGGCCCGGCTGATCATAGGGCCGGTGGTACCGCTTGGCCCGGCAGACGCGCCAAATGGCCCGGCTGTCTCGGGCAGAGGGAGATACAACCCGTGAGGGTGCATTTGGGACTACCCCTTCTTGCAAGTGATGCACCTTGCACAATGGGCTTCTACTGACCTCTTGATGTGTGGCCAATGGAAATGCTCCTTTACCACTGCTAGTGTCTTGTCAACACCAAAGTGGCCCATAAGACCTCCTCCATGAGCTTCTCCGGTGATAAGCTCTCGTAGAGATCCTTGTGGTATGCACATCTTTCTTTCCCGGAACAAGAACCCATCATGGATATAGTACTTGCCATGACTCCCTGTGTCACACTCCTTGTAGCTCTCAGCAAAGTCAGGATCATCCTTATACAGGTCCTTGATGTGCTCGAATCCTAAGACCTTTGCTTCCATTGTAGATATCAAAGCAAACCTCCTTGATAATGCATCAGCTACCACATTATCATTGCCCTTCTTGTACTTGATGACGTAAGGGAAGGTTTCTATAAACTCCATCCACCTAGCATGTCTCCTCTTGAGGTTGGTTTGCCCTTTAAGGTGTTTGAAATCTCGTGATCATTGTGGATCACAAACTCCTTGGACAACAAGTAATGTTGCCAAGTCTCCAATGCTCGGACTAGGGCATAGAGCTCATTGTCGTAGGTGGGGTAATTCAGTGAGGCCCCACCTAACTTCTCACTGAAGTATGCCACTGGCCTTCCTCCTTGGGTTAGCACTGCTCCTATGCATATTCCAGAGGCATCACGCTCCACTTCAAACGTCTTGTTGAAGTCGGGCATGACTAGTACTGGTGCATGCGTGAGGCTGTCCTTCAAGGCCTGGAATGCCTTCTCTTGAGATTCTCCCCAGCTGAATCCCACATTCTTCTTCACTACTGCAGTCAATGGTGAGGCAATGCTGCTGAAGTTGGGCACAATTCTTCTGTAGAAGCTGGCCAGGTCATGGAAGCTTCTCACTTGGCTGATGTTGCTCGGTGTTGGCCATTCTTGTATGGCTCGAATCTTCTCTTCATCAACCTGTAATCCCTGTGAAATTACAACAAAGCCTAAGAAAACAAGCTTGCCAGTACAAAAGGTGCACTTTTTGAGATTGGCATAAAACTCTTCTTGTCAAAGGGTTTTAAGAACCATCTCAAGATGTGTAAGGTGTTCCCGTAGGCATTTACTGTAAACAAGTATGTCATCAAAATAGACTACTACAAACTTACTGATGTACGTCCTAAGAACTTGGTTCATAAGGTGCATGAAGGTGCTTTGGGCATTAGTCAAGCCAAATGGCATGACTGTCCACTCGTAGAGCCCTTGCTTTGTCTTGAAAGCAGTCTTCCACTCATCACCATCCTTCATCCTGACCTGGTGGTATCCACTCTTGAGGTCTATCTTGGAGAACACTGTGGCTCCACTCAGCTCATCTAGCATGTCATCCAGCCTTGGTATAGGGTGCCAGTACGTGACTGTGATGTTGTTGATGGCTCGGCAGTCTACACACATTCGCCAAGTCCCATCCTTCTTGGGGACTAGTAACACTGGTTCGGCACATGGACTGAGGCTCTCTCGAGCATAGTCTTTCTCTAGGAGCTCCTTAACCTGCTTCTCAAGATCCTTGGACTCCTCTGGACTCATCCGGTAGGCTGGTTGATTGGGTAAGGCTGCTCCGGGCACGATGTCAATCTGGTGTTCTATGCCGTGCAAGGGAGGTAAGCCTGCTGGTATCTCCTCAGGGAATACATCCTGGAATTTGTTGAGGAGGGCTACTACTTCAGGAGGTAGCTCTACCTGTTCTTTCTCTACACTCAAAACCTCTTTGAAAACTATTAGTAACATTAAGTCCTTTGAGGCTAAAGCTCTCCGGACATGAATCGGTTGAATGAGAAAATTAGATTTAATGAGTTTTTTTCCTTAGTCATTTCCTGTTGTAGCTCGTGTACCTGTGCAGGGGTGAGAGGAGCTAGACTGACCTTTCTCTTATCGTGCACAAATGTGCATAGGTTTGTCCGGACATCATGCCTTGTCTCCTTGTCGAACTGCCATGGTCTTCCTAGCAGAAGATAACCAGCTTGCATGGGCACCACGTCACAAACTACTTGATCCTGGTATCTGCCCACACTGAATGGCACGGTTACTTGCTCATGGATCTTGAGCTCCACCTTGTCATCAATCCATCTCAGTCGATATGTCCGGGGGTGCTTTGTCTTCTCTAGACCTAGCTTATCAACCATATAGGCACTAGCCACATTAGTGCAAGAACCACCATCTATGATGGGATTACATACCTTGCCCTTGATGGTGCACCAGCTGTGGAAGATGTTCTCCCTATGAATGGTTTCGGAGAGGTCTACCATTGCACTGAGGATGCGTCTAGTGACCAGTACTTCCCTCACATCAGGGTACTCTATGTCACCGTAGTCTGCTTCTGGTTCAAAGTCCTCTTCATCTTAAGACTCATATTCTCCAGCTTCCGTTATCAGCATGACTCGGTTGTTTGGGCAGTCCCTTGAGATGTGACCGCGACACCTACACCTAAAGAAAGTGATATCACGGGATCTCCGAGGGTTAGAAGACTTACTAGGCTCTCTCTGGTCACGGGTTTGCTCAGGAGGCTTGCTCTTGAACCGTGATTCGATTTCTATACTCTTGCCCTTGTCCACGGGCTTGGTGCTAATGCTTGGTGCCCAAGGCATCTTAGGTTTGCTGCGTATGTCTTGGCTCTTACGCTTGATGTGCTGTTCAGCCTTGACAAAGAGGTGGAACAAGTCCTTGAAGTCATTGTAGATTTGTCTCTCCACTTTGCGGCTGATCCTTTCGTACAATCCATCCAAGGACTGAGCCATCAATGTTTCCTCATTGTCATTGAGCTCCAGCCTGTTTCTTAGTCTCTCAAACTCCTCGTAGTACTCCTCTACTGATCTTGTGCCCTGTTTAAGAGTACGAAAACGTCGTTGGAAATCTCTATGTAAATAAGGTGGGACCAACCTTTGCCTCATGAGATCCTTTATGTCGACCCAAGAATCTATGGGCCTCAATCTTCTTCTCCTATGGTCAGAAGCCTCACGATCCCACCAGATGAGGGCATTATCCGTGAGTTGTACTACTGCCATGGAGACTCTCCTAGGGCCTAGTTTGTTGTAATGGTCGATGATGTGATCCGTCCTTCTTTCCTAATCTTGGTAGGCCTGGGGGTCTACTTTCCTGCAAAACTAGGAGGTATTAGCTTGACATCGTGACTGTTTACCCGATTGTAGGCATAGTCATCTCCATCCTCATGATGTCTAAGGGGCATCCTTGGTCTCTAGTGATGACCATAGGGCTCGTAACCATTTCCCTCTGCTTCTGGTTGCAGTGGAGGTCCTCTTGGTCTAGGTTGATAGCCGTGAGGTTGTTGGTCCTCATCTCCTTCCGGTTGGGGTTCCTCCTGTTCTGGCCGTGTCCTAGGGTGATCAAGACCTTCAGCAGGGTCTTGGTCAGCCCTCACGTGCCTTATGGTCTGGAACCTCACCGGCCTCTCCACACGCTCCAGCCTCTCACGGATTGATGCGAGTTGTGTTTGGAGGGTGGTGAACATGGCCATCATGGCCTCGGTTGCATCTTGATTTGCTTCAGCCATCGTGTGCTACAAAAAGAAAAACAAGTTAGTTTGCTTCTAAGAATCCTTTAGGAGAGTTTTCTCTTATAGTAGAAGAAGATGCAAATAGAAAAGGAAAAATTAGAAAAAAGGAAAGATCCTAACAATTAATGTTGCAAATCCTACCAATTAATGTAAATCTCCTATATTTATTTTTTTGGTCGATTTTCTTGATTTTCTTTTCTTTTTTTCAATTTTTTTATTTAACTTAATTAATAATGGAAAATATGATTTCAACAAAAGGGAAAAATGAAGTTGCAAGAAAAAAGATGAATCTAGATCATAGTGATGCACTTAGGAGCTCATGCACTCGGTTTGAATTTTAGATGTGATTTTTTTGATTTTTTGAATGAAACTTAAACTAATACACAAATTGGAAATAAGGAAAAAGTAAAGGATAGAAAAAACCTGGTTTTTAGGAGCTTAAGCTCTGATACCAAAATGATACAAGCCTTGAATCAAGGCCGTAACACTCGCGGACTGGTTGGAGAAGATTAGGCAAGAAACTTGGCCTTAGGATTCTGGATGGGGGTTTTCTGGTGCGTATTGGATGGAGAGGTGAAGTGAACCACACGAGTGGTGATGAACCTCATGATAAATCACAACTTAGAAGCTAGAAGGGCTGGTCTCAACTAGGGTTCTAAGCGATAGAGTTTTAGGAAAAAAAACTCATAGGAAAAAGTTCTATATTTATTAATAATCAAAAGTTATCGAACTAAAATGCTGAATGAGCCTTATTAATATGCTCGGCAGCCTTGACCTTCTAGGATCGTCCCAAAATAAAAATGGAAAAGTTACAAAAGTGCATAAGGAAAATTACAAAAAGGACTAACCAAAAAAGGACAACTACCTAAATTGTTCTTGACTCAAAAATGGAAAACTACTAATTCCTACCCTGAAAAACAGAAAAGGAAAGTATATAATTGAAAACTTACCTTTCTTACCTTTCAGCCAAGAAATGGAAGGTGGCCGACCTTGTGGGTTGAACGCGCCTAGCTCCTAGTCTTCAACTTGGAGTAGGTTTACGAAATGTTGGGCCTTTACCTCTTTTGCCACGAGAGACCAAGTCTCTGGAGTCCTTTGCAATGTTAAGAAGCCCTTGGATTCTTCCTTGTACTCTTGGCCCAATGCTCCTTGTCGTTGGTCTTCTAGGACCTTGTCTACCCACAAGCTGAACTTGTGGAAAAGTGCCCTTGTTCTCCTCTTTGTCATGGCTCCTGTTGGCACCAGTGGTGTAGAGACTTCATCCAGGTTCATGCCTTGAAGCTGGTAGCTGAGTTGATCCGAGTCTTCTTGTGTAGAGGTCGAAATGGTGGTGCAATCGCGTGAGCCGGCTGGATTGTGCATGGAGCTGGTCGAGTTGGGATCGGAGCCGGCCAGATTGATTTGTGAGCCGGTGGTATCAACAGTTGCGCCGGCGGTATCATTCACATTGCTGCCAGTTGGGCCGGAGGTTTGGGCCTCTCCGCCGGAAAAGTTGGTCGGCCCGGCCCGGCTGATCATAGGGCCAGCGGTACCGCTTGGCCCGGCAGACACGCCAAATGGCCCGACTGTCTCGGGCAAGCCTTCGGGTCGGCAATTTTGGTCTTCTCGCTGGCCAGACAATCTGATGTCCTCATCAATAATGCATGACATCACGCAGTTTGGGATATATTGGATTACCTGGAGGCTTTATCGTATCTATTTGAGTATGAAATAGCAGTCATATGGTAAGCATGTTTGCTTTTGAAGTTATCCTTGGGATCCGTCCCCCTTCTTTCTTCTTTTCCTTCCTGACTTGTCACAATATAGAAAATTCAGCTAGCATAACAAGGGCATTGGATTCATGTCATTCTGAGATCTAAATCAAAAGTTACGGATGATTTAGTGCGGTCATGTCAAGTTGATTGGCCAGTTCTACTAATCATTCTAAGCTGATCATTGGTGCTCATTGAGTAAAGGCTTATAAGTGAAGCACAATGCATGTCATCATGCAGTTTGGGATATATTAGATTTCTTGGAGGCTTTGTCGTATCTATTTGAGTATAAAATTTTGTCACAATATAGAAAATTGAGCTGGCATAACAAGGGCATTGGATTCATGTCATTTTGAGCTCTAAATCAAAAGTTAGGGATGATTTAGTGCGGACATATCAAGTTGATTGGCCAGTTCTACTAATCATTCTAAGTTGATCATTGGTGCTCATTGAGTAAAGGCTTATAAGTGAAGCATAATGCATGGCATCACGCAATTTGGTATATATTGGATTACTTTGAGGCTTCGTCGTATCTATTTGAGTCAGAAATTCTGTCATAGTATAGAAAATTGAGCAAGCATAACGGGGGCATTGGATTCATGTCAATCTGATCTCTAAATCAAAAGTTACGGACGATTTAGGGCGGACATGTCAAGTTGATTGGCCAGTTCAAATGATCATTCTAAGCTGATCATTGGTGCTCATTGCATAGAGGTTATAAGTGAAGCATAATGCATGACATCACGCAGTTTGGGATAGATTGGATTACTTGGAGGTTTTGTCGTATCTATTTCAGACTGAAATTTTGTCATAGTAAAGAAAATTGAGCTAGCATAATGTGGGCATTGGTTTCATGTCTTTTTTAGCTCTAAATCAAAAGTTACGGAAGATTTAGTGCGGACATGTCAAGTTGATTGGTCAGTTCAAATGATCATTCTAAACTGATCATTGGTGCTCATTGAGTAAAGGCTTATAAGTGAAGCATAATACATGGCATCACATAGTTTGGGATAGCTTAGATTACTTGGAGGATTTGTCGTATCTATTTGAATCAGAAATTTTGTCACAATATTGAAAATTGAGGTAGCATAACGTGGACATTGGATTCATGTCATTCATAGCTCTAAATCAAAAGTTACGGACAATTTAGTGCAGACATGTAAAGTTGATTGGCCACTTAACCTGATCATTTTAAGCTGATCATTGGTGCTCATTGAGTAAAGGCTTATAAGTGAAGCATAATGCATGGCATCACGCAGTTTAAGATAGATTGGATAACTTGCAGGCTTGGTGGTATCTATTTGAGTCGGAAAAATAGTCACAATATAGAAAATTGAACTAGCATAACGTGGGCATTGGATTCATGTCATTCTGAGTTCTAAGTCAAAAGTTACGAACGATTTAATGCTGACATGTCAAGTTGATTGGTCAGTTGAAATGATCATTCTGAGCTGATCATTGGCGCTAATGGAGTAAAGGCTTATAAATGAAGTATAATGCATCGCATCACGCAGTTTGGGATAGATTGGATTATTTGGAGGCTTTTTCGAATCTATTTAAGTCTGAAATTTTGTCACAATATAGAAAATTGAGCTAGCATAACGTGGGGATTGGATTCATGTCATTCTTAGCTTTAAATCAAAAGTTTTGGAAGATTTAGTGTGGACATGTCAAGTTGATTGGTCAGTTCAAATGATCATTCTAACCTGATCACTGGTGCTCATTGAATAATGGCTTATTAGGGAAGCATAATGCATGGCATCACGCATTTCAGGATAGATTAGATTACTTGAAGGCTTCGCATATCAATTTGAGTCTAAAATTTTTTCACAATATAGAAAATATAGCTAGCATAACGTGGGCGTTGGATTCATGTCATTCGGAGCTCTAAATCAAAAGTTACGGATGATTTAGTGCAGTCATGTAAAGTTGATTAGCCTGTTCAACTGATCATTCTAAGCTGATCATTGGTGCTAATTGAGTAAAAGCTTATAAATGAAGCATAATGCATGGCATCACATAGTTCGGGATAGATTTGATTACTTGGAGGATTTGTCATATCTATTTGAGTCTGAAATCTTGTGATAGTATAAAAAATTGAGCTAGCATAACGTGGGCATTGAATTCATGTCATTTTGCGCTCTAAATCAAAAGTTAGGGACGATTTATTGCAAATATGTAAAGTTGATTGGCTAGTTCAACTGATCATTCTAAGCTGATCATTGGTGCTCATTGAGTAAAGGCTTATAAGCGAAGCATAATGCATGGCATCACGCAGTTTTGGATAGATTGGATTACTTGTAAGATTTTTATTTGAGTATGAAATTTTGTCATATTATAGAAAACTGAGCTATCATAACATGGGTGTTGGATTCATGTCAATCTCAGCTCTAAATCAAAAGTTACAGACGATTTAATGCAGACATGTCAAGTTGATTGGTTAGTTCAAATGATCACTCTGAGCTAATCATTGTTGCTGATGGAGTAAAGGCTTATAAGTGAAGCATAATGCATCGCATCACGCAGTCTGGGATAGATTGGATTACTTGGAGGCTTTGTCGAATCTATTTGAGTCTGAAATTTTGTCACAATATAGAAAATTGAGCTAGCATAACGTGGGCATTGGATTCATGTCATTCTGAGCTCTAAATCAAAAGTGACAGACGATTTAGTGTGGACATGTGAAGTTGATTGGTCAGTTCAAATGATCATTCTAAGCTGATCATTGGTGCTCGTTGAGTAAAGCTTATAAGTGAAGCATAATGCATCGCATCATCCACTTTGGGATAGATTAGATTTCTTGGAGGCTTTGTCATATCTATTTGTATTTGAAATTTTGTCACAATATAGAAAATTGAGCTAGCATAATGTGGGCGTTGGATTCATGTCATTTTGAGTTATAAATCAAGAGTTATGGACGATTTTGTGCGGACATGTCAATTTGATTGGCTAGTTCTAATAATCATTGTAAGTTGATCATTGGTGCTCATTGGGTAAAGGCTTATAAGTGAAGCATAATGCATGGCATCACGTAGTTTGGGATATATTGGATTACATGGAGGCCTTTTCGTTTCTAGTTGAGTCTGAAATTTTGTCACAATATAGAAAATTGAGCTAGTATAACGTGGACGTTGGATTCATGTCATTCTGAGCACCAAATCAAAAGTTACGGGCAATTTAGGGCGGACATGTCAAGATTATTCGTCAGTTCAAATGATTATTCTATGCTGATCATTGGTGCTCATTGAGTAAAGGCTTAAAAGTGAAGCATAATGCATGGCATCACACAGTTTGGGATAGATTGGATTACTTGGAGGCTTTGTCGTATCTATTTGAGTCTGAAATTTTGTCACAATATAGAAACTTGAGCTAGCATAACGGGGGCATTGGATTCATGTAATTCTGAGCTCTAAATCAAAAGTTACAAACAATTTAATACAAACATGTAAAGTTGATTGGCCAGTTCAACTGATCATTCTAAACTGATCATTTGGTGCTCACTGAAAAAAGGCTTATAAGTGAAGCATAATGCATGGTATCACGCAGTTCGGGATAGTTTGGACTACTTGGAGGCTTTGTCGTATCTATATGAGTCTGAAATTTTGTCACAATATAAGAAATTGATCTAGCATAACGTGGGCATTGGATTCATGTCATTCCGAGCCCTAAATAAAAAGTTACGGACGATTTAGTGCGGACATGTCAAGTTGATTGGCCAGTTGTTCTTATCATTCTAAGATGATCATTGGTGCTCATTGAGTAATGGCTTATATGTGAAGCATAAAGGATGACCTCATGCAGTTTGGGATAGATTTGATTACTTGGAGGCTTTGTCGTATCTATTTGAGTCTGAAATTTTGTCATAATATAGAAAATTGAGATAGCACAACGTGGGCGTTGGATCGGTTCATTTGAAAGTGCCCAACTAGACAACTAATCACAAGCTTACAAGTAGAACACAAAAATGTTAAGTTTAAAAGTATTAAGGCAATAAAGGAGCTGCAGTTTGAAATGTACAATACTAGCATAATGCAATTGTCTTTGCCAAAGGTTGTTGAAACAGGTCTAGAAAAGCAAGGATTCAACAAAGATCAAGAAGAGACACCTCCTACAATAAACCGATGTTTGGAATCAAGAGGAGACCATGGAAAACCCAACACCTTGGAGGCAAAATAAAGCAACCAGCTGCAATGGAAAGCAGTAATTTCTTCCTTTCCTATCAGGGAGCAATTGCCAGATGGACCATGGCCACATCCGAATCATATAAGGGTCATAAAACGACGTAATGCGCTAAACCAACAAGTAAATCAAGGTATTAACTTGCCTTCTCTAAGTGCAGGCCAAACTGTTTTGAGGGAAAAGCATTTCGAAGGGGGAGTGTATGATGAGGTCATCGGCCCAACCACTGGCCAACTGCCCGGCCCGGCCGGCCCAAGGAACACAAAGGCGGCCAAATACGCGCAAAGGGATACATGGGCGTATCTACATGAATTCAAGCCTAATCAAGAAGCGGCCAGCCATGAACAAACATGGCCTATAATCCTAACTCACAGAGGACACGCAGCGACATGGAGCTTACCCCAAACCAGGCCAGATCAATTCATGCACCACACATCAAGTTGGAGTTTTCGAAACTGACCAAATTTGAAACTTTCCTTATATGAAAGTCTCCAAACGTTTCTTTGGCGACCAGGACACTTTTTGGTACTTCTAAGAGCTCCCTTAAGAACTTCTAGAAGTGAAAATACGCCTTGGACCAGGTGGGTCCATCCGTGCTTTCAAATGAACCGATCCAAGTATTCATGTCATCCAAGTATTCATACAGAAAATTTAGCTAGCATGATGTGGGCGTTGTATTCATGTCATTCTGAGCTTTAAATCAAAAGTTACGGAGGATTTCGTGTGGACATGTCAAGTTGATTGGCTAGTTTAATTGATCATTCTAAGCTGATTAGTGGTGCTTGTTGAGTAAAGGCTTATAAGTGAAGCATAATGCATGCCATCATGGAGTTTGGGATATATTGGATTACTTGGAGGCTTTGTCTTATCTATTTGAGTTTGAAATTTTATCATACTATAGAAAATTGAGCTAGAATACAGTGGGTGTTGGATTCATGTCAATCTGAGCTCTAAATCAAAAGTTACGGACGATTTAGGGTGGACATGTCAAGTTGATTGGCCAGTTTAACTGATCATTTTAAGTTGATCATTGGTGCTCATTGACTAGAGGGATATAAGTGAAGCATAATGCATGACATCACGCAGTTTGGGATAGATTGGACTATTTGGAGGTTTTTCCTATCTATTTAAGTCTGAAAGTTTTTCATACCATAGAAAATTGAGCTAGCATAATGTGGGCGTTGGATTCATGTCATTCTGAGCTTTAAATCAAATGTTACACACGATTTAGTGCGGACATGTAAAGTTGATTGGTCAATTCAAATGATCATTCTAAGCTGATCGTTGGTGCTCATTGAGTAAAGGCTTATAAGTGAAGCATAATGCATGGCATCACGCAGTTTGGCATAGATTGGATTACTTGCAGGCTTTGTCGTATCTATTTGCGTCTGATATTTTGTCAAAACATAGAAAATTGAGCTAGCATAATGTGGGCACTGGATTCATTTTATTTTGAGCTCTAAATCAAAAGTTACGTACGATTTAGTGCTGACATGTAAAGCTGATTGGCAAGTTCAACTGATCATTCTACGCTAATCATTGGTGCTCATTGAATAAAGGCTTATAAGTGAAGCATAATGCATGGCATCACGCAGTTTCAGATATATTTGATTACTTGGAGGCTTTGCCGTATCTATTTGAGTCTGAAAAAACTGTCATAGCATAGAAAATTGAGCTAGCATAACGTGGGCGTTGGATTTATGCCATTCTGAGCTCAAAAGCAAAAGTTACAGACGATTTAGTGCGGAAATGTCAAGTTGATTGGTTAGTGCAAATGATCATTCTAAGATGATCATTGGTGCTCATTGAGTAAAAGCTTATAAGTGAAGCATAATGCATGGCATCACACAGAGTGGGATAGATTTGATTACTTGGTGGCTTTGTCGTATCTATTTGAGTCTGAAAAAACTGTCATAGTACAGAAAAATTGAGCTAACATAACGTGGGCGTTGGATTCATGTCATTCTGAGCTCTAAATCAAAAATTACGGACAATTTTGTGCGGACATGTCATGTTAATTGGTCAGTTCAAATGACCATTCTAAGCTGATCATTGGTGCTCATTGAGTAAAGGCTTATAAGTGAAGCATAATGCATGGCATCACACAGTTTGGGACATATTGGATTACTTGGAGACTGTCGTCGTATCTATTTGAGTCTGAAATTTTGTCACAATATAGAAAATTTAGCTAGTATAACGTGGGCATTGGATTCATGTCATTCTGAGCTCTAAATCAAAAGTTACCGACGTTTAGTGCGGACATGTCAAGTTGATTGGCCAATTCTACTAATCGTTTAGCTGATCATTGGTGCTCATTGAGTAAAGGCTTACAAGTGAAGCATAATGCATGGCATCACGCAGTTTGGGAAAGATTGGATTACTTGGAGGCTTTGTCGTATCTATTTGAATCTAAAATTTTGTCATAGTATAGAAAATTGTGCTAACATAACGTGGGCGTTGGATTGAAATCAATTTGAGCTCTAAATCAAAACTTACGGACGATTTAGGGCGGACATATCAAGTTGATTGGCCTGTTCAAATGATCATTCTATGTTGTTGGGGCTCATTGAGTAGAGGGTTTTAAGTGAAGCATAATGCATGACATCACGCAGTTTGGGATAGATTGGATGACTTGGAAGCTTTGTCGTATCTATTTGAGTGTAAAATTTTGTCATAGTATAGAAAATTGAGCTAGCATAATGTGGGCGTTGTATTCATGTCATTTTGAGCTCTAAATAAAAAATTACGGATGATTTAGTGCGGACGTGTCAAGTTTATTGGTCAATTCAAATGATCATTCTAAACCGATCATTGGTGCTCATTGAGTAAGGGCTTATAAGTTAAGCATAATGCATGACATCACGCAGTTTGTGATAGATTAGATTAATTGGAGGCTTTTTTGTATCTATTTGAGTCTGAAATTTTGTCACAATATAAAAAAATTGAGGTAGCATTACCTGGGCATTGGATTAATGTCATTCTGAGCTCTAAATCAAAAGTTACAGACGATTTACTACAGACATGTAAAGTTGATTGGCCAGTTCAACTTATCATTCGTGCTCATTGAGTAAAGGCTTATAAGTGACTACATGGCATCATGCAATTTGGTACAGATTTGATTACTTGGAGGCTTTCTCGTATGTATTTGAGTCTGAAACTTTGCCATTGTATAGTAAATTGAGCTAGCATAACGTGGGCGTTGTATTCATGTTATTCGGAGCTCTAAATCAAAAGCTACGAACGATTTTGTGCGGACATGTCAAGTTAATTGGTCAGTTCAAATGATCATTCTAACCTGGTCATTGGTACTCATTGAGTAAAGCCTTATAAGTGAAGCATAATGCATGGCATCACGCAGTTCGGGATAGATTGGATTACTTGAAGGCTTTGTCGTGTCTAATTGAGTCTGAAATTTTGTCACAATATAGAAAATTGAGCTAGCATACATGGGCATTAGATAGAGAGGACATGTCAAGTTGATTGCCCTGTTCTGCTAATAATTATAAGCTGATAATTGGTGCTCATTGAGTAAAGGCTTATAAGTGAAGCATAATGCATGGCATCACGCAGTTTGGGATAGATTGGATTACATGTAGGCTTTTTCGTTTCTATTTGAGTTTGAAATTTTGTCACAATATAGAAAATTGAGCTAGTATGACGTGGGCGTTGTATTCATGTCATTCTGAGCTTCAAATCAAATGTAACGGACGACTTAGTGTGGACATGTCAAGTTGATTGTCTAGTTTAACAGATCATTCTAAGCTGGTCAGTGGTGCTCAGTGAGTAAAGGCTTATAAGTGAAGCATAATGCATGGCATCACGCAGTTCGGGATATATTGGATTACTTGCAAGCTTTGTTGTATCTATTTGAGTGTAACATTTTGGGACAATATAGAAAATTGAGCTACCATAACGTGGGCATTGGATTCATTTCATTCTAAGCTCTAAATCAAATGTTACGGACGATTTTGTGCTGACATGTAAAGTTGATTAGCAAGTTCAACTGATCATTCTAAACTAATCATTTGTGATCATTGAGTAAAGGCTTATAAGTGAAACATAATGCAGGGCATCACGCAGTTTTGGATAGAGTGGATTAACTGGAGGCTTTGTCGTATCTATTTGAGTTTGAAATTTTTTCGTAGTATAGAAAATAGAGCTAGCATAATGTGGGTGTTGGATTCAAGTCAATATGAGATCTAAATAAAAAGTTACAAATGATTCAGGGCGGACATGTCAAGTTGATTTGCCAGTTCAAATGATCATTCTATGTTTATCATTGGGGCTCATTGAGTAGAGGGTTATAAGTGAAGCGTAATACATGACACCACGCAGTTTGGAATAAATTGGATTACTTGGAGGCTTTGTCGTATCTATTTGAGTCTAAAATTTTGTCATAGTATAGAAAATTGAGCTAGCATAATGTGGGCGTAGGGTTCATGTCATTCTGAGCTCTAAATCAAAAGTTACAAACGATTTAGTGCGGGCATGTCAAGTATGATCATTCTAAGCTGATCATTGGTGCTCAATCAGTAAAGGCTTATAAGTGAAGCATAATGCATGACATCACAAGGATTGTGATAGATTAGATTACTTGAAAGTTTTTTCTTATCTATTTGAGTCTAAAATTTTGTCACAAAATAAAAAATTCAGCTAGCATAACGTGGGCATTGGATTAATGTCATTCTGAGCTGTAAATCAAAAGTTACAGACGATTTAGTGAATACATGTAAAGTTGATTGGCTAGTTCAACTGATCATTCTAAGATGATCATTGGTGCTCATTCAGTAAAGGCTTATAAGTGAAGCATAATGCATGGTAACACTCAATTTGGGATAAATTTGATTACATGGAGGCTTTGTCGTATCTATTTGAGTCTGAAACTTTGTCATAGTATAGAAAATTGATCTGGCATAACGTGGGTGTTGGATTCATGTCATTCTGAGCCCTAAATCAAAAGTTACGGACGATTTTGTGCGGACATGTCAAGTTAATTTGTCAATTCAAATGACCATTATAACCTGATCATTGGTGCTCATTGAGTAAAGGCTTATAAGTGAAGCATAATGCATGGCATCACGCAGTTTGGGATATATTGGTTTACTTGGATGCTTTGTCGTATCTATTTGAGTCTGAAATTTTGTCACAATATAGAAAATTTAGCTACAATAACTGGGCATTGGATTCATGTCATTCTGAGCACTAAATCAAAAGTTACGTTACGATTAAGTGCGGACATGTCAAGTTGATTGGCCAGTTCTTACTAATCATCCTAAGCTGATCATTGGTGCTCATTGAGTAAAGGCTTACCAGTGAAGCATAATGCATTGCCATCACGCAGTTTGGGAAAGATTGGTATTACTTGGAGGCTTTGTCAAATCAATTTGAATCTAAAAATTTTGTCATAGTATAGAAAATTGAGCTAGCATAACGTGGGCGTTGAATTCAGGTCAATTTGATCTTTAAATCAAAAGTTATGGACGATTTAGGGCGGACATGTCAAGTTGATTGGCCAGTTCAAATGATCATTTTATGTTGATCATTGGGGCTCATTGAGTAGAGGGTTATAAGTGAAGCCTAATGCATGACATCACACAGTTTGGGATACATTGGATACCTGGAGGCTTTGTCGTATCTATTTGACTCAAAAATTTTGTCATAGTTTAGAAAATCGAGGTAGCATAATGTGGACGTTGGATTCATGTCATTCTTAGCTCTAAATCAAAAATTATGGACGACTTAGTGCCGACATGTCATGTTGATTGGTCAATTCAAATGATCATTCTAAGCTGATCATTGGTGCTCATGGAGTAAAGGCTTATAAGTGAAGCATAACGCATGGCATCATGCAGTTTGGGAAAGATTGGATTACTTGGAGGGTTTTTCGTATCTATTTGAGTCTGAAATTTTGTCATAGTATAGAACATTGAGCTAGCATAATGTGGGCATTGGGTTCATGTCATTCTGAGCTCTAAATCAAAAGTAACAGACGAATTAATGCGGACATGTCAAGTTGAATTGTCAATTAAAATGATCACTCTAAGCTTATCATTGGTGCTCATTGAGTAAAGGCTTATAAGTTAAGGATAATGCATGACATCACACAGTTTGTGATATATTAGATTACTTGAAGGCTTTTTCGTATCTATTTGAGTCAGAAATTTTGTCACAATATAAAAAATTGAGCTTGTGGGCATTGGATTAATGTCATTTTGAGCTCTAATTCAAAAGTTATGGACGATTTAGTGCGTACATGTAAAGTTGATTGGCTAGTTCAACTGATCATTCTAAGATAATCATTGGTACTCATTGAGTAAAGGCTTATAAGTGAATCATAATGCATGGCATCACACATTTTGGGATAAATTTGATTACTTGGAGGCTTTGTCGTATCTATTTTAGTCTGAAGCTTTGACATAGTATAGAAAATTGAGCTAGCATAACGTTGACATTGGATTCATGTTATTCTG
Organism: Pugionium dolabratum; assembly: GCA_018901945.1. NCBI lineage: Eukaryota > Viridiplantae > Streptophyta > Magnoliopsida > Brassicales > Brassicaceae > Pugionium > Pugionium dolabratum. Next base: position 93,101 of record JAEVFF010000552.1, on the reverse strand, counting down.
AGCTCTAAATCAAAAGCTACGAACGATTTAGTGCGAACATGTCAAGTTAATTGGTAAGTTCAAATGATCATTCTAACCTGATCATTGGTGCTTATTGAGTCAAGGCTTATAATTGAAGCATAGTGCATTGCATCACGCAGTTATGGATAGATTGGATTAATTGGAGGCTTTGTTGAATCTTTTTGAGTCTGAAATTTTGTAATACTATAGAAAATTGAGCTAGAATAATGTGGGCGTTGGATTCAAGTCAATTTGAGCTCTAAACTAAAAGTTACGAATGATTTAGGGCGGACACGTCATGGTTATTGGCCAGTTCAAATGATCATTCTATGTTGATCATTAAGGCTCATGAGTAGAGGGTTATAAGTGAAGCATAATGCATGACACCACGTAGTTTGGAATATATTGGATTACTTGGAGGCTTTGTCGTATCTATTTGAATCTGAAATTTTGTCATAGTACAGAAAGTTGAACTAGCATAACGTGGGTGTTGGGTTCATGTCATTTTGAGATCTATATCAAAAATTACGGACGATTTAGTGCAGACATGTCAAGTTGATTGATCAATCCAAATGATCATTCTAAGCTAATCATTTGTGCTCATTGAGTAAAGGCTTATAAGTGAATCATAATGCATGACATCATGCAGTTTGTGATAGATTAGATTACTTGGAGGCTTTTTTGTATCTATTTGAGTCTGAAATTTTGTCACAATATAAAAAATTGAGATAGCATATTGTGGGCATTGGATTAGTGTCATTCTGAGCTCTAAATAAAAAAGGTGATTTAGTGCATACATGTAAAGTTGATTGGCTAGTTCAACTGATCATTCTAAGCTGATCATTGGTGCTCATTGAGTAAAGGCTTATAAGTGAAGCATAATGCATGGCATCACACAGTTTGGGATAGATTTTATTAATTGGAGGATTTGTCATATCTATTTGATTTTGAAACTTTGTCATAGTATAGAAAATTGAGCTAGCAAAACATCGGCGTTGGATTCATGTTATTCTGAGTTGTAAATCAAAAGTTACGAACCTATTTAGTGCGAACATGTCAAGTTAATTGGTCAGTTCAAATTATCCTTCAACTTGATCATTGGTGCTTATTGAGTAAAGGCTTATAAGTGAAGCATAATGCATGGCATCACGCAGTTTTGGATAGATTGGATTAATTGGAGGCTTCGTCGTATTTCTTTGAGTCTTAAATTTTGTCACAATATAGAAAACTGCGCTAGCATTCATGGGCATTGGATTTATGTCATTCTGAGCTCTAAATCAAAAGTTACCGACGATAGTGCGGACATGTCAAATTGATTGGCCAATTCAGCTAATAATTCTAAGCTAATCGTTGGTGTCCATTGATAAAAGGATTATACGTGAGTTATAATGCATGGCATCACGCAATTTTGGATAGATTGGATTACATGGAGGATTTTTCGTTTCTATTTGAGTCTGAAATTTTGTCAAAATATAGAAAATTGAGCTAGCATGACGTGGGCATTGTATTCATGTCATTCTGAGCTTTAAATCAAAAGTTACAGATGATTTACTGTGGACATGACAAGTTGATTGGCCTGTTTAACTGATCATTCTAAGCTGATCATTGGTGCTCATTTAGTAAAGGTTGATAAGTAAAGCATAATGCATGGCATCACGCAGTTGGGATATATTGGATTACTTGGAAGCGTTGTCGTATCTATTTGAGTCTGAAATTTTGTCATGGTATAGAAAATTGAGCTAGCATAATGTGGGCGTTGGAATCATGCAATTCTGAGCTCAAAATGAAAAGTTACGGACTATTTAGTGCGGACATGTCAAGCAGATTGGTCAGTTCAAATGATCATTCTAAGCTGATCATTGGTGCTCATTGAGTAAAGGGCTATAAGTGAAGAATAATGCATTGCAACACGCAGTTTGGGATAGATTGGATTACTTATTGGGTTTGTCATATCAATTTGAGTCTGAAATTTTGTCATAGAATAGAAAATTGAGCTACCATAACGTGGGTGTGGATTCATGTCATTCTGAGCTATAAATTAAAAGTTACAGACGATTGTGCAGACATGTCAAGTTGATTGGCCAGTTCTGCTAATAATTCTAAGCTGATCATTTGTGCTCATTAAGTAAAGGCTTATAAGTGAAGCATAATGCATGGCGTCACGTACTTTGGGATAGATTGGATTACTTAGCGGCTTTGTCATACCTATTTGAGTCTGAAATTTTGTCACAATATAGAAAATTTAGGTAGCATAACGTGGGAATTGGATTCATGTCATTCTGAGCTATAAATCATAAGTTACGTACGATTTTATTGCAGACATGTCAAGTTGATTGGCCGATTTTACTAATCGTTCTAAGCTGATCATTGGTGCTCTCTGAGTAAAGGCTTACAAGTGTGGCATAATGCATGGCATCACGCAGTTTGGGAAAGATTGGATTACATGGAGGCTTTGTCATATCTATTTGAATATATAAGATTTTGTCATAGTATAGAAAATTGAGCTAACATAACGTGGGCGTTGGATTCATGTCATTCTGAGCTCTAAATCAAAAGTTACAAAAGATTTAGTACGTACATGTCAAGTTGATTGGTCAATACTAATGATTATTATAAACTAATCATTGGTGCTCATTGAGTAAAGGCTTATAACTGAAGTATAATGCATCACATCACACAGTTTGTGATAGATTAGATTACTTGGAGGCTTTTTCGTATCTATTTGAGTCTGAAATTTTGTCACAATATAAAAACCTGAGCTAGCATAACGTGGGCATTGGATTATTGTCATTCTGAGCTCTAAATCAAAAGTTACGAACGATTGAGTGCAGACATGTAAAGTTGATTGGACAGTTCAACTGATCATTCTAAGCTGATCATTGGTGCTCATTGAGTAAAGGCTTATAAGTGAAGCATAATGCATGGCATAACACATTTTGGGATAGATTTGATTACTTGGAGGATTTGTCGTATCTATTTGAGTCCGAAACTCTGTCATAGTATAGTAAATTTAGCTAGCATAACGTGCGCGTTGGATTCGTGTTATTCTGAGCTTTAAAAAAAAGGTTAAGAACGATTTAGTGCGGACATGTCAAGTTAATTGGTCTGTTCAAATGATCATTCTAACCTGATCATTGATGCTCATTGAGTAAAGGCTTATAAGTGAAGCATAATGCATGGCATCACGTAGTTCGAGATAGATTGAATTACTTGAAGGCTTTGTCATATCTATTTGAGTCTGAAATTTTGTCACAATTTAGAAAATTGAGCTAGCATACATGGGCATTGGATTTATGTCATTCTGAGCTCTAAATTAAAAGTTACAGACGATAGTGCGGACATGTCAAGTTGATTGGCCAGTTCTGCTAATAATTCTAAGCTGATCATTGGTGCACATTGAGTAAAGGCTTATAAGTGAAGTATATTACATGGCATCACGCAGTTTGGGATAGATTTGATTATTTGGAGGCTTTGTCTAACCTATTTTAGTCTGAAACTTGGTCATAATATAGAAAATTGAGCTAGCATAACGTGGGTGTTGGATTCACGTCATTCTGACCTTTAAATCAAAAGTTACGATCGATTTTGTGCAGACATGTCAAGTTAATTGGTCAGTTCAACTGACCATTCTAAGCTGATCATTGGTGCTCATTGAGTATATGCTTATAATTGAAGCATAATGCATGGCATCACGCAATTTGGGATAGATTGGATTACATAGAGGCTTTTTTGTTTCTATTTGTGTCTGAAATTTTGTCACAATATAGAAAATTGAGCTAGCATAACGTGGGCATTGGATTCATGTCATTCTGAGCTATAAATCAAAAGTTACGGGCGATTTAGTGTGGACATGTCAAGTTGGTTGGCCAGTTTAACTGAACATTCTAAGCTGATCATTGGTGCTCAATCAGTATAGGCTTATACGTGAAGCATATTGCATGGCATCACGCAGTTTGGGATATATTGGATTACTTGGAGGCGTTGTCGTATCTATTTGAGTCTGAAATTTTGTAAGAGTGTAGAAAATTGGGCTAGCATAATGTGGACTTTGGAATCATGCCATTCTAAGCTTTAAATTAAAAGTTATAGAAGTGCGGACATGTCAAGCTGATTGCTCAGTTCAAATGATCATTCTAAGCTGATCATTGGTGCTCATTGAGTAAAGCCTTATAAGTGAAGCATAATGCATGGCTTCACACACTTTGGGATAGATTGGATTACTTGGAGGCTTCGTCGTATCTATTTGAGTCTGAAACAATTGTCATAGTCTAGAAAACTGAGCAAGCATAACGTGGGCGTTGGATTCATGTCATTCTGAGCTCCAAATCAAAAGTTACAGACGATTTAGTGCGGACATGTCAAGTTGATTGGTCAGTTCAAATAATCAATCTAAGCTGATCATTGGTGCAAATTGAGTAAAGGCTTATAAGTGAAGCATAATGCATGGTATCACGCAGTTTGGGTTAGATTAAATTACTTGGAGGCTTTGTTGTATCTATTTGAATCTGAAAAATTTTTCATAGAATAGAAAATTGAGCTAGCATAACGTGGGCATTGGAATCATATCATTCTGAGCTCTAAATCAAAAGTTAAGTACAATTCAGTGCGGAAATGTCAAGTTGATTGGCCAGTTCTACTAATCATTCTAAGCTGATCATTGGTGCTCATTGAGTAAAGGCTTATAAGTGAAGCATAATGCATGGCATCACGCAGTTTGGGATAGTTTAGATTACTTGCAGATTTTTTCGTATCTATTTGAGTGGGAAAATTTTTCATTGTATAGAAAATTGAGCTAGCATAATGTGGGCGTTGGATTCATGTCATTCTGAGCTCTAAATCAAAAGTTACGCACGATTTAGTGCAGATATGTCAAGTTAATTGGTCAGTTCAAATGACCATTCTAAGCTGATCATTGGTGCTCATTGAGTAAAGGCTTATAATGAAGCATAATGCTTGGCATCACGCAATTTGGGATAGATTAAATTACTTGGAGGCTTTGTCGTATCTATTTGAGTCTGAAATTTTGTCACATTATAAAAAAAATTTAGCTAGCATAACATGGGCATTGGATCATGTCATTCTGAGCTCTAAATCATAAGTTACGCATAATTTATTGCGGACATATCAAGTTGATTTGCCAGTTTTACTAATCATTCTAAGCTGATCATTGGTGCTCTTTGAGTAAAGGCTTACAAGTGAAGCATAATGCATGGCATCACGCAGTTTGCGAAAGATTACATTACATGGAGGCTTTGACGTATCTATTTGAATATAAAAATTTGTCATAGTATAGAAAATTGAGCTAGCATAGCGTGGGCGTTGGATTCATGTCATTCTGAGCTCTAAATCAAAAGTTACAATCGATTTAGTGCTAAATGTCAAGTTGATTGGTTAATTCATATGATTATTATAAACTGATCATTGGTGCTCATTGAGTAAAGGCTTATAACTGAAGTATAATGCATCACATAACGCAGTTTGTGATAGATTAGATTGCTTTTTCATACCTATTTGAGTATGAAACTTTGTCACAATATAAAAACCTGAGCTAGCATAACGTGGGCATTGGATTAATGTCATTCTGAGCTCTAAATCAAAAAATACGGACGATTTAGTGCGGACATGTAAATTTGATTGGCCAGTTCAACTGATCATTCTAAGCTGATCATTGGTGCTCATTGAGTAAAGGCTTATAAGTGAAACATAATGCATGGCATAATACATTTTTGGGATAGATTTGATTACTTGGAGGCTTTGTCGTATCTATTTGAATCTGAAACTTTTTCATAGTATAGTAAATTTACCTAGCATAACGTGCGTGTTGGATTCATGTTATTCTGAGCTCCAGATACAAAGTTACAAACGATTTAGTGCGGACATAGCAAGTTAATTGGTCAGTTCAAATGATCATTCTAACCTAATCATTGGTGCTCATTGAGTAAAGGCTTATAAGTGAAGCATAATGCATGGCATCACGCAGTTCGGGATAGATTGGATTACTTGAAGGCTTTGCCGTATCTATTTGAGTCTGAAATTTTGTCACAATTTAGAAAATTGAGCAAGCATACATGGGCATTGGATTTATGTCATTCTTAGCTCTAAATCAAAAGTTACGGACGATTGTGCGGACATGTCAAGTTGATTGGCCAGTTCTGGTAATAATTATAAGCTGATCATTGGTGCTCATTGAGAAAAGGCTTATAAGTGAGGTATAATACATGGCATCATACAGTTTAGAATAGATTTGATTATTTGGAGGCTTTGTCGTATCTAATTGAGTCTGAAACTTTGTCATAGTATAGAAAATTGAGCTAGCATTATGTGGGCATTGGATTCATGTCATTCTGAGCTATAAATCAAAAGTTACGGGTGATTTAGTGTGGACATGTCAAATTGATTGGCCAGTTTAACTGATAATTTTAAGCTGATCATTGGTGCTCACTGAGTAAAGGCTTATAAGTGAAGTATAATGCATGGCATCACGCAGTTTGGGATATATTGGATTACTTGGGGGCGTTGTCGTATCTATTTGAGTCTGAAATTTTGTCATAGTGTAGAAAAGTTAGCTAGCATAATGTGGGCGTTGGAATCATGCCATTCAAAGCTTTAAATTAAAAGTTACAGACGATTTAGTGCGGACATGTCAAGCTGATTGGTCAGTTCAAATGATCATTCTAAGCTGGTCATTGGTTCTTATTGAGTAAAGACTTATAAGTGAAGCATAATGCATGGCAACACGCAGTTTGGAATAGATTGGATTAGTTAGAGGGTTTGTCATATAATTTTGAGTCTTAAACTATGTCATAGAATACAAAATTGAGCTACCATAACGTGGGCGTTGGATTCATATCATTCTGAGCTCTAATCAAAAGTTAAGGACAATTTAGTGCAGAAATGTCAAGTTGATTGGCCAGTTCGACTAATCATTCTAAGCTGATCATTGGTGCTCATTGAGTATAGACTTTAAGTGAAGCATAATGCATGGCATCACGCAGTTTGGGATAGATTAGATTACTTGCAGGCATTGTCATATCTATATGAGTAGGAAAATTTGTCATAGTATTAAAAATTAAGCTAGCATAACGTGGGCGTTGGATTCATGTTATTATGAGCTCTAACTCAAAAATTACAGACAATTTAGTGCGGACACGTCAAATTAATTGGTCAGTTCAAATGACCATTCTAAGCTGATGATTGGTGCTCATTGAGTAATGGCTTATAAGTGAAACATAATGCATTGTATCACGCAGCTTGGGATAGATTGGATTACTTGAGGCTTTGTCATATCTATTTGAGTCTGAAATTTTGTCACAATATAGAAAATTTAGCTAGCATAAGGTGGGCATTGGATTCATGTCAATCTGAGTTCTAAATCATAAGTTACGGACGATTTAGTGCGGACATTTCAAGTTGATTGGCCAGTTCTACTAATCGTTCTAAACTGATTATTGGTGCTCATTGAGTAAAGGCTTAGAAGTGAAGCATAATGCATGGCATCACGCAGTTTGGGAAAGATTGGATTACTTGGAGGCTTTGTCGTATCTATTTGAAAAATTTTGTCATAGTATAGAAAATTGAGCAAGCATAACGTGGGCGTTGGATTCCAGTCATTCTGAGCTCTAAATCAAAAGTTACGGATGATTTAGTGCGGACATGTCAAGTTGATTGGTCAATTCAAATGATCATTATAAGATGATCGTTTGTGCTCATTGAGTAAAGGCTTATAAGTGAAGCATAATACATGACATCACGCAGTTTGTGATAGACTAGATTACTTGAAGGCTTTTTTGTATCTATTTGACTCTGAAATTTTGTCACAATATAAAAAATTGAGCTATAATAACGTGGGCATTGGATTAATGTCATTCTGAGCTCTAAATCAAAAGTTACGGACGATAGTGCGGACATGTCAAGTTGATTGGCCAGTTCTGCTAATAATTTTAAGCTGATCATTGGTGATCATTAAGTAAAGGCTTATAAGTTAAGCATAATGCATCACATCACGCAGTTTGGGATAGATTGGATTACATAGAGGCTTTTTCGTATCTATTTGACTCTGAAATTTCGTCACAATATAGAAAATTGAGCTAGCATAACGTGGGCATTGGATTCATGTCATTCTGAGCTCTAAATCATAAGTTAAGGACGATTTAGTGCGGATATTTCAAGTTGATTGCCCAGTTCTACTAATCGTTCTAAGTTGATCATTGGTGCTCATTGAGTAAAGGCTTTTAAGTGAAGCATAATGCAGGGCATCACGCATTTTGGGATAGATTTGATTACTCGGAGGCTTTGTCAAATCTATTTGAGTCTGAATTTTTGTAATAGTATAGTAAAAATAGCTAGCATAATGTGGGCATTGGATTCATGTCATGATGAGCTTTAAATCAAAAGTTACGGACGATTTAGTGCAGACATGTCAAGTTGATTGGTTAGTTCAAATGATCATTCTAAGCTTATCATTGGTGCTCATTGAGTAAAGGCTTATAAGTGAAACCTAATGCATGGCGTCACGCAGTTCGAGAGATATTGGATTACTTGAAAGTTTTGTCGTATCTATTTGAGTTTGAAATTTTGTCACAATATAGAAAATTGAGCTAGCATACATGGGCATTGGAATTATGTCATTCTGAGCTCTAAATCAAAAGTTACGGACGATAGTGCGGATATGTCAAGTTGATTGGCCAGTTCTGCTAATAATTCTAAGCTGATCATTGGTGCTCATTGAGTAAAGGCTTATAAGTGAAGCATAATGCATGGCATCACGCAGTTTGGGATAGATTGGATTACATGGGGCCTTTTTCGTTTCTATTTGATTCTGAAATTTTTTTACAATATAGAATATTGAGCTAGCATGACGTGGGCATTGTATTCATGTCATTCTGAGCTTTAAATCAAATGTTACGGACGATTTGGTGTGGACAGGTCAAGTTGATTGGCTAGTTTAACTGATCATTCTAGGCTTATTAGTGGTGCTCATTGAGTAAAGGCTTATATGTGAAGCATAATGCATGGCATCACACAGTTTGTGATATACTGGATTACTTGTAAGCTTTGTCGTATCTACTTGAGTCTGAAATTTTGGGACAATATAGAAAATTGAGCTAGCATAACGTGGGCATTGGATTCATGTCATTCTGAGCTCTAAATCAAAAGTTACAGACGATTTAGTGCATATATGTAAAGTTGATTGGAAAGTTCAACTGATCATTCTAATCAGATCATTGGTGCTCATTGAGTAAAGGCTTATAAGTGAAGCATAATGTATGGTATCACGCAGTTAGGGATAGATTTGATTACTTGTAGGCTTTGTCGTATATTTTTGAGTCTGAAACTTTGTCTTAGTATAGAATATTGAGCTAGCTTAACGTGGGCTTTGGATTGATGTCATTCTGACATATAAATCAAAAGTTAATTGCTCAGTTCAAATGACATTCTAAGCTGACCATTGGTGCTCATTGAGTAAAGGCTTTTAAGTGAAGCATAATGCATGGTATCGCGCAGTTTGGGATAGATTGGATTATTTGGAGGCTTTGTCGTAACTATTTGAGTCTGAAATTTTGTCACAATATAGAAAATTGAGGTAGCATAACGTGGGCATTGGATTCATGTCATTCGAGATCTAAATCAAATGTTACAGACGATTTAGTGTGTACATGTCAAGTTGATTAGCCAGTTCTACTACTCATTCCGAGCTGATCATTGGTGCTCATCGAGTAATGGCTTATAAGTGAAGCATAATGCATGGCATCATACAGTTTTCGATAGATTGGATTAATTGGAGGCTTTGTCGTATCTATTTGACTCCAAAACTTTGTCATTGTATAGAAAATTAAGCTAGGACAATGTGGGTGTTGGATTCAAGTAAATTTGGGCTCAACATCAAAAGTTACGGACGATTTAGTACGGAAATGTCATGTTGATGGGCCAGTTCAAATGATCATTCTATGTTGATCATTGGGACTCATTGAGTAGAGGGTTATAAGTGAAACATAATGCATGACACCACACAGTTTGGGATAGATTGGATTACTTGGAGGCTTCGTCGTATCTATTTGAGTATGAAATTTTGTCAATGTATAGAACATTCAGCTAACATAATGTGGGCGTTGGATTCATGTCATTCTAAGCTCTAAATCAAAAGTTAAGGATGATTTAGTGCACACATGTCAAGTTGATTGGTCAATTCAAATGATCATTCTAAGCTGATCATTTGGTGCTCATTGAGCAAAGCCTTATAAGTGAAGCATAATGCATGGCATCACACAGTTTCGGATAGATTGGATTAATTGGAGGCCTTGTCATACCTATTTGAGTCTGAAATTTTGTCATAATATAGAAAACTGAGCTAGCATAACGTGTGCATTGGATTAATGTCATTCTGAGCTCTAAATCAAAAGTTACGGACGATTAAGTGGAGACAGGTAAAGTTGATTTGCCAGTTCAACTGATCATTCTAAGCTAATAATTGGTGCTCATTGAGTAAAGGCTTATAAGTGAAGTATACTGCATGGCATCACGCAGTGTGGGATAGATTGAATTATTTGGAATCTTTTTCCTATCTATTTGAGTTTGAAATTATGTCACAACATAGAAACTTAAGTTAGCATACATGGGCATTGGATTTATGTCATTCTGAGCTCTAAATCAAAACTTACAGATGATTTTTTGTGGACATGTCAAATTGATTGGCCAGTTCTGCTAATCATTCGAAACTGTTCATTGTTGCTAATTGAGTAAAGGCTTATAAGTGAAGCATAATGCATAGCATCACGCAATTTGGGATAGATTGGATTACTTGGAGGCTTTTTGTATCTATTTGAGTCTGAAATTTTCTCGTAGTATAGAAAATTGAGGTAGCACAATGTGGGCGTTGGATTCATGTCATTCTGAGCTTTAAATCAAAGTTACACACGACTTAGTGCGGACTTGTCAAGTTTATTGGTCAGTTCAAATGATCATTCTAAGCTGATCATTGGTACTCATTGAGTAAACGCTTATAAGTGAAGCATCATGCATGGCATCACGCAGTTTGGGATAGATTGGATTACTTGGAGGCTTTGTCGTATATATTTGAGTGTGAAAATTTGTCACAATATAAAAAATTGAGCTAGTATAACGACGGCATTGGATTCATGTCATTCTGAGCTCTAAATCAAAAGTTACGGACGATTTAGTGCAGACATGTAAAGTTGATTGGCAAGCTCAAGTGATCATTCTGAGCTGATCATTGGTGCTCATTGATTGAAGGCTTATAAGTGAGTCATAATGCATGGCATCACACAGTTTGGGATAGATTTGATTACTTGGATGCTTTTTCGTATCTATTTGAGTCTAAAACTTTGTCATAGTATAGAAAATTGAGCTAGCATAACGTGGGCGTTCTATTCATGTCATTCTGAGCTGTAAATCAAAAGTTACAGACAATTTTGTGCGGACATGTCACGTTAATTGGTCAGAATAAATGACCATTCTAACCTGATTATTGGTGCTCATTGAGTAAAGGCTTATAAGTGAAGCATAATGCATGGCATCACGCAGTTTGGAATAGATTGGATTACTTGGAGGCTTTGTCGTATCTATTTGAGTCTGAAATTTTGTCACAATATAGAAAATTGAGCTAGCATAACGTGGGCATTGGATTCATGTCATTCTGAGCTCTAAATCAAAAGTTACAGACAATTTATTGTGGACATGTCAAGTTGGTTAGACAGTTCTTCTAAATCATTCTAAGCGGATCATTTGATGCTCATTGAGCAAAGCCTTATAAGTGAAGCATAATCCATGGCATCACGCAGTTTTAGATAGATAGGATTAATTGGAGGCTTTGTCATATCTATTTGAGTCTGAAATTTTGTCATAATATTGAAAACTGAGCTAGCATAACGTGGGCATTGGATTAATGTCATTCTGAGCTCTAAATCCAAAGTTACGGACGATTAAGTGCAGACATGTAAAGTTGATTGGCCAGTTCAACTGATCATTCTATGCTAATAATTGGTGCTCATTGAGTAAAGGCTTATAAGTGAAGCATAATGCATATCATCACGCAGTTTGGGATAGATTGGATTATTTAGGGGTTTTGTCCTATCTATTTGAGTTTGAAATTATGTCACAATATAGAAATTTGAGTTAGCATACATGGGCATTGGATTTATGTCATTCTGAGCTCTAAATCAAAACTTACAGATGATATTTTGCGGACATGTCAAGTTCATTGGCCAGTTCTGCTAATCATTCTATACTGTTCATTGTTGCTCATTGAGTAAAGGCTTATAAGTGAAGCATAATGCATAGCATCACGCAATTTTGGATAGATTGGATTACTTGGAGGCTTTTTTGTATCTATTTGAGTATGAAAGATTCTCGTAGTATAGAAAATATGGGTAGCATAATGTGGGCGTTGGATTCATGCCATTCTGAGCTCTAAATCAACAGTTACACACGACTTAGTGCGGACTTGTCAAGTTTATTGGTCAGTTCAAATGATCATTCTAAACTGATCATTGGTGCTCATTGAGTAAATGCTTATAAGTAAAGCATAATGCATGGCATCACGCAGTTTGGGATAGATTAGATTACTTGGAGTCTTTGTCGTATATATTTGAGTGTGAAAATTTGTCACAATATAAAATATTGAGCTAGTATAATGTCGGAATTGGATTCATGTCATTCTGAGCTCTAAATCAAAAGTTACGGACGATGTAGTGCAGACATGTAAAGTTGATTGGCAAGCTCAACTGATCATTCTAAGCTGATCATTGGTGCTCATTCAGTGAAGGCTTATAAGTGAAGCATAATGCATGGCATCACCCAGTTTGGGATAGATTTGATTACTTGGAGGCTTTGTCGTATCTATTTGAGTCTGAAACTTTGTCATAGTATAGAAAATTGAGCTAGCATAACGTGGGCGTTTGATTCATGTCATTCTGAGCTCTAAATCAAAAGTTACAGACGATTTTGTGCGGCCATGTCAAGTTAATTGGTCAGTTCAAATGACCATTCTAACCTGATTATTGGTGCTCATTTGGTAAAGGCTTATAAGTAAAGCATAATGCATGGCATCACGCAGTTTGGGATAGATTGGATTACTTGGAGGCTTTGGCGTATCTATTTGAGTCTGAAATTTTGTCACAATATAGAAAATTGAGATTGCATAACATGGGCATTGGTTTCATGTCATTCTGAGCTCTAAATCAAAAGTTACAGACGATTTATTGTGGACATGTCAAGTTGGTTAGACAGTTCTTCTAATCATTCTAAGCTGATCATTTGGTGCTCATTGAGCAAAGCCTTATAAGTGAAGCATAATGCTTGGCATCACGCAGTTTTGGATAGATTGGATTAATTGGAGGCTTTGTCATATCTATTTGAGTCTCAAATTTTGTCACAATATAGAAAATTGAGCTCGCCTAACATGGGCATTGGATTCATGTCATTCTGAGCTCTAAATAAAAAGTTACGGACGATTAAGTGGAGACATGTAAAGTTGATTGGCCAGTTCAACTGATCATTCTAAGCTAATAATTGGTGCTCATTAAGTAAAGGCTTATAAGTGAACATAATGCATGGCATCACGCAGTTTTGGATAGATTGGTTTATTTGGAGGCTTTGTCCTATCTATTTGAGTTTGAAATTATGTCACAATATAGAAATTTGAGTTAGCATACATGGGCATTGGATTTATGTCATTCTGAGCTCTAAATCAAAACTTACGGATGATTTTTTGCGGACATGTCAAGTTCATTGGCCAGTTCTGCTAATCATTCTAAATTGTTCATTGTTGCTCATTGAGTAAAGGCTTATAAGTGAAGCATAATGCATATTATCTTGCAATTTGGGATAGATTGGATTACTTGGAGGCTTTTTTGTATCTATTTGAGTCTGAAAGTTTCTCGTAGTATAGAAAATTGAGTTAGCATATTGTGGGCGTTGGATTCATGTCATTCTGAGCTCTAAATCAAAAATTACACACGACTTAGTGCGGACTTGTCAAGTTTATTCGTCAGTTCAAATGATCATTCTAAGCTGATCATTGGAGCTCATTGAGTAAACGCCTATAAGTGAAGCATAATGCATGGCATCACGCAGTTTGGGATAGATTGGATTACTTGGAGGCTTTGTCGTATATATTTGAGTGTGAAAAATTTGTCACAATATAAAAAATTGAGCTAGTATAACGTCGGCATTGGATTCATGTCATTATGAGCTCTAAATCAAAAGTTACGGACGATTTAGTGTAGACATGTAAAGTTGATTGGCAAGCTCAACTGATCATTCTAAGCTGATCATTGGTGCTCATTCAGTGAAGGCTTATAAGTGAAGCATAAAGCATGGCATCACACAGTTTGGGATAGATTTGATTACTTGGAGGCTTTGTCATATCTATTTGAGTCTGAAACTTTGTCATAGTATAGAAAATTGAGCTAGCATAACGTGGGCGTTCGATTCATGTCATTCTGAGCTCTAAATCAGTAGTTCCAGAGGATTTTGTGCGGACATGTCAGGTTAATTGGTCAGTTAGAATGACCATTCTAAGCTGATCATTGGTGCTCATTGAGTAAAGGCTTATAAGTGAAGCATAATGTATGGCATCACGCATTTTGGAATAGATTGGATTACTTGGAGGCTTTGTCGTATCTATTTGGGTTTGAAATTTTGTCACAATATAGAAAATTGAGCTAGCATAACGTGGCCATTGGATTCATGTCATTCTGAGCTCAAAATAAAAAGTTACACACTATTTATTGTGGACATGTCAAGTTGATTAGCCAGTTCAACTAATCATTCTAAGCTGATGTTTGGTGCTCATTGAGCAAAGGCTTATAAGTGAAGCATAATGCATGGCATTACGTAGTTTTGGATAGATTGGATTAATTGGAGGCTTTGTCGTATCTATTTGAGTCTGAAATTTTGTCATAGTCTAGAAAATTGAGCTAGCATAACGTGGGCGTTAGATTCATGTCAATTTGAGCTCTAAATCAAAAGTTACAGACGATTTAGTGTTGACATGTCAAGTTGATTGCCCAGTTCAAATGATCATTCTAATCTGATCATTGGTGCTCATTGAATAGAGGGTTATAAGTGATGCATAATGCATGACATCACACAGTTTGAGATACTTTGGATTACTTGGAGGCTTTGTCGTATCTATTTGAATCTGAAACTTTGCCACAATATATAAAATTGAGCTAGGATAAAGTGGGTGTTGGATTCATGTCAATTTGAGCTCTAAATCAAAAGTTACAAACGATTTAGTGCGTACATGTCAAGTTGATTGGTCAATTCAAAAGTTCATTCTAAGCTGATCCTTGGCGCTCATTGAGTAAAGGCTTATAAGTGAAGCATAATGCATAACATCACACCGTTTAGGATAGATTAGATTACTTGGAGGCTTTGTCGTATCTATTTGAGTCTAAATTTTGCCACAATATAGAAAATTGAGCTAGCATAACGTGGGCATTGGATTAATGTCATTCTGAACTCTAAATCAAAAGCTAGGGACGACTTACTGCAGACATGTAAAGTTGATTGGCCACTCAAGTGATCATTCTAAGCTGATCATTGGTGCTCATTGAGTAAAGGCTTATAATTGAAGCATAATGCATAGCATCACGCAGTTTGGGATAGATTTTATTACTTGGACGCTTTGTCGTATCTATTTGAGTCTGAAACTTTTTCATAGTATAGATAATTGAGCTAGCATAACGTGGGCGTTGGATTCATGTCATTCTGACCTCTAAATCAAAAGTTACAGACGATTTTGTGCGGACATTTCAAGTTAATTGCTCAGTTCAAATGACCATTCTAAGCTGGTCATTGATGCTCATTGAGTAAAGGCATATAAGTGAAGTATAATGCTTGGCATCACACAGTTTGAGGTAGATTGGATTACTTGGAGGCTTTGTTGTATCTATTTGAGTCTGAAATTTTGTCACGATACAGAAAACTGAGCTTGCATAACGTGGGCATTGGATTCATGTCATTCTGAGCTCTAAATCAAAATTTACGGAAGATTTTTTGTGGACATGTCAAGTTTATTGGTCAGTTGAAATGATCATTCTAAGCTAATCATTGGTGCTCATTGAGTAAAGGCTTATAATTTAAGCATAATGCATGGCATCACACTGTTTAGGATATATTCGATTACTTGGAGGCTTTGTCGTATATATTTGAGTTTTAAATTTTGTTACAATATAGAAAATTGAGCTAGCATAACGTAGCCATTTGATTCATGTCATTCTAAGCTCTAAATCAAAAGTTACGGACGATTTCGTGCGTACATGTGAAGTTGATTGTCCAGTTCAACTGATCATTCTAAGTAGATCATTGTTGCTCATTGAGTATAGCTTATAGGTGAAGCATAATGAATGGCATCACGCAGTTTGGGATAGATTGGAATTCTTAGAGGCTTCGTTGTATCTATTTGAGTCTGAAACTTTGTCGTATTATAGAAAATTGCGCTAGCATAATGTGGCCGTTGGATTCATGTCATTCTGAGCTCTAAATCAAAAGTTGCGGATGATTTAGTGCGCACATGTCAATTTGATTGGTCAGATCAAATGATCATTTTAAGCTGATCATTGATGCTCATTGAATAAAGGCTTATAAGTGAAGCATAATGCATGGCACCATGCAGTTTGGGATAGATTGGATTTCTTGGAGGCTTTGTCGTATCTATTTGAGTTTGAAATTTTGTCAATGTATTGAAAACAGAGTTACCATAACGTGGGTGTTGGATTCATGTCATTCTGAGCTCTAAATCAAAAGTGACGGACGATTTAATGCGGACATGTCAAGTTGATTGGTCAGATCAAATGATCATTCTAAGTTGATCATTGGTGCTAATTGAGTAAAGGCTTATCAGTTAAGAATAATGCATAACATCACGTAGTTCGGGATAGATTTGAATATTTGGAGGCTTTGTTGTATTTATTTGAGTCTGAAATTTTGTCGCAATATAGAAAATTGAGCTAGCATAACGTGGGCATTGGATTCATGTCATTCTGAGCTCTAAATCAAAAGTTACGGACGATTTAGTGCGTACTTGTCAAGTTGATTGGTCAGTTCAACAGATCATTCTAAGCTAATCATTGGTGCTCATTGAGTAAACGCTTATAAGTGAAGCATAATGCATGGCATCACACAGTTTGGTATATAGTGGATTACTTGGAGGCTTTGTCGTATTATTTGAGTCTGAAATTTTGTCACAGTATAGAAAATTGAGCTGGCATAACGTAGGCATTGGATTCATGTCATTCTGAGCTCTAAATCAAAAGTTACTGACGGTTTTGTGCGGACATGTCAAGTTGATTGGCCAGTTCAACTAATCATTCTAAGCTGATCATTGTTGCTCATTGAGTAAAGGCTTATAAATGAAGCATAATAAATTGCATCACGTAGTTTGCGATAGATTGGACTTCTTGGAGGCTTTGCGTATATATTTTAGTTTGAAACTTTGCCATAGTATAGAAAATTGAGCTAGCATAATGTGGGCGTTGGATTCATGCATTCTGAGCTCTAAATCAAAAGTTACGGACGATTTAGTGCGGACATGTCAAAATGATTGGTCAGATCAAATGATCATTTTAAGCTGCTCATTGGTGCTCATTGAGTTAAAGCTTATAAGTGAAGCATAGTGCATGGCATCACGTAGTTTGGGATAGATTGGATTACTTGGAGGCTTTGTCGTATATATTTTAGTCGGAAAGTTTGTCACAATATAGAAAATTGAGCTAGCATAATGTAGGCATTGAATTCATGTTATTTTGAGCTCTAAATCAAAAGTTATGGACAATTTTGTGCGGACATGACAAGTTGATTGGCCAGTTCATTAGATCATTCTAAGCAGATCATTGGTGCTCATTGAGTAAAGGATCATAAGTGAAGCATAATGAATGGCGTCATGCAGTTTGGGATAGATTTGATTACTTGGAGGCTTTGTTGTATTTATTTGAGTATGAAATTCTATCACAATATAGTAAATTGAGCTAGCATAACGTGGGCATTGGATTAATTTCATTCTGAGGTCTGAATCAAAAGTTACGGACGATTTAGTGATGACTTGTCAAGTGGATTGGTCAGATCAAATGATCATTTTAAGCTGATCATTGGTGCTCATTGAGTAAAGGCATATAAGCGAAGCATAAAGCATGGCATCACACTGTTTTGATATATTGGATTACAAGGACGCTTTCTCGTATATATTTGAGTTTGAAATTTTGTCACAATATAGAAAATTGAGCTAGCATAACGTAGGCATTGGATTCATGCCATTCTGAGCTCTAAATCAAAAGTTACAGACGATTTTGTGCGGAAATGTCAAGCTGATTGGCAATTTCAACTGATCATTCTACGCGATCATTGGTGCTCATTGAGTAATGGCTTAAAAGTGAAGCATAATGAATGGCAGCACGTAGTTTTGGATAGGCTGATTTCTTGGAGGCTTTGTCATATCTATCTGAATCTGAAATTTTGTCATAGTATAAAAAACGGAGCTACCATAACGTGGGCGTTGGATTCATGTCATTCTGAGCTCTGAATCAAAAGTTACGAACGATATAGTGCGGACATGTCAAGTTGATTGGTCAGATCAAATGATCATTCTAAGCTGATCATTGGTGCTAATTGAGTAAAGGATTATCAGTGAAGAATAATGCATAACATCACATAGTTTGGGATAGATTTGATTATTTGGAGGCTTTGTTGTATTTATTTGAGTATGAAATTTTGTCACAACATAGAAAATTAAGCTAGCATAACGTGGGCATTGGATTCATGTCATTATGAGCTCTAAATCAAAAGTTACATACGATTTAGTGCGGACATATCTAGTTAAATGGTAAGTTCAAACGATCATTCTAACCTGATCCTTGGTGCTCATTGAGTAAAGGCTTATAAGTGAAGCATAATGCATGGCATATCACAGTTTGGGATAGATGGATTACTTAAAGGCTTTGTGGTATATATTTGAGTCTGAAATTTTATCACAATATAGAAAAATGGGCTAGCATAACGTGGGCATTGGATTCGTATAATTATGAGCCTTATATCAAAAGTTACAGACGATTTAGTGCGGATATTTTAAGTTGATTGGTAAGTTCAAATGATCATTCTGAGCTGATCAATGGTGCTCATTCAGTAAAAGCTTATATGTGAAGTATTATTCATGGCATCACGCAGTTTGGGATTGATATTATTACTTTAAGACTTTGTCGCATATATTTGAGTCTGAAATTTTGTCCTAATATAGAAAATTGAACAAGCATAACGTGGGCATTGGGTTCATTCCATTCGGAGCTATAAATCAAAATTCACGGACGATTTAGTGCGGACATGTCAAGTCGATTGGGCAGTTCAACTGATCATTCTAAGCTGATCATCGGTGCTAATTGAGTAAAGGTTTATAAGTGAAGCATAGTGCATGGCATCACGCATTTTCGGATAGATTGGATTACTTGTAGGCTT
Source organism: Pugionium dolabratum (assembly GCA_018901945.1). NCBI lineage: Eukaryota > Viridiplantae > Streptophyta > Magnoliopsida > Brassicales > Brassicaceae > Pugionium > Pugionium dolabratum. Next base: position 73,634 of record JAEVFF010000552.1, on the reverse strand, counting down.
TGTCGTATCTATTTGAGTCTGAAAATTTTTCATAGTAGAGAAAATTGAGCTAGCATAACGTGGGCGTTGGATTCATGTCATTATGAACTCTAAATGAAAGTTACGAACGATTTGGTGCAGACAAGTCAAGTTTATTGGTCAGTTCAAATGATCATTCTAAGCTGATCATTTGTGCTCATTGAGTAAAGGCTTATAAGTGAAGCATAATGCATGGCATCATGCAGTTTGAGGTAGATTGGACTACTTGGAGGTTTTTTCGTATATATTTGAATCTGATAATTTTTCGTAGAATAGAAAATTGAGCATGCATAACGTGGGTCTTGGATTCATGTCATTCTGAGCTCTAAATAAATAGTTACGAATGATTTAGTGCGGATATGTCAAAAAGATTGGCCAGTTCAACAAATCATTCTAATCTGATCACTGGTGCACATTGAGTAAAGGCTTATAAGTGAAGCATAATGCATGACATTAAGCAGTTTGGGATATATTGGATTACTTGGAGGCTTTATCGTGTCTATTTGAGTCTAAAAATTTGTCATACAATAGAAAATTGAGCTAGCATAGCATGGGCATCGGATTCATGTCATTCAGACCTCTAAATAAAAGGTTATGAAGATTTAGTGCGGACATGTTAAGTTGATTGGTCAGTTCAAATGATCATTCTAAGTGGATCATTGGTGCTCATTGAGTAAAGGCTTACAAGTGAAGCATAATGCATGGCAACACTCAGTTTGGGATAGATTCGATTATTTGGAGGCTTTGTCGTATCTATTTGTGTCTGAAATTTTGTCATAATATGGAAAATTGAGCTAGCATAATGTGGGCGTTGGATTCATGTCATTTTTGGCTCTAAATCAAAAGTTACGGAGATTTAGTGCAGACATATCAAGTTGATTGGTCAGTTCAAATGATCATTTTAAGCTGATCATTGGTGTTAATTATGTAAAGCCATATAAGTGAAGCATAATACATGGCATCACACAGTTTGAGATTGATGGTGTTACTTGGAGGCTTTGTCGTATCTATTTGAGTCTGAAATTTTGTCATAGTATAGAAAATTGAGCTAGCATAACGTGGGCATTGGATTCATGTCCTTCTGAGCTATAAATAAAAAGTTACATAGATTTAGTGCGAACATAATAAGTTGATTGGTCTGTTCAAATGATCATTTTAAGCTGATCATTGGTGTTGATTAAGTAAAGGCTTATAAGTGAAGCATAGTGCATGGCATCACGCAGTTTGGGATAGACTGTATTACTTCGAAGCTTTGTTGTATATATTTGGGTATGAAAGTTTGTCACATTATAGAAAACTAAGCAAGCATAACATGGGAATTGGATTCATGTCATTCTGAGCTCTAAATAAAAAGATACGGACGATTTAGTGGGGACATGTCAAGTAGATTGGTCAGTTCAAATGATCATTCTAAGGCAATCATTGGTTCTCATTGGGTAAAGGCTTACAAGTGAAGCATAATGCATGGCATCACGCAAGTTGGGATAGATGGGATTACTTGGAGGCTTTGTCGTATATATTTGAGTATAAAAGTTTGTCACAATATAGAAAATTGAGCTAGCATAACGTAGGCATTGGATTCATGTCATTCTGAGCTCTAAAATAAAGTTACGAACGATTTTGTGCGGACATGACAAGTTGATTGGCCAGTTCATCTAATCATTCTAAGTAGATCATTGGTGCTCATTGAGTAAAGGCTTATTAGTGAAGCATAATGAATGGCATCACGAAGTTTGGGATAGATTGGATTTTTTGGAGGCTTTGTCGTATCTATTTGAGTCTGAAATTTATCATAGTATAGAAAATTGAGCTAGCATAACGTGGGCGTTGGATTCATGTCATTTTGAGCTCTAATTCAAAAGCTACGGATGATTTGGTGCGGACATGTCAAGTTGATTGGTCAGATCAAATGATCATTTCTAAGCCGATCATTGGTGCTCATTGATTAAAGGTTTATAAGTCAAGAATAATGCATAACATCATGTAGTTTGGGATAGATTGGATTACTAGGAGGCTTTGCTGTATCTATTTGAGTTTGAAACTTTGTCACAATATAGAAAATTGATCTAGCATAATGTAGGCATTGGATTCATGTCATTCTGAGCTCTAACTCAAAAGTTACAGACAATTTAGTGCGGATATGTCAAGTTGATTGGTAAGTTCAAATGATCATTCTAAGCTAATAATTGGTGCTTATTGAGTAAAGGCTTTTCTGTGAAGCATAATGCGAGGCATCATGCAGTATGAGATAAATTGGATTAATTGGAGGCCTTGTCGTATCTATTTGAGTCTGAAATTTCGTCACAATATACGAAATTGATCTAGCATAACGTGGACATTGGATTCATGTCATTCTGAGGTCTAAATCAAAAGTTATGAACAATTTAGTGTGGATATTTCAAGTCGATTAGCCTGTTCAAATGATCATTCTAAGCTGATCATTGGGGCTCATTGAGTAAAGGCTTATAAGTGAAGCATAATGCATGACATTATGAGTTTGGGATAGATTGGATTACTTGGAGACTTTGTCGTATCTATTTGAGTCTGAAAATTTGTCATAGAATAGAAAATTTAGCTAGCATAACATGGGCTTTGGATTCATGTCATTCTGAGCTATAAATAAAAAGTTACGGACGATTTAGTGTGGACATGTCAAGTTGATTGGTCATTTCAAATGATCATTCAAAGCTGATTATTGGAGCTCATTGAGTAAAGGCTGATAAGTGAAGCATAATGCATGGCATCACGCAGTTTGAGATAAATTGGATCACTTGGAGGCTTTGTCGTATCTATTTGAGTCTGAAATTTTATTACAATATAGAAAATTGAGGTAGCATAACGTGGACATTGGATTCATGTCATTTTGAGCTCTAAATCAAAAGTTACAAACGATTTAGTGCGGATATGTCAAGTTGATTGGCCACTTTAACTAATCATTCTAAGCTGATCATTGCTGCTCATTGAGTAAAGGCTTATAAGTGAAGCATAATGCATGACATCACGCAGTTTTGTATAGATTGGGTTACTTGAAAGCTTTGTTGTATCTATTTGAGTCTAAAACTTTGTCATAGTATAGAAAATTGATCTAGCATAATGTGGGCCTTGGATTCAAGTCATTCGGAGCTCTAAATAAAAATTTACGAATGATTTAGTGCGGACATGTCAAATTGATTGGGCAGTTCAACCAATCATTCTAAGCTGATCATTGGTGCTAATTGAGTAAAGGCTTATAAGTGAAGCATAATGCATTACATCACGCATTTTGGGATAGATTGGATTACTTGGAGGCATTGTGGTATCTATTTGAGTCTGAAAATTTTTCGTAGCATAGAAAATTTAGCTACCATAACGTGGGCTTTGGATTCATGTCATTCTGAGCTCTAAATAAAAAATTCCCACGATTAAGTGCGGACATGTCAAGTTGATTGGTCAGTTCATATGATCATTATAAGCTGATCATTGGTGCTCATTGATTAAATGTTTATAAGTGAAGTATAATGCATATTACTTGGATAGATTAGATTACTTGGAAGCTTTGTCGTATCTATTTGAGTCTGAAAATTTGTCATAGTATAGAAAATTGATCTAGCATAACGTGGACCTTGGATTCATGTCATTCGGAGCTCTAAATCGAAATTTACAGACGATTTAGTGCAGACATGTCAAATTGATTGGGCAGTTCAACTGATAATTCTAAGCTGATCATTGGTGCTCATTGAGTAAAGGCTTATACGTGAAGCATAATGCATGACACACGCATTTTGGGATAGATTGGATTACATGGAGGCTTTGTTGTATCTATTTGAATCTGAAAATTTTTCGTACTATAGAAAATTTAGCTAGCATAACGTGGGCTTTGGATTCATGTCATTCTGAGCTTGAATCAAAAGTTACTCATGATTTAGGGCGGACATGTCAAGTTGATTGGTCAGTTCATATGGTCATTATAAGCTGATCACTAGTGGTCATTGAGTAAAGGCTTATAAGTGAAGTATAATGCATGGTATCACATAGTTTGAGATAGATTGTATTACTTGTACGCTTTGTCGTATCTATTTGAGTCTGAAATTTTATCATAGTATAGAAAATTCAGCTAGCATAACGTGGGCATTGGATTCATGTCATTTTCAGCTCTAAAAGAAAGTTATGGACGATTTACTGCAGACATATCAAGTTGAGTGGTCAGTTCAAATGATCATTCTAAGCAGATCATTGGTGCTCATTGAGTAATTGCTTATAAGTGAGGCATAATGCATGGCATCACGCAGTTTGGGATAGATTGGATCACTTGGAGGCTTTGTGGTATATATTTGAGTCTGAAATTTTTTCATAATATAGAAAATTGTGTTACCATAACGTGGGCATTGGATTGATGTGATTCTGAGCTCTAAATCAAAAGTTACGGACGATTTAGTGCGGACATGTCAAGTTGATTGGTCAGGTCAAATGATCATTCTAAGGTAATCATTGGTGCTCATTGAGTAAAGGCTTATAAGTGAAGCATAATGCATGGTATCATGCAGTTTGAGATAGATTGGAATACTTGGAGGATTTGTCGTATCTATTTGAGTTTTAAAATTTGCCAGTGTATAGAAAATTTAGCTAGTATAAAGTGGGCATTGGATTCATGTCATTATGAACTCTAAATCAAAAGTTACAGACGATTTTGTGAGGACATGTCAAGTTGAATGGTCAGTTCAAATCATCAATCTAAGCTGAGTATTGGTGCTCATTGAGTAAAGACTTGTAAGTGAAGCATAAAGCATGGCATCACCCAGATTAGGATATATTGGATTAGTTGGATGCTTTGTCGTATCTATTTGAGTCTGAAATTTTGCCCCAATTTAGAAAATTGAGCTAACATAACGTGGACATTGGATTCATGTCATTCTGAGCTCTAAATCAAAAGTTACGTACGATTTAGTGCGGATATTTCAAGTTGATTGTCCAGTGCAAATGATCATTCTAAGCTGATCATTGGTGCTCATTGAGTAAAGGTTTATAAGTGAAGCATAATGCATGACATCATGCAGTTTGGGATAGATTGGATTACTTGGAGGCTTTGTCGTATCTATTTGAGTATGAAAGTTTGTCATAGTATAGAAAATTGATCTAGCATAACGTGGGCATTGGATTCATGTCATTCTTAGCTATAAATCAAAAGTTACGGAAGATTTAGTGTGGACATGTCAAGTTGTTTGGTCAGTTCAAATGATCATTCTAAGTTGACCATTGGTGCTCACTGAGTAAAGGCTTATAAGTGAATCATAATGCATGGCATCACTCAGTTTCGGATAGATTGGATTGCTTGGAGACTTTGTTGTGTCTATTTGAGCCTGAAATTTTGTCATAGTATAGAAAATTGAGCTAGCATAACGTGGCGTTGGATTCATGACAATCTGAGCTCTAAATCAAAAGTTACATACGATTTAGTGCGGACAAATCAAGTTTATTGGTCAGTTCGAATAAACATTTTAAGCTGATCATTGGTGCCGATTGCGTAAAGGCTTATAAGTAAAGCATAATACATGGCATCACGTAGTTTGGGATTTATTGTATTAATTGGAGGCTTTGTTGTATATCTTTGAGTTTAAAATTTTGTCAAAGTATAGAAAATTGAGCTAGCATATCATGGGCATTGGATTCATGTCATTATGAGCTCTAAATCAAAAGATACAGATGATTTAGTGCGGACATGTCAAGTTGATTGGTTAGTTCAAATGATCATTCTAAGCTGATCATTGGTGCTCATTGAGTAAAGGCTTATAAGTTAAGCATAATGCATGGTTCATAAGTGAAACATAATGCATTGAGATTGAATTATTTGGAGTCTTTGTCGTAAATATTGGAGTCTGAAATTTTGTCATAATATAGAAAATTGCGCTACCATAACGTGGGCATTGGATTGATGTGATTCTGAGCTCTAAATCAAAAGCTACAGACGATTTATTGTGGACATGTCAAGTTGATTGGTCAGTTTAAATGATTATTCAAAGATGATTATTGGTGCTCATTCAGTAAAGGCTTATAAGTGAAGCATAATGCATGGCATCACCCAGTTTAGGATTGATTGAATACTTGGAGGCTTTCTCGTATCTATTTGAGTCTGAAATTTTATCACAATTTTGAAAATTTATCTAGCATAATGTGGACATTGGATTCGTGTCATTTTGAGCTCTAAATCACAAGTTACGGATGATTTAGTGCGGATATGTCAAATTTATTGGGCAGTTCAAGTGATCATTCTAAGCTGATCATTGGGGCTCATTGAATAAATGTTTATAAGTGAAGTATAATGCATCACATCATGCATTTTGGGATAGATTGGATTACTAGGAGGCTTTGTTGTATCTATTTGAGTCTGAAAATTTGTCGTAGTATCGAAAATTTAGCTAGCATAACGTGGGCTTTGGACTCATGTCATTCTGAGCTCTGAATCAAAAGTTACGAACGATTTAGTGCGGATATGTCAAGTTTATTTGTCAGTTCATATAATCATTCTAAGCTGATCATTGGTGCCCATTGAGTAAAGGCTTATGAGTGAAGTATAATGCATGGTATCACCCAGTTTGAGATAGATTGGATTACTTGGACGCTTTGTCGTATCTATTTGAATTTGAAATTCTGTCATAGTATAGAAAATTGAGGTAGCATAACGTGGGCATTGGCTTCATGTCATTCTGAGCTCTAAATGAAAAGTTATGGACGATTTAGTGTGGACATATCAAGTTCATTGGTCAGTTCAAATGATCATTCTAAGCTGATCATTGGTGCTCATTGAGTAAAGGCTCATAACTGAAGCATAATGCATGGCATCATGCAGTTTGGGATAAATTGGATTACTTGGAGGCTTTGTCGGACATATTGGAGTCTGAAATTTTGTAATTATATAGTAAATTGAGCTAGCATAACGTGGACATTGGATTCATGTCATTGTGATCTCTAAATCAAAAGTTACGTACGATTTTGTGCAGACATGTCAAGTTGATTGGTTTGTTCAAATGATCATTCTAAGCTGATCATTGGTGCTCATTGAGTAAAGGCTTATAAGTGAAGCATAATGCATCACATCATGCAGTTTGGGGTATATTGGATTATTTGGAGGCTTTTTCGTATCTATTTAAGTCTGAAATATTGTCATAGAATAGAAAATTGAGGTACCATAACATGGCAGTTGGATTCATGTCATTCTGACCTCTAAATCAAAAATTACTGACGCTTTAGTGAGGACATGTCAAGTTGAATGGTTAGTTGAAATGATCATTCTAAGCTGATCATTGGTGATTATTGAGTAAAGGCTTATAAGTGAAGCATAATGCATGGCATCATTTAGTTTTGGATAGATTGGATTACTTGGAGGCATTGTCGTATCTATTTGAGTGTGAAATTTTGTCACAATATAGAAAATTGAGCTACGAAAATGTGGGCATTGGATTCATGTCATTTGGAGCTCTAAATCAAAATTTACGGATGATTTAGTGCGGACATGTCAAGTTGATTAGGCAGTTCAACTGATCGTTGTGAGCTGATCATTAGTGCTCATTGAGTAAATGCTTATAAGTGAAGCATAATGAGTGACATCATACATTTTGGGATAGATTGGATTATTTGGAAGACTTGTCGTATCTATTTCAGTCTGAAAATTTAGCTAGCGTAACGTGGGCGTTGGATTCATGTCATTCTGAGCTCTAAATCAAAAGTTACGGACGATTTAGTGTAGACATGTCAAGTTGATTGGTCAGTTCAAATGATCATTCTAAGCTGATCGTTGGTGCTCATTGAGTAAAGGCATATAAGTGAACTATAATGCATATCATCACACAGTTTGAGATAGATTAAATTATTGGGAGGCTTTGTCATAGTATAAATTACTTGGAGGCTTTGTCATAGTATTTCATGAGCATCACGCAGTTGGTGCTCATTGAGTAAAGGTTTATAAGTGAATCACAATGCATGGCATCACGCAGTTCGGGATAGATTGGATTACTTGGAGGCTTTTCGTATATATTTGATCATGAAATTTTGTCAAAGTATAAAAAATTGAGCTAGCATAACATGGGCATTGGATTCATGTCATTCTGAGCTCTAAATCAAAAGGTACGAACGATTTAGTGCAGAGATGTCAAGTTGATTGGTCAGTTTTGATGAGTGAAGCATAATGCATGGCATCACGCAGTTTGGGTTAGATTGGATTACTTGGAGCCTTTTTCGTATCTATTTGAGTCTGAAACTTTTTCATCGTATAGAAAATTGAGCTATCATAACGTGAGCGTTGGATTCATGTCAATCTGAGCTCTAAATCAAAAGTTACAGACGATTTAATGCGTACATGTCAATTTAATTGGTGAAGTAAAATGATTATGCTATGCTGATCATTGGTGCTCATTGAGTAAAGGCTTATAAGTGAAGCATATTGCATGACATCACACAGTTTGGGATAGATTGGATTACTTGGAGGCTTTGTCGTATTTATTTGAATCTAAAATTTTGCTAGAGTATAAAAAATTGAGCTAGCATAACTTGGGCGTTGGATTTATGTCATTTTGAGCTCTATATCAAAAGTTACGGACGATTTAGTGCGGACATATCAGGCTGATAAGTCAGTTCAAATGATCATATTAAGCTGATCATTGGTGCTTCTTGAGTAAAAGCTTATAAGTGAAGCATAATGCATGACATCACGCAGTTTGGGATAGATTGGATTACTTGGAGGCTTTTTCGTATATATTTGAGTCTGAAATTTTCTCATGGTATTCAAATTGAACTAGCATCACATGGTCATTGGATTAATGTCATTATGAGCTCTAAATCAAAAGTTACGGATGATTTAGTGTGGAAATATCAAGTCATTGCAATTCAAATGATCATTCTAATCTGATCATTGGTGCTCTTGAGTAAAGGGTTATAAGTGAAACATAATGCATGACATCATGTAGTTTGTTATATATTGGATTACTTGCAGGCTTTGTCGTATCAATTTGAGTATGAAATTTTGTCATTGTATAAACAATATAGCTAGCATTACGGACGCAATGGATTCATGTCATTTTGAGCTCTAAATCAAAAGGTACGGACGATTTATTGCGGACATGTCAAGTTGATGGGGCAGTTCAAATGATCATTCTAAGCTGATCATTGGTTCTCATTCAGTAAAGGCGTATAACTGAAGCATAATGCATAGCATAATGCATTTTGGGATATATTGGATTACTTGGAGGCTTTGTCGTATCTATTTGAGTCTGAAATTTTGTCATAGTATAGAAAATTGAGCTACCATAATGTGAGCGTTGGATTCATGTCATTCTGATATCTGTAACTAAACTTACGGGCGATTTTGTGCGGACATATCAAGTTGATTGGTCAGTTCAAATGATCATTTCAAGCTGATCATTGGTGCTCATTGAGTAAAAGCTTATAAGTGAATGCAACAGATCACACAGTTTGGGATAGATTGGATTACTTGGAGGCTTTTTCGTATATATTTGAGTGTGAAATTTTGTCACAGTATAGAAAATTAAGATACGATTACATGGGCATTGGATTCATGTCATTCTGAACTCTAAATCAAAAGATACGGACGATTTATTGCGGAAATGTCAAGCTGAATTGTAAGTTCAAATGATCATTTTAAGCTGATCATTGGTGTCAATTGAGTAAAGGCCTATAAGTGAAGCATAATTCATGGCACCACGTAGTTTGGGATAGATTGGATTAGTTAGAGGCTTTGTCGTCTATTTGAGTATGTAATTTTGTCACAATATAGAAAATTGAGGTAGCAGAACATGGGCATTAGATTCAAGTCATTCGGAGCTCTAAATCAAAAGTTACGGACGATTTAGTGCAGATATGTCGTGTTGATTGGCCAGTTCAACTGATCATTCTAAGCTGATCATTGGTGCTCATTGAGTAAATTCTTAGACGTGAAGCATAATGCATGACATCACACAGTTTGGGATAGATTGAATTACTTGGAGGCTTTGTCTTATCTATTTGAGACTGAAATTTTTTCATAGTATAGAAAATTGAGCTAGCATAACGTGGGTGTTGTATTCATGTCATTCGGAGCTCTATAAAAAAAGTTTCCGACGATTTAGTGCGGACATATCAAGTTGATTGGTCAGTTCAAATGATCATTTCAAGCTAATCATTGGTGCTCATTGAGTAAAGGCTTATAAGTGAAGCATAATGTATGGCATCACGCAGTTTGGGATGGATTGGAATACTTGGAGACTTTGTTGAATCTATTTGAGTCTGAAAGTTTGTCATAATATAGAAGATTGATCTAGCATAAGGTGGCCATTGGATTCATGTCATTCTGAGCTCTAAATCAAAAGTTACGAACGATTTAGTGCGGACATATGAAGTTGATTGGTGTGTTCAAATGGTCATTTTAAGCTGATCATTGGAGCTCATTGAGTAAAGGCTTATAAGTGAAGCATAATGCATGGCATCATGCTGTTTGGGATAGATTGGATTTCTTGGAGGCTTTGTCGTATCTATTTTAGTTTCAAATTTTGTCATAGTATTGAAAACAGAGTTACCATAACGTGGGTATTGGATTCATGTCATTCTGAGCTCTAAATCAAAAGTTAAGGACGATTTAATGCGGACATTTCAAGTTGATTGGTCAGAACAAATGATCATTCTAAGCTGATCATTGTTGCTAATTGAGTAAACGCTTATCAGCTAAGAATAATGCATAACATCACGTAGTTCGGGATAGATTTGAATACTTCGAGGCTTTGTTGTATTTATTTGAGTCTGAAATTTAGTCGCAATATAGAAAATTGAGCTAGCATAACGTGGACATTGGATTAATGTCATTCTGAGCTCTAAATCAAAAGTAACGGATGATTTAGTGCGTACTTGTCAAGTTGATTGGTCAGTTCAACAGATCATTCTAAGCTAATCATTGGGGCTCATTGAGTAAACGCTTATAAGTGAAGCATAATGCATGGCATCACGCAGTTTGGTATATATTGGATTACTTGGAGGCTTTGTCGTATTATTTGAGTCTGAAATTTTGTCACAGTATAGAAAATTGAGCTGGCATAACGTAGGCATTGGATTCATGTCATTTTGAGTTCTAAATCAAAAGTTACGGACGATTTTGTGCGGACATGTCAAGTTGATTGGCCAGTTCAACTAATCATTCTAAGCTGATCATTGTTGCTCATTGAGTAAAGGCTTATAAGTGAAGCATAATAAATTGCATCACGTAGTTTGTGGTAGATTGGACTTCTTCGAGGCTTTGCGTATAAATTTTTGTTTGAAATTCTGCCATAGTATAGAAAATTGAGCTAGCATAACGTGGGCCTTGGATTCATGCATTCTGAGCTCTAAATCAAAAGTTACGGACGATTTAGTGCGGACATGTCAAACTGATTGGTCAGATCAAATGATCATTTTAAGCTGCTCATTGGTGCTCATTGAGTAAAAGCTTATAAGTGAAGCATAGTGCATGGCATCATGTAGTTTGGGATAGATTTGGATTACTTGGAGGCTTTGTCGTATATATTTTAGTCGGAAAGTTTGTCACAATATAGAAAATTGAGCTAGCATAATATAGGCATTGAATTCATGTTATTTTGAGCTCTAAATCAAAAGTTTTGGACGATTTTGTGCGGACATGAGAAGTTGATTGGCCAGTTCATTAGGTCATTCTAAGCAGATCATTGGTGCTCATTGAGTAAAGGATCATAAGTGAAGCATAATGAATGGCGTCATGTTTGGGATAGATTTGATTACTTAGAGGCTTTGTTGTATTTATTTGAGTCTTAAATTCTATCACACTATAGTAAACTGAGCTAGCATAACGTGGGCTTTGGATTAATGTCATTCTGAGCTCTAAATCAAAAGTTACGGACGATTTAGTGAGGACTTGTCAAATTGATTGGTCAGATCAAACGATTATTTTAAGCTGATCATTGGTGCTCATTGAGTAAAGGCATATAAGCGAAGCATAAAGCATGGCATCACGCGCTTTGGGATATATTGGATTACAAGGACGCTTTGTCGTATATATTTGAGTCTGAAAGTTTGTCACAATATAGAAAATTGAGCTAGCCTAACGTAGGCATTGGATTCATGTCATTCTGAGCTCTAAATCAAAAGTTACAGACGATTTTGTGCGGAAATGTCAAGTTGATTGGCCAGTTCAACTGATCATTCTAAGCGATCATTGGTGCTCATTGAGTAATGGCTTAAAAGTGAAGCATAGTGAATGGCATCACGTAGTTTGGGATAGGTTGATTGGATTACTTGGAGGCTTTGTCGTATATATTTGAGTGTGAAAAATTTGTCACAATATAAAAAAATGAGCTAGTATAACGTCGGCATTGGATTCATGTCATTCTGAGCTCTAAATCAAAAGTTACAAATGAATTAGTGCGGACATGTCAAGTTGATTGGTCAGTTCATATGATCATTATAAGCGGATCGTTGGTGCTCATTGATTAAATGTTTATAAGTGAAGTATAATGCATAGTATCACGCAGTCCAAGATCGATTGGATTACTTGGAGGCTTTGTCATATCTATTTGAGTCTGAAAATTTGGCATAGTATAGAAAATTGATATAGCATAACGTGGACCTTGGATTCATGTCATTCAGAGCTCTAAATCAAAATTTACAGACGATTTAGTGCAGACATGTCAAATTGATTGGGCAGTTCAACTGATAATTCTAAGCTGATCATTGGTGTTCATTGAGTAAAGGCTTTTAAGTGAAGTATAATGCATGGTATCACGTAGTTTGAGATAGATTGTATTACTTGTACACCTTGCCGTATCTATTTGAGTCTAAAATTTTATCATCGTATAGAAAATTGAGCTAGCATAACGTGGACATTGGATTCATGTCATTCTCAGCTCCAAAAGAAAGTTATGGACGATTTAGTGTGGACATACCATGTTGATTGGTGAGTTTAAATGATTATTCAAAGATGATTATTGGTGCTCATTCAATAAAGGCTTATAAGTGAAGCATAATGCATGGCATCACCCTGTTTAGGATAGATTAAATACTTGGAGGCTTTCTCGTATCTATTTGAGTCTGAAATTTTATCACAATTTTGAAAATTTATCTAGCATAACGTGGACATTGGATTCGTGTCATTTTGAGCTCTAAATCACAAGTTACTGATGATTTAGTGCGGATATGTCAAATTTATTGGGCAGTTCAAATGATCATTCTAAGCTGATCATTGGTGCTCATTGAGTAAAGGCTTATAAGTTAAGCATAATGCATCACATCATGCATTTTGGGATAGATTGGATTACTAGGCTTTGTTGTATCTATTTGAGTCTAAAAATTTGTCGTAGTATAGAATATTTAGCTAGCATAACGTGGGCTTTGGACTCATGTCTTTCTGAGCTCTGAATCAAAAGTTATGAACGATTTAGTGCGGATATGTCAAGTTTATTGGTCAGTCCATATGATCATTCTAAGCTGATCAATGGTGCCCATTGAGTAAAGGCTTATGAGTGAGGTATAATGCATGGTATCACACAGTTTGAGATAGATTGGATTACTTGGACACTTTGTCGTATCTATTTGAGTCTGAAATTTTGTCATAGTATAGAAAATTGAGCTAGCATAACGTGGGCATTGGATTCATGTCATTCTGAGCTCTAAACGAAAAGTTATGGACGATTTAGTGTAGACATATCAAGTTGATTGGTCAGTTCAAATGATCATTCTAAGCTGTTCATTGGTGCTCATTGAGAAAAGGCTTATAAGTGAAGCATAATGCATGGCATCATGCAGTTTGGGATAAATTGGTTTACTTAGAGGCTTTGTCGGACATATTGGCGTCTGAAATTTTGTAATTATATAAAAAAATTGCGCTACCATAACGCGGGCACTGGATTGATGTGATTCTGAGCTCTAAATCAAAAGTAACTGACGATTTAGTGCAGACATGTCAAATTGATTGGTCAGTTCAAATAATCATTCAAAGCTGATTATTGGTGCTCATTGAGTAAAGACTTGTAAGTGAAGCATAATGCATGGCATCACCTAGTTTAGGATAGATTAGATTATTGGGAAGTTTTGTCGTATCTATTTGAGTGTGAAATTTTGTCCAGATTTAGTAAATTGAGCTAGCATAACGTGGACATTGGATTCATGTCATTCTGATCTCTAAATCAAAAGTTACGTACGATTTTGTGCGGACATGTCAAGTTGATTGGTTAGTTCAAATGATCATTCTAAGCTGATCATTGGTGCTCAATGAGTAAAGGCTTATAAGTGAAGCATAATGCATCGCATCACACAGTTTGGGGTATATTGGATTACTTGGAGGATTTTTCGTATCTATTTGAGTCTGAAATATTGTCATAGAATAGAAAATTGAGGTACCATAACGTGGCAGTTGGATTCATGTCATTCTGAGATCTAAATCAAAAATTACGGATGATTTAGTGCAGACATGTCAACTTTAATGGTTAGTTGAAATGATCATTCTAAGCTGATCATTGGTGATTATTGAGTAAAGGCTTATAAGTGAAGCATAATGCATGGCATCATGCAGTTTCGGATAGATTGGATTACTTGGAGGCATTGTCGTATCTATTTGAGTGTGAAATTTTGTCAACGAAATTGGGCAACGAAAATGTGGGCATTGGATTCATGTCATTTGGAGCTCTAAATAAAAATTTACGGATGATTTAGTGCGGACATGTCAAGTTGATTAGGTAGTTCAACTGATCGTTGTGAGCTGATCATTAGTGCTCACTGGTGAAGCATAATGAGTGACATCACACATTTTGGGATAGATTGGATTATTTGGAAGACTTGTCGTATCTATTTCAGTCTGAAAATTTAGCTAGCATAATGTGGGCGTTGGATTCATGTCATTCTGAGCTCTAAATCAAAAGTTACGGACGATTTAGTGCGGACATGTCAAGTTGATTGGTCAGTTCAAATGATCATTCTAAGCTGAACGTTGGTGCTCATTGAGTAAAAGCTTATAAGTGAACTATAATGCATATCATCACGCAGTTTGAGATAGACTAAATTACTGGGAGGCTTTGTCGTATCTATTTGAGTTTGAAAATTTGTCATAGTATAGAAAATTGAGCTAGCATAACGTGGGCATTGGATTCATATCATTCTGAGATCTAAATCAGAAGTTACGGAAGATTTAGTACGGACATGTCAAATTGATTGATCAGTTCCAATGATCATTCTATGTTGATCATTGGTGCTCCTTGAGTAAAGGCTTATAAGTGAAGCATAATGCATGACATCACTCAGTTTGGATAGATGAGATTATTTGGAGGCTTTGTCGTATCTATTTGAGTCTAAAATTTTGTCATAGTATAGAAAATTGAGCTAGCATAATGTGGGCGTTGGATTCATGTCATTCTTAGCTCTAAATCAAAAGTTACGGAGATTTAGTTTGGACATATCAAGTTGATTGGTCAGTTGAAATGATCATTTTAGGCTGATCATTGGTGCTGATTGAGTAAAGGCTTATAAGTGAAGTATAATGCATGGCATCACGGAGTTTGGGATTTATTGGATTACTTGGAGGCTTTGTTGTCTAAATTTGAGTTTGAAACTTTGTCACACTATAGAAAATTGAGCTATCATAACATGGGCATTGGATTCATGTCATTCTGAGCTCCAAATCAAAAGATTGGGAAGATTTAGTGCGGATATGTCAAGTTGATTGGTTAGTTCAAATGATCATTTTAAGCTGATCATTGGTGCTCATTGAGTAAATGCTTATAAGTGAAGTATAATGCATGGCATCACGTAGTTTGGGATAGATTGGATTACTTAAAGGCTTTGTCGTATCGATGCGAATCTGAAATTTTGTCACAATATAGAAAATTGAGCTAGCATAACGTGGACATTGGATTCATGTCATTCGGAGCTCGAAATCAAAAGTTACAGACGATTTAGTGCAGACATGTCAAGTTGATTTGCCAGTTCAACTGATCGTTCTAAGCTGATCATTGGTGCTCATTGAGTAAAGGCTTATAAGTAAAGCATAATGCATGACTTCACTCAGTTTGGGATCAATTGGATTACTTGGAGGCTTTGTCGTATCTATTTGAGTCTGCAATTTTGTCATAGTATAGAAAATTGAGCTAGTATAATGTGGGCGTTGGATTCATATCATTTGGAGGTCTAAATTAAAAGTTATGGACGATTTAGTGCAGACATGTCAAGTTGATTGGCCAGTTCAACTGATCATTCTAAGCTGATCATTGGTGCTCATTTAGTAAAGGCTTACAAGTGAAACATAATGCATGGCATCACGCAGTTTGGGTTTGATTGGATTACTTGGAGCCTTTTTCGTATCTATTTGAGTTTGAAACTTTTTCATTGTATTGAAAATTGAGCTATCATAACGTGAGCATTGGATTCATGTCAATCTGAGCTCTAAATCAAAAGTTACGGACAATTTAGTGCGTACATGTCAATTTAATTGGTCAAGTATAATGATTATGCTAAGCTGATCATGGGTGCTCATTGAGTAAAGGCTTATAAGTGAAGCATAATGCATGGCATCACGCAGTTTGGTATATATTGGATTACTTGGAGGCTTTGTCGTATTATTTGAGTCTGAAATTTTGTCACAGTATAGAAAATTGAGCTGGCATAGCGTAGGCATTGGATTCATGTCATTTTGAGTTCTAAATCAAAAGTTACGGACGATTTTGTGCGGACATGTCAAGTTGATTGGCCAGTTCAACTAATCATTCTAAGCTGATCATTGTTGCTCATTGAGTAAAGGCTTATAAGTGAAGCATAATAAATTGCATCACGTAGTTTGTGGTAGATTGGACTTCTTCGAGGCTTTGCGTATAAATTTTTGTTTGAAATTCTGCCATAGTATAGAAAATTGAGCTAGCATAACGTGGGCCTTGGATTCATGCATTCTGAGCTCTAAATCAAAAGTTACGGACGATTTAGTGCGGACATGTCAAACTGATTGGTCAGATCAAATGATCATTTTAAGCTGCTCATTGGTGCTCATTGAGTAAAAGCTTATAAGTGAAGCATAGTGCATGGCATCATGTAGTTTGGGATAGATTGGATTACTTGGAGGCTTTGTCGTATATATTTTAGTCGGAAAGTTTGTCACAATATAGAAAATTGAGCTAGCATAATATAGGCATTGAATTCATGTTATTTTGAGCTCTAAATCAAAAGTTTTGGACGATTTTGTGCGGACATGAGAAGTTGATTGGCCAGTTCATTAGGTCATTCTAAGCAGATCATTGTTGCTCATTGAGTAAAGGATCATAGGTGAAGCATAATGAATGGCGTCATGTTTGGGATAGATTTGATTACTTAGAGGCTTTGTTGTATTTATTTGAGTCTTAAATTCTATCACAATATAGTAAACTGAGCTAGCATAACGTGGGCATTGGATTAATGTCATTCTGCGCTCTAAATCAAAAGTTACGGACGATTTAGTGAGGACTTGTCAAATTGATTGGTCAGATCACACGATCATTTTAAGCTGATCATTGGTGCTCATTGAGTAAAGGCATATAAGCGAAGCATAAAGCATGGCATCACGCGCTTTGGGATATATTGGATTACAAGGACGCTTTGTCGTATATATTTGAGTCTGAAAGTTTGTCACAATATAGAAAATTGAGCTAGCCTAACGTAGGCGTTGGATTCATGTCATTCTGAGCTCTAAATCAAAAGTTACAGACGATTTTGTGCGGAAATGTCAAGTTGATTGGCCAGTTCAACTGATCATTCTAAGCGATCATTGGTGCTCATTGAGTAATGGCTTAAAAGTGAAGCATAGTGAATGGCATCACGTAGTTTGGGATAGGTTGATTGGATTACTTGGAGGCTTTGTCGTATATATTTGAGTGTGAAAAATTTGTCACAATATAAAAAAATGAGCTAGTATAACGTCGGCATTGGATTCATGTCATTCTGAGCTCTAAATCAAAAGTTACAAATGAATTAGTGCGGACATGTCAAGTTGATTGGTCAGTTCGTATGATCATTATAAGCGGATCATTGGTGCTCATTGATTAAATGTTTATAAGTGAAGTATAATGCATAGTATCACGCAGTCCAAGATCGATTGGATTACTTGGAAGCTTTGTCATATCTATTTGAGTCTGAAAATTTGGCATAGTATAGAAAATTGATCTAGCATAACGTGGACCTTTGATTCATGTCATTCAGAGCTCTAAATCAAAATTTACAGACGATTTAGTGCAGACATGTCAAATTGATTGGGCAGTTCAACTGATAATTCTAAGCTGATCATTGGTGTTCATTGAGTAAAGGCTTTTAAGTGAAATATAATGCATGGTATCACGTAGTTTGAGATAGATTGTATTACTTGTACACCTTGCCGTATCTATTTGAGTCTAAAATTTTATCATCGTATAGAAAATTGAGCTAGCATAACGTGGACATTGGATTCATGTCATTCTCAGCTCCAAAAGAAAGTTATGGACGATTTAGTGTGGACATACCATGTTGATTGGTGAGTTTAAATGATTATTCAAAGATGATTATTGGTGCTCATTCAGTAAAGGCTTATAAGTGAAGCATAATGCATGGCATCACCCTGTTTAGGATAGATTAAATACTTGGAGGCTTTCTCGTATCTATTTGAGTCTGAAATTTTATCACAATTTTGAAAATTTATCTAGCATAACGTGGACATTGGATTCGTGTCATTTTGAGCTCTAAATCACAAGTTACTGATGATTTAGTGCGGATATGTCAAATTTATTGGGCAGTTCAAATGATCATTCTAAGCTGATCATTGGTGCTCATTGAGTAAAGGCTTATAAGTTAAGCATAATGCATCACATCATGCATTTTGGGATAGATTGGATTACTAGGCTTTGTTGTATCTATTTGAGTCTAAAAATTTGTCGTAGTATAGAATATTTAGCTAGCATAACGTGGGCTTTGGACTCATGTCTTTCTGAGCTCTGAATCAAAAGTTATGAACGATTTAGTGCGGATATGTCAAGTTTATTGGTCAGTCCATATGATCATTCTAAGCTGATCAATGGTGCCCATTGAGTAAAGGCTTATGAGTGAGGTATAATGCATGGTATCACACAGTTTGAGATAGATTGGATTACTTGGAAACTTTGTCGTATCTATTTGAGTCTGAAATTTTGTCATAGTATAGAAAATTGAGCTAGCATAACGTGGGCATTGGATTCATGTCATTCTGAGCTCTAAACGAAAAGTTATGGACGATTTAGTGTAGACATATCAAGTTGATTGGTCAGTTCAAATGATCATTCTAAGCTGTTCATTGGTGCTCATTGAGAAAAGGCTTATAAGTGAAGTATAATGCATGGCATCATGCAGTTTGGGATAAATTGGTTTACTTAGAGGCTTTGTCGGACATATTGGCGTCTGAAATTTTGTAATTATATAAAAAATTGCGCTACCATAACGCGGGCACTGGATTGATGTGATTCTGAGCTCTAAATCAAAAGTAACTGACGATTTAGTGCAGACATGTCAAATTGATTGGTCAGTTCAAATAATCATTCAAAGCTGATTATTGGTGCTCATTGAGTAAAGACTTATAAGTGAAGCATAATGCATGGCATCACCTAGTTTAGGATAGATTAGATTATTGGGAAGTTTTGTCGTATCTATTTGAGTGTGAAATTTTTTCCAGATTTAGTAGAGCTAGCATAACGTGGACATTGGATTCATGTCATTCTGATCTCTAAATCAAAAGTTACGTACGATTTTGTGCGGACATGTCAAGTTGATTGGTTAGTTCAAATGATCATTCTAAGCTGATCATTGGTGCTCAATGAGTAAAGGCTTATAAGTGAAGCATAATGCATCGCATCACACAGTTTGGGGTATATTGGATTACTTGGAGGATTTTTCGTATCTATTTGAGTCTGAAATATTGTCATAGAATAGAAAATTGAGGTACCATAACGTGGCAGTTGGATTCATGTCATTCTGAGATCTAAATCAAAAATTACGGATGATTTAGTGCAGACATGTCAAGTTTAATGGTTAGTTGAAATGATCATTCTAAGCTGATCATTGGTGATTATTGAGTAATGGCTTATAAGTGAAGCATAATGCATGGCATCATGCAGTTTCGGATAGATTGGATTACTTGGAGGCATTGTCGTATCTATTTGAGTGTGAAATTTTGTCAACGAAATTGGGCAACGAAAATGTGGGCATTGGATTCATGTCATTTGGAGCTCTAAATAAAAATTTACGGATGATTTAGTGCGGACATGTCAAGTTGATTAGGCAGTTCAACTGATCGTTGTGAGCTGATCATTAGTGCTCACTGGTGAAGCATAATGAGTGACATCACACATTATGGGATAGATTGGATTATTTGGAAGACTTGTCGTATCTATTTCAGTCTGAAAATTTAGCTAGCATAATGTGGGCGTTGGATTCATGTCATTCTGAGCTCTAAATCAAAAGTTACGGACGATTTAGTGCGGACATGTCAAGTTGATTGGTCAGTTCAAATGATCATTCTAAGCTGAACGTTGGTGCTCATTGAGTAAAAGCTTATAAGTGAACTATAATGCATATCATCACGCAGTTTGAGATAGACTAAATTACTGGGAGGCTTTGTCGTATCTATTTGAGTTTGAAAATTTGTCATAGTATAGAAAATTGAGCTAGCATAACGTGGGCATTGGATTCATATCATTCTGAGATCTAAATCAAAAGTTACGGAAGATTTAGTACAGACATGTCAAGTTGATTGATCAGTTCCAATGATCATTCTATGTTGATCATTGGTGCTCATTGAGTAAAGGCTTATAAGTGAAGCATAATGCATGACATCACTCAGTTTGGATAGATGAGATTATTTGGAGGCTTTGTCGTATCTATTTGAGTCTAAAATTTTGTCATAGTATAGAAAATTGAGCTAGCATAATGTGGGCGTTGGATTCATGTCATTCTTAGCTCTAAATCAAAAGTTACGGAGATTTAGTTTGGACATATCAAGTTGATTGGTCAGTTGAAATGATCATTTTAGGCTGATCATTGGTGCTGATTGAGTAAAGGCTTATAAGTGAAGTATAATGCATGGCATCACGGAGTTTGGGATTGATTGGATTACTTGGAGGCTTTGTTGTCTAAATTTGAGTTTGAAACTTTGTCACACTATAGAAAATTGAGCTATCATAACATGGGCATTGGATTCATGTCATTCTGAGCTCCAAATCAAAAGATTGGGAAGATTTAGTGCGGATATGTCAAGTTGATTGGTTAGTTCAAATGATCATTTTAAGCTGATCATTGGTGCTCATTGAGTAAATGCTTATAAGTGAAGTATAATGCATGGCATCACGTAGTTTGGGATAGATTGGATTACTTAAAGGCTTTGTCGTATCGATGCGAATCTGAAATTTTGTCACAATATAGAAAATTGAGCTAGCATAACGTGGACATTGGATTCATGTCATTCGGAGCTCGAAATCAAAAGTTACAGACGATTTAGTGCAGACATGTCAAGTTGATTTGCCAGTTCAACTGATCGTTCTAAGCTGATCATTGGTGCTCATTGAGTAAGGGCTTATAAGTAAAGCATAATGCATGACTTCACTCAGTTTGGGATCGATTGGATTACTTGGAGGCTTTGTCATATCTATTTGAGTCTGCAATTTTGTCATAGTATAGAAAATTGAGATAGTATAATGTGGGCGTTGGATTCATATCATTTGGAGGTCTAAATTAAAAGGTATGGACGATTTAGTGCAGACATGTCAAGTTGATTGGCCAGTTCAACTGATCATTCTAAGCTGATCATTGGTGCTCATTTAGTAAAGGCTTACAAGTGAAACATAATGCATGGCATCACGCAGTTTGGGTTTGATTGGATTACTTGGAGCCTTTTTCGTATCTATTTGAGTTTGAAACTTTTTCATTGTATAGAAAATTGAGCTATCATAACGTGAGCATTGGATTCATGTCAATCTGAGCTCTAAATCAAAAGTTACGGACAATTTAATGCGTACATGTCAATTTAATTGGTCAAGTATAATGATTATGCTAAGCTGATCATGGGTGCTCATTGAGTAA
The DNA here is from genome assembly GCA_018901945.1 of Pugionium dolabratum. Lineage (NCBI taxonomy): Eukaryota > Viridiplantae > Streptophyta > Magnoliopsida > Brassicales > Brassicaceae > Pugionium > Pugionium dolabratum. The sequence continues at coordinate 51,566 of JAEVFF010000552.1, read as the reverse complement.
AGGCTTATAAGTGAAGCATATTGCATGACATCACACAGTTTTGGATAGATTGGATTACTTGGATGCTTTGTCGTATCTATTTGAATCTAAAATTTTTTGAGAGTACAAAACATTGGGCTAGCATAACTTGGGCGTTGGAATTATGTCACTTTTCGCTCTATATCAAAAGTTACGGATGATTTAGTGCGGACATATCAAGCTGATAAGTCAGTTCAAATGATAATATTAAGCTGATCATTGGTGCTCATTGAGTAAAAGCTTATAAGTGAAGCATAATGCATGACATCACGTAGTTTGGGATAGATTGGATTACTTGGAGGCTTTTTCGTATATATTTGAGTCTGAAATTTTGTCACGGTATTGAAATTGAGCTAGCATAACATGGTCATTGGATTAATGTCATTATGAGCTCTAAATCAAAAGTAACTGACGATTTAGTGTTGAAATATCAAGTCATTGGTCAATTCAAATGATCATTCTAATCTGATCATTGGTGCTCTTGAGTAAAGGCTTATAAGTGAAGCATAATGCATGACATCATGTAGTTTGTTATATATTGGATTACTTGCAGGCTTTGTCGGATAATTTTGAGTATGAAATTTTGTCATTGTATAAACAATATAGCTAGCATTACGGACGCAATGGATTCATGTCATTCTGAGCTCTAAATCAAAAGTTACGGACGATTTAGTGCGGACATGTCAAGTTGATTGGGCAGTTCAAATGATCATTCTAAGCTGATCATTGGTTCTCATTCAGTAAAGGCGTATAAGTGAAGCATAATGCATAGCATAATGCAGTTTGGGATATGTTGGATTACTTGGAGGCTTTGTCGTATCTATTTGAGTCTGAAATTTTGTCATAGTATAGAAAATTGAGCTACCATAACGTGAGCGTTGGATTCGTGTCATTCTGATATCTGTAACTAAACTTACGGACGATTTTGTGCGGACATATCAAGTTGATTGGTCAGTTCAAATGATCATTTCAAGCTGATCATTGGTGCTCATTGAGTAAAAGCTTATAAGTGAATGCATGACATCACGTAGTTTGGGATAGATTGGGTTACTTGCACTACAAGAAAACATTAACATTTCCGACGGCATTTCCGACGGAAAAAAAACCGTCGGACTTTTCCGACGACATTACGATGGATAAGCGACAAATAACCAAAGGATTTGAAACCGTCGGAGGTCCGTCGGTAATTTCCGACGCCGTAGGGATCGTCGGTAAATCGATGGTGAAAACAGACGGTAACCCGTTGCGTTTCCGACGATATCCTAATCGTCGGGATATCCTCTTGACATCGTCGGAATATTACCGACGGCTTCAGATACGTCGGTAATATTCCGACGAGTTCGTGACGGATTATGTATTTTATAGCCCATCGGGAATCCGTCGGCAGCGGTCGTCGGAAACCCATCGGAACTATCCGACCATTGTTGGATACAGTCGGAAATCCGTCGGAAATATACGTACCTTGTTAAAATTGTGTGTTTATCCGTCGATGGTCGGACATCCGTCGGAAAACCGTCGGTTTATTTTGATAAGATTTATTTGAAATACGTGAATATCCGGTTGTGGTCGGTAATCGTCGGAATTCCGTCGGAAATAGAGAATATTCTGAAGAATAATCTTTTTACAGTTCGTAATTATCTGTTAATAATTCTTAATAATCTGTTAAAAAATCGTGATAATATCTATTTTTCAGTATAAATAAGCTATGATCTTTCAAAATTTTAACAGAACCAAAATTTTTTAAAAAATGTGTTCTTCGGGTTCTTTTGAGTATTTTCGATCGTGGATGGATAAACCTCGATATGATTCAACCACGGGGGAATTGACTGATGAATTTGCGCAAGGTGTTGAAGAGTTCATGACATTTGCATCAAAGAATAGCATGACATCGGAATACGGTAAAATGTATTGTCCGTGTATTAAATGTCGAAATCATAGATTAATCTCTGTTAGAGAAGTACGTAATCATTTGTATAGGAATGGATTTATGCCGGGTTACAAAATTTGGTATTCACATGGAGAAACTGATGCAACGATGCAATATTATGGTAGTACTTCAAAAAGGATAGATAATACTAATGTTAGGGTAGAGGAACCGACATCAGAAGTTGATATAAACGGAGGTACTGTTCAGATGGTGAATGATGCATTTCGTGAACAAAGAGAATCGTACATCGAAGATATTAGCAGAATAGAGGAACCTAATATGGAAGCCCGGAAATTTTTTGATATGTTAGATGCATCCAAGCAGCCTTTGTATAAAGGATGTAGAGATGGATTATCGCCTTTATCTGCTGCAAGCAGGTTGATGACGATAAAGACGGATTTCAAATTGCCTGAAGATTGTGTGAATGCGATAGCTGATTTTGTTAGAGATATATTACCTGAAGATAATATTGCACCTGCTTCATATTACGAGGTTCAAAAACTTGTATCTGGTCTTGGATTGCCATATCAGATGATCGATGTATGTATTGACAATTGCATGATCTATTGGAGAAATGATGAAAACCGCATGAAGTGCCGATTTTGTCACAAACCTCGATTTCAAGAGACAAGCGGTAGAGTACCTATTCCGCATAAACGGATGTGGTATTTGCCATTAACAGAGAGGTTAAAGAGGTTATATCAATCTGAACACACGGCAAAACCTATGAGATGGCATGCAGAACATAATTCGAATGGAGAAATTGTGCATCCCTCGGATGCAGAAGCATGGAAACATTTTCAACAGGTTTATCCTAGTTTTGCATATGAGCCTAGAAACGTATACCTCGGGTTATCTACAGATGGATTCAATCCTTTTGGGAAGCATGGGAGGCAATAATCGTTGTGGCCAGTTATCATTACACCTTATAATTTGCCTCCTTCTTTGTGCATGAAACGAGAGTTTTTATTTCTAACGATTCTCGTCCCTGGCCCAGAGCATCCTAAGCGATCGCTTGATATTTTCTTGCAGCCACTAATTCATGAGTTAAAAATATTATGGGAAAATGGTGTCGAAGCATTCGATGTTTCCAACCAACAAAACTTCTTGATGCGAGCTGTACTTATGTGGACGATAAGTGATTTTCCAGCATATGGTATGTTATCAGGATGGTCGACGCATGGAAGATTAGCATGCCCATATTGTCAAGATAATACTGATGCGTTCCAACTGAAATACGGACGAAAGACTAGTTGGTTCGATTGTCATCGTCGATTTCTACCACAAGATCATCCATATCGCCGGAGCACGACATTGTTTAGGAAAAACAAAAAAAATTTTGATGCTCCACCTCCTATTTTTGACGGGAATTATATGTTGACTCAACTTAGAGATTTTGGTGCTGAGAGAACGACTTCTTGTGGAGGTAACGGACATTACCCTGTTGATGGTTGTGGCGAATACCATAATTGGCACAAGAAGAGTATTTTTTGGGATTTACCATATTGGAAGGACCATTTGTTGCGCCATAATCTAGATGTTATGCACATTGAGAAGAATTTTTTCGACAACATAATGAATACCGTTCTAAATGTGCAAGGAAAAACAAAAGATAATTTGAAAGCTAGATTGGATTTGCCGGATATTTGTTCCCGGAAGGAACTACATGTAATGTCAAATGGAAAATCATTGTCTCCCGCATTCCGGTTAGATGCGCATGCAAAAGATGAATTCTTTGACTGGATTAAGCATAGTGTCAAATTTCCAGATGGATATGCATCTAATCTTCGTAATTGTGTCGATACTATTGAAGGTAAATTTTCAGGGATGAAAAGTCATGATTGTCATGTTGTCATGCAAAGATTATTCCCATTTGCCTTTAGCGATCTACTGCCTAAAAACGTCCACGGAGCAATTGCAGGTACGACGTTAAATTTACATTATTATATATATATAATAATATTTTCATATATTATATGATATTAAAATATATTTTTTATGTAGGGATTGGTGCTTTTTTCCGAGATTTATGTACAAGATCACTTACTGTAGAAGATATCCGAAATTTGGAGGGAAAAATACCGGTTCTCATTTGTAACCTGGAGAAAATATTTCCACCAGCATTTTTTGATGTTATGGAGCATCTTCCTATTCACCTCCCTAGAGAAGCAGCCCTTGGAGGACCTGTTCAGTACAGATGGATGTATCCTTTTGAGAGATATATGTTCCACCTAAAGAAAAAAGTTAAAAATCTTGCCAGGGTTGAAGGTTCAATCGTCGCACAAAGTATTAATGAAGAAACATCTAACTTTGCTAGCTACTATTTTCCATCGCAAGTGCAAACAAAAAATAGACGGCCTTCACGACATGATGATGGAGGAGAAAAACCAAGCTATCCAGTGTATGTGCCAGAAATATTTGCACAAATTGGACGTTTAAGTGGAAAAGGGAAGATGCGACGCCTATCAGAGGAGGAACACAATCACTTGCATTTATATATTTTGACAAATTGCGATGACGTTTTGGAATATGAAAGGTACATTCAATTTAATTTTGTTTTTAATTAGTTATTATTATAATTTATTGTTAATTTTTTTTATAATTAACAGGATATACATGGAACAAATACGTGTTCATTATTCAGATTACAGCGAGAATGAGTTGGCCGAACTTAAAAAAAGCGAATTTGCAAAATGGTTGCATTTTTATGTTAGTGTTACCACAATTAATTACATATCTATATATATATATTTATAATTTAATATATTCTATTATTTTGTAGGTTACTACAGGTCCTTCTAGGGGCATAACGTTTCCCACGTGGTTAGTTGAGTTGGTGAGTGGTCCTACATTTACTGCAAAATCTTATCCAATGTACTGCACTCGTGGTTATGCTTTTAAGAGTCATCGCGAAGGAAACTCACAAACAACTTGTAATTATGGTGTATCATCTCAATCGGGAGAAATTGTATACAATGGTATTCTTCGTGAAATATTAGAAGTTCACTATCCAGGAATGATTGATTTGAGGTGTATTGTGTTCTATTGTGACTGGTATGACCCTGTCATGGGTCAACGTGAAGACGAATTCGGTGTTACATCTGTCCACTCTCGTAAGCGACATCGAAAATATGATCCTTTTATACTTGCATCACAAGGGGACCAGGTTTGTTACATTCGATATCCTCGTGTGAGAAACAAGCAAGATCCTTGGATTACAGTGACCTCAATACATCCTAGAGGAATGGTATGTGGTATTACCGAACAAGAGCCTATGCAACAAAGCACAATTGGTAACTTAGGTTCAATAGAAACTTCTCTTGAAGTTAACCTTGTTGTTGATGACACCACGAACGAAGATTACAACATGTTTCAAGATTCAGAAGAAGAAATTGGCGAATTTGACGACCAAAATTCAGCAAATTCAGAATATTCATCAGATTCAGATTAAATTTGTGATAATAAGATTTTTTTTTCCATTATCTTTTTCTGATAAATAATTTGTAAAAATAATGTTTTAGGATTGTGTACGTAGTTTCGTACAACTTCCTTTGTTTGGTTTGAAAACTTGTCTCGTTAAATTTGTGGGATTTACTGTTGTTGTCCTATTTGAATAATAGATAACCAATATGCATGTTATACAAAAATTAAGAGTTATTTGATAAAATAAGTGAATTAGAAAATTATATATTATATTAATAATTATATGTTATTTTATTTGAAATTATTTTATTTAAAAATTGATATACATATAATTATTTGAAATTTGTTAAAAATATCCTTATAGTATAAGTTTTATCTAACACATTAATATACATACTCTATATACTGACGGATATCCGACGGAATTGAAATGTCCGTCGGATATCCGTCGGAAACATATTTCAAACGTGGGCAGACCATGTGTCGATCATGCACGGTGTTGTAATAAATCCGACGGAGTTCCGACGGATTTACGCGGTAAACGAAATTAAAAACGCAGGGTTTCACGAAAATTAATTGATGTACCGACAGATTTCTGACGAAAACATCCGTCGGAAATATCGATTATAACCTACGACTTTTTCTTCTCCTCTTTCTCTCTCGCCGTTTCGCGTTACCCTAAATAATTTCGTCGATCGCCGAAGGACCTCGTCGCCGTTACTCCTCGCCGCCGTTTTTCTCCTCGTCGCCGCCGATTCTCGTCCTCAACATGTAAGTTTTAGTTTTTCAGATTAGTTTTTCAAATTAATTCTCGTCCTCAACATTTAAGTTTTAGTTTTTCAGAATTAAACTGTGTTCTCTCAGAAAAATTGCAATCTTTTAAGCTTACAAGCATCGATAGGATAGCGAACGCTAGAAGCTTGCATTTTTCTAATTGGCTGGTCAATTTCTAGGAAAAATGATAGCTTTTGTTCAATTCTCAATTATCACTTGCTGCAAAAACGATCCCAGTAAAGCTTTAGCCTAAAGTTGGTTTTTCACAACAAGAATGATCAAAGGGGAGACTCAACATAAACCCTAACGCACATTGCTTCATCAAGTGATACAACTAAAAAAAGTAGATTGGTATGAACAGAGTAGAATAGTCAGATCTAAGAAGCAAGAAAACACGTTACATTGAATTCAAAATCTGAAGAAGTTAGACTTAAACGAAACAGATATTAGTTTGGTCTCGGTTTTGTTATATTTATACCGCACGAACTTAAATCTGAAGAACTCAAACAGAACTTAAACCGCACGAACTCAGTTTAGATAAAAAAATATAAAAAAAATATAGAAACATATGTTTATTGATGATATTAGTTTGGTCTCGGTTTTGTTATATTTGAAAAAGTTCCAAATAATAAACCTTGATTTTTTCAAAAAATAAAAATAAAAATACTTGAATATTATTTTAAATAATTTAATATTTCAAAAAAAATGATAAATAGTAAATGTAGATAGATTGATAAAATGACCTAATTATAGGTCGTATCAAGATTACCAAAGACGTGGTGAGTCATCGACTCCGAGTTTTATACCAACTCAAGTTCCAGAATCTGCAAATGATTCTTTCCGACCAATGACAATTGAAGAATTGGTTCAGCAGCCTGGTCGTGAACTTCTCACATTTCTCGATCCGAGACGTCAAGGAAACTCGACATGGTAAATTAAATTTTCTATAATTATATTTAAAATAATTATTTTAATACTATTCTATAATTATATTTAAAATAATTATTTTAATACTATTGTAATAAAAATTCGTAGGTTTGGTATTTCAAACAATGGAATAAGCAAATCTATATTAAAGATGCTTCATTCTCTTTTGAATAAATCATATACCAAATTTCGAGATATTCCGTACGAAGAACGTCAGATTTGGTTCAGGACGTTTGCGGTACGTTATTTAAATTTTAAATATATAATTATTTTAAATATTTTTTAATAATAATTTTTTAGTAATATATATTAAAATTTCGCAGCAAGAATTTACATGGGATCCCATGAACACAAAATTGGTGGAAGACGCTTTCGAAAAAGAGGCTGCAATACAATTTTCCCGCCATATGAACGAATGGAAACAAAAATGGAAAAAGGGAAAAGATAAACCAAGAGGGTTGAATGAGTCGGTTTGGAACGACTTTATTCGTTATTGGGAATCTTCCACCGCTGAGGTTATCTCGAAAACTAATTCGGGAAACCGGAAGAGCGACCGAGGAGGCAAAGGCATTTATATTCACAATGCCGGATCGACTAGTTTTCTCAGACGAGCCGATCAATTGGTAAATTAATTATTATATTAATTATTTATTATTATTTAAAAGTTTTTTAAATTATTAATTTAGAATTTTTTTATTTTTAGGCACAAGAAATTGGAGCGCCTCCAGATCACTTGCAACTTCTCGAGGCCGTCCACACAAACAAAAAGACTGGTCGTATCCAAGATGGTCTCGTTAGTGAGATCATCGAAAAAGTAAAAAAGAAAAAAAGTGATATTCTAACCCAGCAATCTCAAGTTGGTTCTTCATCTTCGGTCGCTGAATTGCCGCGTTCTGAGATTAACCGTCTCGTTCTTGATGTAAGTTTTTTTTTAAAAAAATATATAATTAATATTATAATAATTTTTATTAAATTTTTTAATAATATTTCTTATTTTTACAGGAAGTACCATTTTCAAAGGGTCGTCATCCAGGACTCGGGAGAGTTGCAGATACTGGTGGCGCAACATCTGCAGTTAGAAACGAAGAAAATGAACAGTTAAAAGAAGAAATGGCGTCCATGAAAATAGAGATGAATAATCTCAAAAACTTTGTAGAAATGATAAAAAATAAATTGCCTGATGACTTTTTTTCTCCTCCTTCTCCTCCTGCTCCTCCTTTGTAATTTGTAATTTAAAATAAATGTTTAATAATATTAATATTTATAATATTATTTTTATTAATTGTATGATTATTTTTAGTAATATTAATTTAAATATTAAAATAAAAATAAAAAAATTATTTTTTTAATATTTATATTTTTAAAATATTTAATTAAATAATTAAATATTTAAAAAATATAAATATTAAAAAAATAATTTTTTTATTTTTCAATTATTTCGTGTTTCCGACGGCTACTGTCGTCGGCAATTCCCGACGGAACAGGCCGTCGGAAATGTGTTGGTACATCCCGACGGTTATAAACCATCGGGAAATATCATCGGACAATATTTCCAACGGCACAAGTCATCGGAAATATGTTGGTACATCCCGACGGTTATAAACCGTCGGGAAACATCATCGGACAATATTTCCAACGGCACAAGTCATCGGAAAATGCCCTCGAAAATTCGTCGGCATTTTCCGATGTATCCGGACCATCGCAGATCCATCGGTTAATTCCAACGGAAGGATGTCATCGACAATCCGTCGGAATTTTCCGATGGCGTAGTTAATCGCTAATCCGTCGGAAATTATCGATACCTTCCCGACGGAAGAGCATTTCCGACGAAATAGTCCCGACGGACTATTTTCATCGGAAAGTAGTCGAGAATCCGTTTTACCGACATATTTCCGACGGATACAGCCGTCGGAAATACGCTGTTTTCTTGTAGTGTTGGAGGCTTTTTGGTATATATTTGAGTGTGAAATTTTGTCACAGTATAGAAAATTAAGCTACGATTACATGGACATTGGATTCATGTCATTCTGAGCTTTAAATCAAAAGATACGGACGATTTAGTGCGGAAATGTCAAGTTGATTGGTAAGTTCAAATGATCATTCTAAGCTGATCATTGGTGTCAATTGGGTAAAGGCCTATAAGTGAAGCATAATTCATGGCACCACGCAGTTTGGGATAGATTGGATTAGTTTGAGGCTTTGTCGTATCTATTTGAGTATGTAATTTTGTCACAGTATAGAAAATTGAGGTAGTAGAACGTGGGCATTGGATTCATGTCATTCGGAGCTCTAAATCAAAAGTTACGTACGAGTTAGGGCAGATATGTCGTGTTGATTGGCCAGTTCAACTGATCATTCTAAGCTGATCATTGGTGCTCATTGAGTAAATTCTTAGAAGTGAAGCATAATGCATGACATCACACAGTTTGGGATAGATTGGATTACTTGGAGGCTTTGTCTTATCTATTTGAGACTGAAATTTTTTCATTGTATAGAAAATTGAGCTAGCATAACATGGGCGTTGTATTCATGTCATTCGGAGCTCTATATCCAAAGTTTCCGACGATTTAGTGCGGAAATATCAAGTTGATTGGTCAGTTCAAATGATCAATTCAAGCTAATCATTGGTGCTCATTGAGTAAAGGCTTATAAGTGAAGCATAATGTATGGCATCACGCAGTTTGGGATGGATTGGATTACTTGGAGACTTTGTTGAATCTATTTGAGTCTGAAATTTTGTCATAATATAGAAAATTGATCTAGCATAAGGTGGCCATTGGATTCATGTCATTCTGAGCTCTAAATCATAAGTTACGAACGATTTAGTGCGGACATATCAAGTTGATTGGTGTGCTCAAATGGTCATTTTAAGATGATCATTGGAGCTCATTGAGTAAAGGCTTACAAGTGAAGCATAATGCATGGCATCACGCAGTTTGGGATAGATTGGATTACTTGGTGGCTTTGTCGAATCTATTTGAGTATGAAATTCTGTCACAATATAGGAAATTGAGCTAGCATAGCGTGGGCATTGGATTCATGTCATTTCTGAGCTCTAAATCAAAAGTTACGGATGATTTAGTGCAGACTTGTCAAGTTGATTGGTTAGTTCAAATGATCATTCTAAGCTGATCACTGGTGCTCATCACGTAAAGGCTTATAAGTGAAGCATAATGCATGACATCACGCAGTTTGGGATAAAATGGATTACTTGGAGGCTTTGTCGTATCTATTTGAGTCTGAAAATTTCTCATAGTAAAGAAAATTGAGCTAGCATAACGTGGGCATTGGATTCATGTCATTCTGAGCCCTAAATCAATAGTTACAAACGATTAAGTGCGGATATGTCAAGTCTATTGGTCAGTTCAAATGATCATTCTAAGCTGATCATTGGTGCTCATTGAGTAAAGGCTTATAGGTGAAGCATAATGCATGACATCATGTTGTTTGGGATATATTGGATTACTTAAAGGCTTTGTTGTATCTATTCGAGTCTTAAATTTTGTTATAGTATAGAAAATTGAGCTAGCATAATGTGAGCGTTGGATTCATGTCAATCTGAGCTCTAAATCAAAAGTTACAAACGATTTAATGCGTACATGTCAATTTGATAGGTCATTTAAAATGATCATTCTAAGGTGATCATTGGTGCTCACTGGGTAAAGGCTTATAAGTGAATCATAATGCATGGCATCATGCATTTATTGATATATTGGCTTACTTGGAGGCTTTTTCGTATCTATTTGAGTCTCTAAATTTGTCATTGTATAAAAAATTGAGTTAGCATTATGTGGGCAATGGATTCATGTCATTCTTAGCTCTAAATAAAAAGTTACGGACAATTTAGAGTGGACATGTCAAGTTGATTGGCCATTTCAACTATTCATTCTTATCTGATCATTGGTGCTCATTGAGTAAAGGCTTATAAGTGAAGCAAAATGCATGGCATCACACAATTTTGGATATAGTTGATTACTTGTAGGCTTTGTCGTATCTATTGGATTACTTGGAGGTTTTTTCGTATATATTTGAGTCTGAAATTTTGTCACAATATAGAAAATTGAGCTAGCATACCATGGGCATTGGATTCATGTCATTCTGAGCTCTAAATCAAAAGATACGGACGATTTAGTGGCGAAAAGTCAAGTTGATTGGCCAGTTCAATTGATCATTATAAGCAGATCATTGGTGCTCATTGAGAAAAGGCTTATAAGTGAAGCATAATGCATGACATCACGCAGTTTGGGATCGATTGGATTAGTTGGAGGTTTTTTCGTATATATTTGAGTTTGAAATTTTGTTACAGTATAGAAAATTGAGCAAGCATAACATGGGCATTGGATTCATGCCATTCTGAGCTCTAAATCTAAAGATACAGATTATTTAGTGCGGACATGTCAAGTTGATTAGTCAGTTCAAATGATCATTATAAGCTGACTATTGGTGCTCATTGAGTAAAGGCTTATAAGTGAAGCATAATGCATGGCATCACGGAGTTTGGGATAGATTGGATTACCTGAAGGTTCTGTCGTATCTATTTGAGTCTGAAATTTGGTCACAATTTACAAAATTGACCTAGCATAATGTAGGCATTGGATTCATGTCATTCGAAGCTTTAAATCCAAAGTTACGTACGATTTAGTGCAGAAATGACAAGTTGATTGGCCAGTTCAACTGATCATTGGTGCTCATTGAGTAAATGCTTACAAGTGAATCATAATGCATGGCATCACACAGTTTGGGATAGATTGGATTACTTGGAGACTTTGTCGTATCTAATTGAGTCTGAAACTTTGTCATCGTATAGAAAATTGAGCTAGCATAATGTTGGCGTTGGATTCATGTTATACGGAGCTCTATATCAAAAGTTACGAACGATTTACTACGGACATATCAAGTTGATTGGTGAGTTCAAATGATCATTTCAAGCTGATCATTGGTGCTCGTTGAGTAAAGGCTGATAAGGGAAGCATAATGCATGGCATCATACAGTTTGGGATAGATTGGATTACTTGAAGGCTTTGCCGTATCTATTTGAGTCTGAAAGTTTGTCATAATATTGAAAATTGAGGTAGCATAACGTGGGCATTTGATTCATGTCATTCAGAACTCTAAATCAAAAGATACAAACGATTTAGTGCGGACATGTCAAGTTGATAAGGCAGTTCAAATGATCATTCTAAGCTGATCATTGGTGCTCATTGAGTAAAGGCTGATAAGTGAAGCATAATGCATGATATCACGCTGTTTGAGATAGATTTGATTACTTGGAGCCTTTGTCGAATCTTTTTGAGTCTGAAAATTTTTCAGAGTATAGAAAATTGAGCAAGCATAACGTGGGCGGTGGATTTATGTCATTCTGAGCCCTAAATCAAAACTTACGAACGATTAAGTGCGGATATGTCTAGTCTATTGGTCAGTTCAAATGATCATTCTAAGCTGATCATTGGTGCTCATTGAGTAAAGGCTTATAAGTGAATTATAATGCATGACATCACGAAGTTTGCGATAGATTGGATTACTTGGAGGCGTTGTCGTATCTATTTGAGTTTGAAATTGTATTACAATATAGAAAATTGAGCTTTCATAACGTGGGCATTGGATTCAAGTGATTCTGAGCTCAGAATCAAAAGTTACGTACGGATGATTTAGTGTAGACTTGTCAAGTTGATTGGTCAGTTCAAATGATTGTTCTAAGCTGATCATTGGTGCTCATTGAGTAAAGGCTTATACGTGAAGCATAATGCATGTCATCACACAGTTGGGATAGAATGGATTACTTGGATGCTTTGTCTTATCTATTTGAGTATGAAATTTTGTCACAATATAGAAAATTGAGCTAGCATAACGTGGGTATTGGATTCATGTCATTCCGAGCTCTAAACCAAAAGTTTCAGAAGATTTATTGCGAACATGTCAAATTGATCATCCATTTAAAACGATCATTATGAAGTGATCATTGGTGCTCATTGATTAAAACCTCATAAGTGAAACATAAGGCATGGCATCACACAGTTTGGAATATATTGCATTACTTAGAGGCTTTGTCGTATCTATTTGAGTCTGAAATTGTGTTACAATATAGAAAATTGACCTAGGATAGCGTGGGCATTGGATTCATGTAATTCTGAGCTCTGAATCGAAAGTTACGGAAGATTTAGTGCGGACATGTCAAGTTGATTGGACAGTTCAAATGATCATTCTAAGCTGATCATTGGTGCTCATTGAGTAAAGGCTTATAAGTGAAGCATAATGCATGGCATCATGCAGTTTGGGATAGATTGGATTATGTGGAGGCATTATCGTATCTATTTGAGTTTGAAATTTTGTCACAATATAAAGTGATCATTGGTGCTCATTGAGTAAAGGCTTATAAGTGAAGCATAATGCATGGCATCAATCACTTTGGGATAGATTGGATTACTAGGAGGCTTTGTCGTATCTATTTGAGTCTGAAATTTTTCACAATATAGAAAATTGAGCTGGCATAACGTGGGCATTGGATTCATGTAATGATGAGCCATAAATCAAAAGTTATGGACGATTTAGTGAATACATGTCAAGTTGATTGGCCAGTTAAACTGATCATTCTAAGCTTATCATAAGTGCTCATTGAGTAAATGCTTATAAGTGAAGCATAATGCATGACATCACGCAGTTTAGGATAGATTGAATTACTTGGAGGCTTTGTCGTATCTATTTTGAGTCTGAAATTGTGTTACAATATAGAAAATTGAGCTAGCATAACGTGGGCAATGGATTCAAGTCATTCTGAGTTTAGAATCAAAAGTTACGGATTATTAATTTTCGACATGTGAAGTTGATTGGTCAGTTCAAATGTTCATTCTAAGCTGATCATTGGTGCTCATTGAGTAATGGCTTATAAGTGAAGCATAATGCATGTCATCACGAAGTTGGGATAGATTAGATTACTTGGAGCTTTTGTCTTATCTATTTGAGTCTGAAATTTTGTCACAATATAGAAAATTGAGCTAGCATAACATGGGCATTGGATTCGTGTCATTCCGAGCTCTAAATCAAGAGTTATATACGATTTATTGTAGACATGTCAAATTGATCATCCAGTTAAAATGATCATTCTGAAGTGATCATTGGTGCTCATTGATTAAAACCTCATTAGTGAAACATAATGCATGGCATCACGCAGCTTGGGATATATTGCATTACTTAGAGGCTTTGTTGTATCTATTTAAGTCTAAATTTGTGTTACAATATAGAAAATTGAGCTAGCATAACATGGGCATTGGATTCATGTCATTCTGAGCTCTAAATAAAAAGTTACGGACGATTTAGTGAGGACATGTCAAGTTGATTGGTCAGTTCAAATGATCGTTCTAAGGTGATTATGGTGCTCATTGAGTAAAGGCTTATAAGTGAAGCATAAATGATGGCATCACGCAGTTTGGGATAGATTGGATTACTTGGACGCTTTGTCGTATCTATTTGAGTTTGAAATTTTGCCACAATATAGAAAATTGAGCTACCATAATGTGGGCATTGGATTCATGCCATTCCGAGCTCTAAGTCAAAAGTTACAGACGATTTAGTGCGATATGTCAAGTTGATCATCCAGTTAAAATTATCGTTCTGAAGTGATCATTCCGCTCATTGATTAAAACCTCATAAGTGAAACATAATGCATGTCATCACACAGTTTGGGATATATTGCATTAGTTTGAGGCTTTGTCGTATATATTTGAGTCTGAAAATGTGTTGCAATATAGAAAATTGAGCTAGCATAACGTGGGCATTAGATTCATGTCATTATGAGCTCTAAATCAAAAGTTACGGACAATTTAGTTTGGACATGTCAAGTTTATTGGTCACTTCAAATGATCATTCTAAGCTGATCAATAGTGCTCATTGAGTAATGGCTTATAAGTGAAGCAAGATGCATGGCATCACGCAGTTTGGGATAGATTGTATTACTTGGAAGCTTTGTCGTATCTATTTGAGTCAGGAATTTTGTCACAATATAGAAAATTGAGCTGTCATAACGTGGGCATTGGATTCATGTCATGATGAGCTTTAAATCAAAGGTCATGGACGATTTAGTGCGGATATGTCTAGTTGATTGGTCAGTTCAAATGATTATTCTAAGCTGATCATTGGTGCTCATTGAGTAAAGGCTTATAATTGAAGCATAATGCTAGGCACCATGCATTTTGGGATAGATAGGTTTACTTGGAGGCTTTGTCGAATCTATTTGAGTCTGAAATTGTGTTACAATATAGAAACTTTAGATAGCATAACGTGGGCATTGGATTCAAGTCATTCTGAGCTCAGAATCAAAAGTTTTGGATGATTTAGTGCAGACATGTCAAGTTTATTGGTCAGTTCATATGATCATTCTAAGCTGATCATTGGTGCTCATTGAGTAAAGGCTTATAAGTGAAGCATAATGCATGTCATCACGCATTTGGGATAGATTGGATTACTTGGACACTTTGTCTTATCTATTTGAGTCTGAAATTTTGTCACAATAGAGAAAATTGAGCTAGCATAATGTGGGCATTGGATTCATGTCCTTCCGAGATCTAAATCAAAAGTTAAAGACGATTTACTTTTTACATGTCAAATTGATCATCCAGTTAAAATGATTATTATGAAGTGATCATTGGTGCTCATTGATTAAAACCTCATAAGTGAAACATAATGCATGGCATCAAGCACTTCGGGATTTATTGCATTACTTAGAGGCTTTGTCGTATCTATTTGAGTCTGAAATTTTGTCACAATATAGAAAACTGAGCTAGGATAACGTGGGCATTGGATTCATGTCATTCTGAACTCTAAATCAAAAGTTATGGACGATTTAATGAGGACATGTCAAATTGATTGGTCAGTTCAAATGATCATTCTAAGCTGATTATGGTGCTCATTGAGTAAAGGCTTATAAGTAAAGCATAAATGCATGGAATCACGCAGTTTGGGATAGATTGGATTACTTGGAGGCTTTGTCGTATCTATTTGTGTCTGAAATTTTGTAACAATATAGAAAATTGAGCTGGCATAACGTGGGCATTGGATTCATGTCATGATGAGATTTAAATCAAAAGTTATGGACGATTTAGTGCATACATGTCAAGTAGATTGGCCAGTTCAACTGATCATTCTAAGCTTATCATTGGTGGTCATTGAGTAAATGATTATAAGTGAAGCATAATGCATGAGATCACGTAGTTTGGGATAGATTGGCTTACTTGGAGGCTTTATCGTATCTTTTGAGTTTGAAATTTTGTCACAATATAGAAAATTGAGCTAGCATAACGTGGGCATTGGATTCATGTCATTTCGAGCTCTAAGTCAAAAGTTACGGACGATTTAGTGCGACATGTCAATTTGATCATCCAGTTAAAATGATCATTCTGAAGTGATCATTGGTGCTCATTTATTAAAACCTCATAAGTGAAACATAATGCATGTCAACACACAGTTTGGGATATATTGCATTACTTAGAGGCTTTGTCGTATATATTTGAGTCTAAAATTATGTTGCAATATAGAAAATTGAGCTAGCATAACGTGGGCATTGGATTCACGTCATTATGAACTCTAAATCAAAAGTTATGAACGATTTAGTGCGGACTTGTCAAGTTTATTGGTCACTTCAAATGATCATTCTAAGCTGATCAATAGTGCTCATTGAGTAATGGCTTATAAGTGAAGCAAGATGCATGGCATCACGCAGTTTGGGATAAATTGTATTACTTGGAAGCTTTGTCGTATCTATTTGAGTCAGGAATTTTGTCACACTATAGAAAATTGAACTGGCATAACGTGGGTATTGGATTCATGTCATGATGAGCTTTAAATCAAAAGTTATAGACGATTTAGTGCGGATATGTCAAGTTGATTGGTCAGTTCAAATGATTATTCTAAGCTGATCATTGGTACTCATTGAGTAAAGGCTTATAATTGAAGCATAATGCTAGGCATCACGAATTTCGGGATAGATTGGTTTACTTGGAGGTTTTGTCGTATCTATTTGAGTCTGAAATTTTGTTACAATATAGAAAATTGTGCTAGCATAACGTGGGCATTGGTTTCATGTCATTATGAGCGCTAAATCAAAAGTAACGGATTATTTAGTGCAGACATGTCAAGTTGATTTGCCAGTTCAACTGATCATTTTAAGCTTATCATTGGTGCTCATTGAATAAAGGATTATAAGTGAACCATAATGCATGTGATCACATAGTTTGGGATAGATTGGATTACTTAGAGGCTTTGTCGTATCTATTCGAGTCTGAAATTTTGTCACAGTATAGAAAATTGATCTAGCATAACGTGGGCATTGGATTCATGTCATTCTAAACTCTAAAACAAAAGTTACGGATGATTTAGTGTATGTAAAGTTGATCATCCAGTTGAAATGATCACTCTGAAGTGATCATTGGTGCTCATTGATTAAAACATCATAAATGAAACATATTGCATGGCATCATGTAGTTTGGGATATATTGGATTACTTAGAGGCTTTGTCAGATCTATTTGAGTCTGAAATTGTGTTGTAATATAGAAAATTGAGCTAGCAAAACGTGGGCATTGGATTCATGTCATGATGAGCTTTAAATCAAAAGTTATGGACGATTTAGTGCGGATATGTCAAGTTGATTGGTCAGTTCAAATGGTTATTCTAATTTGATCATTGGTGTTCATTGAGTAAACGCTTATAGTTGAAGAATAATGCTAGGCATCATGCGTTTTGGGATAGATTGGTATACTTGGAGGCTTGGTCGTATCTATTTGAGTATGAAATTTTGTCACAATATAGAAAATTGAGCGAGCATAACGTGGGCATTGGATTCATGTCATTCTGAACTCTAAATCAAAAGTAACAGATGATTTATTGCAGACATGTCAACTTGATGGTCAGTTCAAATGATTATTCTAAGCTGATCATTGGTGCTCATTGAGTAAAGGGTTATAAGTGAAGCATAATGCATGTCATCACGCATTTGGGATAGATTGGAGTACTTGGAGGCTTTGTCTTATCTATTTGAGTCTGAAATTTTGTCACAATATTGAAAATTGAACTAGCATAACGTGGGCATTGGATTCATGTCATTCCGAGCTCTAAATCAAAAGTTACAGACGATTTATTTCGAACATGTCAAATTGAAAATCCAGTTAAAATGAAAATTATGAAGTGATCATTGGTGCTCATTGATTAAAACCTCATAAGTGAAACATAATGCATGGCATCATGCATTTTGGGATTTATTGCATTACTTAGAGGCTTTGTGATGAGGACATCATGTCGTATGTCCGGCCAGGAGACCAGACTGGCCGGCCAGGAAACTTGCCCGAGACAGCCGGGCCATCTGGCACGTCTGCCGGCCCAAGAGGTACCGCCGGACCCTCGACCTATAGAACCAGACCGATCAGCATTGCCCGCGGAGAGGCCCAAACTTCTGGCACAATTGGTGGCGACGTAGATGACACCGCCGGCCCCCTTGGTGATGCCGACGACTCCGGGATTAACTTGGCCGGTCCAGAAGGCATTCCGGCCAGTACCTCGCACAGTCCAGCCGGTACAGCCGATCCAGCCGAGTACACGGGCATTTCAACTTCTACACAAGGAGACTCGGACCAGATAAGCTACCAGCTTCAGGACATGCATCTAGAGGAAGTCTCTACACCACTAGTGCCACCAGGAGCAATGACAAGGAGCAGATCAAGAGCACTCTTCCACAAGTTCAGCCTATGGGTCGACAAGCTCCTAGAGGAAGATCGACTAAGGACAATGGGCCAGAAGTGAAAAGAAGAGTCCAAAGGCTTCTCAACAATGCAAGGGACATCAGAGACTTGGGCTTTAGAGGCAAGAGAGGTCAGGGCCCAAAGATTCTTAACCCTACTCCAAGTCGAAGACTAGGAGCAAGGCGCGTGCATGCCACAAGGACGGCCACCTTCCATTTCTTTGCCGTGAGGTAAGTAAGGTAAGTTTTCAATACGAATATTTGCCTCTTTCTGTTTTGCAGGGTAGGATCTAGAATATTTACATTTTTTGAGTCAAAGACATTTTAGGAATAGGTCCTTTTTCGGTTATGCACTTTTGTACATTTTCCATTTGTGCACTTTTGTAAACTTTCCTTTTCTTTCTTTGAGTAGAAGGTCAAGCTGTCGAGCATATTAATAAGGCTCCTTCCAGCATTGTAGTTCGACAACCTTTTTGATATTAATAAAGTAGAACTTTTCTTCCAACAAGTTTTCTTTCAAGAATCTTGTGCGCTTAGAATCTAGTTGAGACCAGCCCTCCTAGCTCTAAGTTTGTGATTTATCACGAGGTTCATCACCCCTCGTGTGGTTCACTTTACCCTTCCATCGAATACCAACCCAAAACCCCCTATCCAAGAAGTCTAAGGTCGAGTTTCTCACCTAACCTTCTCCAAACAGCCCACGCGCATATAAGCCTTGAATCGAGGCTTGTATCATTTTGGTATTAGAGCTTAGAGCTCCTAAACCAGGTTGTTTCTATCCTTTTGCTTGTTTTGTTTCTTGTTATTGCATTAGTTTAAGTTCCATTCAAGAAAATCAAAAAAATAACATCTTAACTCATACCGAGTGCATCTAGGTCCTACGTGCATCACTAGGTTCTAGAATCATTCTTGCATTGCTATATTCGACTTTCCTTTTTGTTAGAATCATATTTCCATTATTTTTAAGTTAAATTAAAAAGAAAAGAAAAAGAAAATAGGAAAAATACCAAAAGAATTCGAATTGGACAGCTAGCAATAGTTGTCAAGAAAGTTTCCATTTTTTCAAATCTCCATATTTTCGAATTTTCCATTTCTCAGATTTTCCTTTTTGCATTTTTTCGAATCCCCTTATCAAAGGAAACCCTCCTAATAAATTTAGGAGCAGCATAACTTGTCTTCTTTCTTTTTAGTATGCAATGGAAGAAGAGAATAGAGAAGCAGCCGAAGCCATGATGGCCATGTTCACCACCCTCCAAACGCAACTCGCATCAATAGGCGAGAGATTGGAGCGCGTGGAGAGGCCTGTGAGATTCTAGGCCATAAGGCACGTGAGAGCTGAGCAAGGCCGTGCTGACGGTCCTGAGCACCTTAGGACACGGCACGAACAGGAGGAACCCCAGCCAGAAGGAGATGAGGACGTGCAGCCTCATCACCCTAGGCCGAGAGGACCTCCACGGCAACTAGAGGCAGAAGATGATGGCTTCGAGCCATATGGCCTTCACCAGAGACCAAGGATGCCTCCTAGACATCATGAGGATGGAGATGAACACGCCTACAACCGGGTAACTCATCCTGATGTTAAGCTAACTCCTCCAAGTTTCGCAGGAAAAGTAGACCCCGAGGCTTACCTAGATTGGGAGAGAAGAATGGATCATATCTTCGATCATTACAACCAACCAGGGCCTAGGAGAGTCTCAATGGCAGTAGCACAACTCACGGACAATGCCTTCATCTGGTGGGATCGTGAGGTATCTGACAGAAGGAGGAAAAGAATGAGGCCCATAGACTCATGGGTCGACATGAAGGATGTCATGCGACAAAGGTTTGTTCCACCTTACTTTCATAGGGACTTGCAACATCGATTTCGTACTCTTAAGCAGGGTACCAGATCAGTAGAGGAGAACTATAAAGAGTTCGAGAAGCTAAGGAACATACTAGAGCTCAATGATGATGAAGAAGCATTGATGGCACAATTCTTGGATGAACTCCAAGAAAGAATGCCGCAAGGTGGAATGGCAAATCTACAATGACTTCAAAGACTTGTTCCACCTATCTGTCCAGGCTGAGCAGCACATCAAACATAAGAGCCAAGACATCCGCAGCAAGCCTAAGACACCTTGGGCACCAAGCAACATGCCCAAGCCCGTAGACAAAGGCAAGAGCATAGAGATCGAGTCAAGGTTCATGAGCAAGCCTCCTGAGCCAACCCGTGACCAAAGAGAGCCTAGTAAGTCTTCTAACCCTCAAAGATCACGTGACATCACTTGTTTCAAGTGTAGGGGTCGTGGACACATCTCAAGGGAGGGCCCAAACAACCGGGTCATGTTGATTACGGAGGCTGGAGAATATGAGTCCCAAGATGAAGAGGACTATGAACCAGAAGAGGAATATGGTGACATTGAGTACCCTGATGTGGGGGAAGTGCTGGTCACTAGGCGCATCCTCAGTGCAATGGTGGATCCTTCAGAGACCATCCAAAGGGAAAACATCTTCCACAGCCGTTGCACCATCAAGGGCAAGGTATGTAACCTCATCATAGATGGTGGTTCTTGCACTAACGTTGCTAGTGCGTACATTGTTGATAAGCTAGGTCTAGAGAAGACAAGGCACCCTCGACCGTATAGACTGAGATGGCTCGATGACAAAGTGGAGCTCAAGATCCATGAGCAAGTCACTGTGCCATTCAGTGTGGCAAGTACCAAGACCAAGTCGTGTGCGACGTGGTGCCCATGCAAGCTGGCCATCTTCTGCTAGGAAGACCATGGCAGTTTGACAAAGAGACCAGGCATGATGGCCGGACCAATCTCTACACTTTTGTGCATGACAAAAGAAAGGTCAGCTTGGCTCCTCTTACACCTGCCCAGGTACACGAACTACAACTCCAAATGAGTAAAGAAACTTATCAAGTCTAATTTTCTTATTCAACCAAGCCATGTCCAGAGAGCTTTAGCCTCGAAGGATTTAATGTTACTAATGGTCTTCAAAGAAATCTTGAGTATAGAACAGGAACAGGTAGAGCTACCTCATGAAGTAGCAACTCTCCTCAACAAGTTCCAGGATGTGTTTCCAGAGGAGATACCAGAAGGCTTGCCTCCTTTACGTGGCATAGAGCACCAGATCGACCTAGTGCCCGGAGCAGCCCTGCCGAACCGGCCAGCCTACCGGATGAGCCCAGAGGAGTCCAAGGAGCTTGAGAAGCAAGTCAAGGAGCTCCTGGAGAAAGGCTATGTTCGAGAGAGCCTCAGTCCATGTGCCGTACCAGTGCTACTAGTGCCCAAGAAGGATGAGACTTGGCGAATGTACGTGGACTGCCGAGCAATAACAACATCACAGTCAAGTAACGGCATCCAATACCACGGCTGGATGACATGCT
Source organism: Pugionium dolabratum (assembly GCA_018901945.1). NCBI lineage: Eukaryota > Viridiplantae > Streptophyta > Magnoliopsida > Brassicales > Brassicaceae > Pugionium > Pugionium dolabratum. Next base: position 29,401 of record JAEVFF010000552.1, on the reverse strand, counting down.
AGATGAGCTGAGTGGAGCCACGGTCTTCTCTAAGATAGACCTCAAGAGTGGATACCACCAGGTCAGGATGAAGGAAGGTGATGAGTGGAAGACTGCTTTCAAGACAAAGCAAGGGCTCTACGAGTGGACAGTCATGCCATTCGGATTGACTAATGCCCCAAGCACCTTCATGCGCCTTATGAACCAAGTTCTTAGGGCGTACATCAGTAAGTTTGTAGTGGTTTACTTTGATGACATACTAGTTATAGTAAGTGCCTACGGGAACACCTCACACATCTTGAGATGGTACTTAAAACCCTTCGACAAGAAGAGCTTTATGCCAATCTCAAGAAGTGCATCTTTTGTACTGATAAATTTGTCTTTTTAGGTTTTGTTGTAAGTTCACAGGGCCTACAGGTTGATGAAGAGAAGATTCGAGCCATACAAGAATGGCCAACACAAAGCAACATCAGCCAAGTAAGGAGCTTCCACGGCCTGGCCAGTTTCTATAGGAGATTCGTGCCCAACTTCAGCAGTATTGCCTCACCACTGACGGCAGTAGTGAAGAAGAACGTGGGATTCAGCTGGGGAGAAGCTCAGGAGAAGGCATTCCAAGCCTTGAAGGACAGCCTTACACATGCACCAGTGCTAGTCCTGCCCGACTTCAACAAGACGTTTGAAGTGGAGTGTAATGCCTCTGGAATAGGCATAGGAGCAGTGCTAACCCAAGGAGGGAGACCAGTGGCATACTTCAGTGAGAAGCTAGGTGGTGCCTCACTGAACTACCGCACTTATGACAAGGAGCTCTATGCCCTTGTCCGAGCATTGGAGACTTGGCAGCATTACTTGCTGTCCAAGGAGTTTTTGATCCACACTGATCACGAGACTCTAAAACACCTCAGAGGGAAAACCAATCTCAAGAGGAGACATGCCAGGTGGATGGAGTTCATAGAGACCTTCCCGTACGTCATCAAGTATAAGAAGGGCAAAGACAATGTGGTAGCCGATGCACTATCAAGGAGGTTTGCCTTGATATCCACCATGGAGGCAAAGGTCCTAGGATTTGAGCACATCAAGGACCTATACAAGGATGATCCTGACTTTGCTGAGAGCTACAAGGAGTGTGGCACGGGGAGTCATGGCAAGTTCTACATCCATGAGGGATTCTTGTTCCGAGAAAGAAGGCTGTGCATACCACAAGGATCATTAAGGGAGCTTATCATTCGAGAAGCTCATGGAGGAGGACTCATGGGCCACTTTGGTGTCGACAAGACTCTAGCAGTGGTCAAGGAGCACTTCTACTGGCCGCACATCAAGAGGACAGTAGAAGCTCATTGTGCAAGATGCATCACTTGCAAGAAGGCAAAGTCCCGAGTGCAACCTCACGGGTTGTATCTCCCACTGCCCATACCTACACATCCATGGGTGGAAATCTCAATGGACTTTGTTCTAGGTCTGCCCAAGATCAACCACAAAGATGCAATCTTTGTAGTGGTGGACAGATTCTCCAAGATGGCACACTTCATTTCATGTGCCAATGTCAATGATGCCACACAAACAGCTGAGCTGTTCTTCANAGATTGGATAAACTGAAGCCTTTATCGTATCTATTTCAGTCCGAAATTGTATCACAATATAGAAAATTGAGCTAGCTTAACATGGGCAATGGATTCGTGTCATTCTAGGCTCTAAATCTAAATTGACTGACGATTTAGTGTTGACATGTCAAGTTGATCGGATAGATAAAATGATCATTCTAAACGGATCAATGGTTCTCATTGAGTAAAGGCTAATATCTGACTTATAATGCATGGCATCACAGAGTTTGGGATAGATTGGTTTATTTGTAAGCTTTGTCGTATCTATTTGAGTCTGAAATTTTGTCATAGTATTGAAAATTGAGCTAGCATAACGTGGGCGTTGGATTCATGTCATTCTAAGCTCTAAATCAAAAGTTACAGACAATTTACTCTGGACATGTCAAGTTGATTGGCCAGTTGAAATGATGATTCTAATCTGATCATTGGTACTCATTAAGTAAGCCTTATAAGTGAAGCATAATGCATGGCATCACACGGTTTGGGATAGATTGGAGTACTTGGAGGCTTTGTCGTATTTATTTGAGTCTGAAATTTTGTCACAATATAGAAAATTGAGCTAGCATAATGTGGGCATTGGATACATGTCATTCTGAGCTTTAAATCAAAAGTTATGAATGTCATTCTGAGCTTTAAAACAAAAGTTATGGAAGATTTAGTGCGGACATTTCAAGTTGATCGGCCAGTTAAAATGATCATTCTAGCTGATCATTGGTGCTCATTGACTAAAACCTCATAAGTGAAGCATAATGCATGGCATCATGCAGATTGGGATAGATTAGATTACCTGGAGGGTTTGCCGTATCTATTTCATTACTAAATTATATCACAATATAGAAAATTGAGCTAGCTTAACATGGGCATTGGATTCGTGTCATTCTGAGCTCTAAATCTAAATTGACAGATGATTTAGTGTTGACATGTCAAGTTGATCGGATAGATAAAATGATCATTCAAAATGGATCAATGGTTCTCATTGAATAAAGGCTAATAACTGAATTATAATGCATGGCATCACACAGTTTAGGATAGATTGGAGTACTTAGAATCTTTGTTGTATCTAATCTATTTTAGTCTGAAATTTTGTCATAGTATTGAAAATTGAGCTAGCATAACGTGGGCGTTGGATTCATGTCATTCTGAGTTCTAAATCAAACGTTACGGACAATTTACTATGGCATGTCAAGTTGATTGACCGGTTCAAATGATCATTCTAAGCTTATCATTGGTAACGGCTTATAACTGAACCATAATGCATGGCTTCACGTAATTTGGGATAGATTGGATTACTTGCAGGCTTTGTCGTATCTATTTGAGTCTGACATTTTGTCACAATATATAAACTTGAGCTAGCATAATGTGGGCGTTGGATTCATGTCATTCTGAGCTCTAAATAAAAAGTTATGTACAATTTAGTGCGGACATGTCAAGTGGATCGGCCAATTAAAATGATCATTCTAAACTGATCATTGGTGCTCATTGATTAAAACCTCATAAGTGAAGCATAATGCATGTCATCATGCAGTTTTGGATATATTGGATTATTTGAATGGTTTGTCGTATCTATTTCATTCCTAAATTTTATCAAAATGTTGAAAATTAGGCAAGATTAACATGGGCATTGGATTCGTGTCATTTTGAGCTCTAAGTCTAAATTGATATACGATTTAGTGTTGACATGTCAAGTTGATCGGCTAGATAAAATAATCATTCTGAACGGATCAATGGTTCTCATTGAGTAAAGGCTAATAAATGAATTATAATTCATGGCATCACGCAGTTTGGGATAGAGTGAATTATTTTCAAGCTTTGTCGTATCTATTTGAGTCTGAAATTTTGTCATAGTATAGAAAATTGAGCTACCATAATGTGGGCATTGGATTCATGTCAATCTGAGTTCTAAATCAAATGTTACAGACGATTTAGGGCGGACATGTCAAGTTGATTGGCCAGTTCAAATGACCATTCTAAGCTGAGCATTGGTGCTCATTGAGTAGATGGTTATAAGTGAAGTATAATGCATGAAATCACACTGTTTGGGATAGATTGGATTACTTGGAAGCTTTGTCGTATCTATTTGAGTCTGAAATTTTGTCATAGTATAGAAAATTGAGCTAGCATAATGTGGGCGTTGAATTCACGTCATTCTGAGCTGTAAACCAAAAGTTACAGACGATTTAGCGCGGACATGTCAAGTTGATTGGTCAGTTCAAATGATTATTCTAAGCTGATCATTGGTGCTCATTGAGTAAAGGCTTATATGTGAAGCATAATGCCTGGCATCCGCAGTTTGGGATAGATTGGATTACTTGGAGGCTTTGTTGTATCTATTTGAGTCTGAAATTTTGTTACAATATAGAAAATTTAGCTAGCATAACGTGGGCATTGGATTCATGTTATTCTGAACTCTAAATCAAATATTACGGATGATTTAGTGCAGACATGTAAAGTTGATTGGCCAGTTCAACTGATTTAAGCTGATCATTGGTGCTCATTGAGTAAAGTCTTATAAGCGAATAATAATGCATGCACTACAAGAAAAAATTAATATTTCCGACGGCATTTCCAACGGAAATAAAACCATCGAAATTTTCCAAGGCCTATGCAATGAATTTCTGACAGACTTCCGATGGAATTTTTTTTTCGGTGATCCGTTGGTATTTTCCGACGCATGCACTACCATCGGAAAATCGATGGTAAAACCTGATGGTTTTCCATCCATTTTCCAACGAAAATGTAGGTGTCGGGATATCCTCTTAAAACCATCTCAAATTGCCAACAAAATACAAGCCGTCGGTTTTTTCGACTATTTCCCGATGGAATGTTGTTTTTACTATACGTTTAGAATCCGTCCGGAACATATTCATGGGCTGACGTCGAGTATAGTTGTTGATCGTCGGAAAAATATGGCAGTGGTCGAAAACCGTCGAAAACCCATCGGAAACAGAATATTCATAAGAATAATCTATTAAAAATTTGTGATTTTCTGTTAAAAATTCGTAATAATATATTAAAAATTCGTAATAAACTGTTAAAAATTCGTGATAATTTTCTAATTTTCAATATAAATACGCTATGCCCCTTAACAATTTCACCAGAACAAAAAATCTTAAGAAAATGTCTTCTTTGGGTTCTTATGATTATTTTCGATCGTGGATGGATAAACCTTGGTATGATTCAACAGCAGGGGAATTGACTGATGAATTTGTGCAAGGTGTTCAAGAGTTCATGACATTTGCATCAAACAATAGCATGATATGGGAATACGGTAAAATGTATTGTCCATGTATTAAATGTTGAAATCATAGATTAATCTCTGTTAGAGAAGTACATAATCATTTCTATAGGACAGGATTTATGCTGAGTTACAAAATTTCGTATTCACATGCAAAAACTGATGCAACGATGCAATATTATGGTAGTACTTCAAAAAGGTTAGATAGTACTAATGTTAGGGTAGAGGAAATGGCATCACAAGTTGATATAAACGTAGGCATTGTTCAGATGGTGAATGATGCATTTCGTGAACAAAGAGCAACATACACTGAGGATAGTAGTAGAATAGAGGAACCTAATTTGGAAGCCCAAAACTTTTTTGATATGTTAGATGCATCGAAGCAGCCTTTATATAAAGGCTGTAGAGATGGATTATCACCTTTATCTGTTGCAAGCAGGTTGCTGACGATAAAGACAGATTTCAACTTGGTTGAAGATTGTGTGAATGCGATAGCTGATTTTGTTAGAGATATATTACCTGAAGATAATATTGCACCTGCTTCATATTACGAGGTTCAAAAACTTGTAGCTGGTCTTGGATTTCCATATCAGATGATCGATGTATGTATTAACAATTTCATGATCTATTGGAGAAATGATGAAAACCGCATGAAGTGCCAATTTTGTCACCAACCTCGATTTCAAGAGACAAGCGGCAGAGTACCTATTCCGCATAAACGGATGTGATATTTTTCATTAACAGAGAGATTAAATAGGTTATATAATCCGAACACACGGCAAAACCTATGAGATGGCATGCAGAACATAATTCGAATGGAGAAATTGTGCATTCCTCGCATGCTGAAGCATGGAAACATTTTCAACAAGTTTATCCAAGTTTTGAATATGAGCCTAGGAACGTATACCTCGGGTTATCTACATATGGATTCAACCCTTTTTGGAAGCATGGGCGGCAATACTCATTGTGGCCAGTTATCGTGACACCTTATAATTTGCCTCTTTCGTTGTGCATGAAACGAGAGTTTTCGTTTCTAACAATTCTCGTCCGCGGTCCAGAACATCCTAAGCGATTGCTTGATATGTTTTTGCAGCCACTAATTCATGACTTAAAAATACTGTGGGAAAATTGTGTCGAAGCATTCGATGTTTCCAACCAACATAACTTTTTGATGCGATCAGTTCTTATGTGGATCATAAGTGATTTTCCAGCATATGGTATGATATCACGATGGTCGACGTATGGAAGATTAGCATACCCATATTGTCAAGATAATACTGATGCGTTCCAACTGAAACACGGACGAAACGCTAGTTTGTTCGATTGTCATCGTCGATTTCTACCACAAGATCATCCATATCGCTGGAGCACGACATTGTTTAGGAAAAACAAAAAAAAAGATTTGATGGTCCACCTCCTATTCTTGACAGGAATTATATGATGACTCAACTTAGAGATTTTGGTGGTGAGAGAATGGCTTTATGTGGAGGTAACGGACATTACCCTATTGATGGTAGTAGCGAATACCATAATTGGCACAAGAAGAGCATTTTTTGAGATTTACCATATTGGAAGGACCATTTGTTGCACCATAATCTAGATGTTATGCACATTGAGAAAAACTTTTTTGACAACATAATGAATACCGTTCTAAATGTGCAAAGAAAAACAAAAGATAATTTGAAAGTTAGATTAGATTTGCTAGATATTTGTTTTCGGAAAGAACTACATTTAATGTCAAATGGAAAATCATTGTCTCCCGGATTCCGGTTGGATGCGCATGCAAAAGACGAATTCTTTGACTCAATTAAGCATAGTGTCAAATTTCCCGATGGATACACAGCTAATCTTCATAATTGTGTCGATACTACTGTAGGCAAATTTTCATGGATGAAAAGTCATGATTGTCATGTATTCATGCAATGACTATTCCCATTTGCCTTTAACGATCTTCTGCCTAAAAACATCTAGAACAATTGCGGTTACATTTATATTATTTTATATATAAATAATCATAATTTCATATATTATATGATATTAAATTTATGATTATTTATTTTTTTCCATACTTTAATTATATATAAATTATCTTTTTTCTGATAATACTTTATTTCAGATTATTATAATTAGAATAAACTATACTAAACCAAAAAATATTGGAAATAAATATTTTTAAATTTATTTTTAAATTTATCTACAAAAATATATATTTTTTGAAATATTGATTTCCTCACCCGACAGATTCCAACATTTATTGGAAATTAGAAGATATTTTAAGTAACATATGTACATGACTTAATCTATTTTATTATTAATTTATTTTTGAATTGAAAACTAACATAATTTAGAATGGTATTGAAATTTGATTCAAATTGTTCAACTCTATATATAATTGATTGAATCGAAAATAAGTATACTATTTTTTATATTTTATTGGATCATATATAGACGATTATATTTTGTATAGTGAATCATATATAGACGATCCAAAATAAGTTTTGTTTTGAAACACTTTGTGTAGTGAATCCTTAATGAAATTCTTATATTAAGAATAATAAAATAATAGAAACAGTACATTTCCTACATATATATGGATACGAATTACATTGAGTTCAAAGTACATTATTGTTTTAACTCAACATTCAAGAAATATGTAGTATACATATAAATATTTTTATACTTTAATTATACATAAATATTTCTTTCAAAATATTGATTTATGGAACTGACGGATTTCCGACGGCTTTGGTAATTCCATCGGAAAGCCATAAAAAAACCCTCAAAATCGTATTTGCAACATGGACAGACTATTTGTCGATCATCCACGGGTTCTAAGCAGTCCGACGGATTTCTGACGGCCATATGCAGGAAACATAATTCCCAGCCTGGGCTTTCGCAAAAATATTTATTAAATTCCCGACGGAAATTACCGTCGGAAATATCTAATATAACCTACAGTCGTTTTTTCTCCTTTTTCTCTCTCGCGTTTCTCTCCTTCTCTGCCTCTTCGCCTCCCCACCGCTGTCGTCGCCGGAAATCGCTTTTCTTCTTCACCTCCCGCCGCTGTCGTCGCAAATCATGTAAGATTTTTTATATGAAATGCTTGGGGTAGAATATGATATAAAACTGTCTCTGCTTCATTTCAAATTTGAACCATTTGTGAGTTTGCGTTGTTGGCATTGTGGCAAGAGTCACTGTTGTATAGAAGAAGCCTATACATATATTACATAATCTGGTCGGACCTTTTCCCAAATAAATACAGAAAGTCTTGTTTTTTCTTTATGGAAGTTGTAATATTTGATCCGAAAAAACTGTTTGTATAAAAGCAAAAAGCAGTTTTTTATTACTAATGAGTCTTTACAAGCCTGTTAATTTGGAAACCAAAGAGTAGTTAACGACGGTTGTTCTTCGACTATTTGTCGATCCTCGAAAAGCGAAAATCGGTGTTTTTGCCGGAGTTGTTCCATTGTAGCTTCTGTTTTTTTCTTTTCCGGAAAAATAAAGGTCGAACTTCGTAAATTGTTTGACTTGTGAGGCCAAATTTGTTCGATAGACTCATTCTATGGTTTGTGAAGAGCCAGTGCTTTACTACGCTTCGGTATTCGATTTTATCTAAACTCATAGAATCAAAAGATGGTCTCGTTTTGAGATTAACCATCTCGTTCTTGATGTAAGTTTGATTTTTCTTTTTATTTATTTTTATATTTAATATTATAATATCTTTTTAATAATATTTTTTTGTTTTTACAGGAAGTACCATTTTCTAAAGGTCGTCATCAAGGACTCGGGAGAGTTGTAGATACCGGTGGTGCAACATCTACGGCTAGAAACGAGGAGAATGACAATATAAAAAACAAATGGCGGCTATGGAGATAGAGATGAAGAATCTTAAAAATATTGTATTGGATGGAGAGGTGAAGTGAACTACACGAGGGGTGATTAACCTCGTGATAAATCACAACTTAGAAGCTAGGAGAGCTGGTCTCAACTAGCGTACTAAGCGATAGAGTTTTAGGAGAAAAACTCGTAGGAAAAAGTTCTATCTTTATTAATAATCAAAAGTTTTTGAACTACAATATTGAAGGAGCCTTATTAATATGCTCGGTAGCCTTGAATTTTTAGGGTCGACCAAAAATAAAAATGGAAAAGTTACAAAAGTGCATACGGAAAATTACAAAAAGGAAATAACCAAAAAAGGACAACTACCAAAATTGTTCTTGACTCAAAAAAGGAAAACTACTAATTCCTATCCTGAAAAACAGAAAAGGCAATTATATAATTGAAAACTTACCTTTTTTACCTTTGGGCCAAGAAATGGAAGGTGGCCGACCTTGTGGGTTGCACGCGCCTAGCTCATAGCCTTCAACTTGGAGTAGGGTTACGAAATGTTGGGCCTTGACCTCTTTTTCCACGAGAGCCCAAGTCTCTGGAGTCCTTTGCAATGTTGAGAAACCCTTGGATTCTTCCGTGTACTCTTGTCCTAATGCTCCTTGTCCTTGGTCTTCTAGGAGCTTGTCTACCCACAAGCTGAACTTGTGGAAAAGTGCCCTTGTTCTACTCCTTGTCATGGCTCCTGGTGGCACCACTGGTGTAGAGAGTTCATCCAGATTCATGCCTTGAAGCTGGTAGATGAATCGATCCGAGTCTTCTTGTGTAGAGGTGGAAATGATGGTGCAATCGCGTGAGCCGGCTGGATTGTGCATGGAGCTGGCCGAGTTGCAATCGGAGCCGGCCAGATTGATTTGTGAGCTGGCGGCATCACCAATTAGGCTGGCAGTGTCATTCATGTCGCCGCCAGTTGGGCCGGAGGTTTGGGCCTCTCTGCCAGAAAAGTTGGTTGGCCCGGCCCGGCTGATCATAGGGCCGGTGGTACCGCTTGGCCCGGCAAACGCGCCAAATGGCCTGGCTGTCTCGGGCAAGCCTTCTGGTTGGCCATTTTGGTCTTCTGGCTGGCCAGACGATCAGATGTCGTCATCATCCCCTCCCCCCTTCAGTAGGTTTGGACCTCAAAACTGGCTCATCTACAAGGAAAGGAGTTAAATCAGTCACATTAAATGTGTTAGACACATTAAACTCACCTGGAAGTTCAATCCGGTAGGAGTTGTTGTTGATCCTCTCCAGCATTCTGAATGGTCCATCTCCTCTTGGGGCCAGCTTGGAACTCCTTAGGTTGGGGGAACCTCTCTTGTCGTAGGTGTGGCCACACCCAATCGCCTCGTTGAAAGATCATTTCTCTTCTCCCTTTGTTGGCGTGAGTCACGTACTGCCCAGTACTCTTCTCAAGGTTCTCTGCTACCTTCTGGTGTATCTTCTTGATGAGTTCTGCCTTAGATACTCCATTGAGTTTGGTCATTTCTGCTGGGGGTAGTGGTGTTTGCTCTAAAGGCGTTTGAGGGTTGAAACAGTAGACCACTTCAAAAGGGGTCTTCTTTGTGGCTGAATGCACTGCTCGGTTGTAAGCAAACTCTATAAATGGCAGGCACTACACCCATGTCTTGAGGTTCTTTCCTAGTGTGGTCATGAGAAGAGCCGACAATGTCCGGGTTCCTACTTTATTTTGGCCATCTGTTTGACGATGGCAGGTGGTAGAGAAAAGCAGCTTTGTGCCCAGCTTTATCCAGAGGGTCCTCCAGAAGTGGCTGAGAAATTTGGTGTCTCTGTCTGATACGATGGTCCTTGGCACTCCATGAAGTCGTACTACCTCCCTGCAGAACAGTTCAGTTGTTTGCGTGGCATCATTAACATTGGCACATGGTATGAAAGGTGCCATCTTGGAAAATTGGTCCACCACTACAAAGATAGCATCCTTGTGGTTGATCTTGGGCAGACCTAGAATGAAGTTCATGGAAATGTCCACCCATGTATGTGTAGGTATGGGCAGAGGGAGATACAACCCGTGAGGGTGCATTTGGGACTTCGCCTTCTTGCAAGTGATGCACCTTGCACAATGGGCTTCTACTGACCTCTTGATGTGTGGCCAATAGAAGTGCTCCTTTACCAATTCTAGTGTCTTGTCAACACCAAAGTGGCCCATAAGACCTCCTCCATGAGCTTCTCGGGTGATAAGCTCTCGTAGAGATCCTTGTGGTATGCACATCTTTCTTTCACGGAACAAGAACCCCTCATGGATATAGAACTTTCCATGACTCCCTGTGCCACACTCCTTGTAGCTCTCAGCAAAGTCAGAATCATCCTTATATAGGTCCTTGATGTGCTTGAATCCTAAGACCTTTGCTGCCATTGTAGATATCAAAGCTACCACATTATCCTTGCCGTTCTTGTACTTGATGACGTAAGGGAAGGTTTCTATAAACTCCATCCACCTAGCATGTCTACTCTTGAGGTTGGTTTGCCCTTTAAGGTGTTTGAGAATCTCGTGATCAGTGTGGATCACAAACTCCTTGGACAACAAGTAATGTTGCCAAGTCTCCAAAGCTCGGACTAGGGCATAGAGGTCCTTGTCGTAGGTGGGGTAATTCAGTGAGGCCCCACCTAACTTCTCACTGAAGTATGCCACTGGCCTTCCTCCTTGAGTTAGCACTGCTCCTATGCATATTCCAGAGGCATCACACTCCACTTCAAACGTCTTGTTGAAGTCGGGCATGACTAGTACTGGTGCATGCGTGAGGCTGTCCTTCAAGGCCTGGAATGCCTTCTCTTGAGATTCTCCCCAGCTGAATCCCACATTCATCTTCACTACTGCCGTCAGTGGTGAGGCAATGCTTCTGAAGTTGGGCACAATTCTTCTGTAGAAGCTGGCCAGGCCATGGAAGCTTCTCACTTGGCTGATGTTGCTCGGTGTTGGCCATTCTTGTATGGCTCAAATCTTCTCTTCATCAACCTGTAATCCCTGTGAACTTACAACAAAGCCTAAGAAAACAAGCTTGCAAGTACAAAAGGTGCACTTCTTGAGATTGGCATAAAACTCTTCTTGTCGAAGGGTTTTTAAGAACCATCTCAAGATGTGTAAGGTGTTCCCGTAGGCATTTACTGTAAACAAGTATGTCATCAAAATAGACTACTACAAACTTACTGATGTACGCCCTAAGAACTTGGTTCATAAGACGCATGAAGGTGCTTGGGGCATTAGTCAAGCCAAACGGCATGACTGTCCACTCGTAGAGCCCTTGCTTTGTCTTGAAAGCAGTCTTCCACTCATCACCATCCTTCATCCTGACGTGGTGGTATCCACTCTTGAGGTCTATCTTGGAGACTACTGTGGCTCCACTCAGCTCATCTAGCATGTCATCCAGCCTTGGTATAGGGTACCAGTACTTGACTGTGATGTTGTTGATGGCTCGGCAGTCTACACACATTCGCCAAGTCCCATCCTTCTTGGGGACTAGTAACACTGGTTCGGCACATGGACTGAGGCTCTCTCGAGCATAGCTTTTCTCTAGGAGCTCCTTAACCTGCTTCTCAAGCTCGATGGACTCCTCTGGACTCATCCGGTAGGCTGGTCGATTGGGTAAGGCTGCTCCGGGCACGATGTCGATCTGGTGTTCTATGCTGCGTAAGGGAGGTAAGCCTGCTGGTATCTCCTCAGGTAATACATCCTGGAATTTGTTGAGGAGGGCTGCTACTTCAGGAGGTAGCTCTACCTGTTCTTTCTCTACACTCAAACCTCTTTGAAAACCATTAGTAACATTAAGTCCTTTGAGGCTAAAGCTCTCCAGACATGACTCGGTTGAATGACAAAATTAGATTTAATGAGTTTCTTTTCCTTACTCATTTCCTGTTGTAGCTCGTGTACATGTGCAGGGGTGAGAGGAGCTAGGCTGATCTTTCTCTTATCGTGCACAAATGTGTATAGGTTGGTCCGGCCATCATGCCTTGTCTCCTTGTCGAACTGCCATGGTCTTCCTAGCAGAAGATGACCAGCTTGCATGGGCACCACGTCACAAACTACTTGATCCTGGTATCTGCCCACACTGAATGGCACGGTTACTTGCTCATGGATCTTGAGCTCCACCTTGTCATCAATCCATCTCAGTCGATATGTCCGGGGGTGCTTTGTCTTCTCTAGACCTAGCTTATCAACCATATAGGCACTAGCCACATTAGTGCAAGAACCACCATCTATGATGGGATTACATACCTTGCCCTTGATGGTGCACCAGCTGTGGAAGATGTTCTCCCTCTGAATGGTCTCGGAGAGGTCTACCATTGCACTGAGGATGCGTCTAGTGACCAGTACTTCCCTCACATCAGGGTACTCTATGTCACCATAGTCTGCTTCTGGTTCAAAGTCCTCTTTATCTTGAGACTCATATTCTCCAGCTTCCGTGATTAGCATGACTCGGTTGTTTGGGCACTCCCTTGAGATGTGACCGCAACCCCTACACTTAAAGCAAGTGATATCATGGGATCTCCGAGGGTTAGAAGACTTACTAGGCTCTCTCTGGTCACGGGTTTGCTCAGGAGGTTTGCTCTTGAACCGTGATTCGATTTCTATACTCTTGCCCTTGTCCACGGCTTGGTGCTAATGATTGGTTCCCAAGGCATCTTAGGTTTGCTGCGTATGTCTTGGCTCTTATGCTTGATGTGCTGTTCAGCCTGGACAAAGAGGTGGAACAAGTCCTTGAAGTCATTGTAGATTTGTCTCTCCACTTTGCGGCTGATCCTTTCGTGCAATCCATCCAAGGACTGAACCATCAATGCTTCCTCATTGTCATTGAGCTCCAGCCTGTTCCTTAGTCTCTCAAACTCCTCGTAGTACTCCTCTACTAATCGTGTGCCCTGTTTAAGAGTACAAAAACGTCGTTGGAAATCTCTATGTAAATAAGGTGGGACAAACCTTTGCCTCATGAGATCCTTTATGTCGACCCAAGAATCTACGGGCCTCAATATCCTTCTCCTACGGTCAGAAGCCTCACGATCCCACCAGATGAGGGCATTATCCATGAGTTGTGCTACTGCCATGGAGACTCTCATAGGGCCTAGTTTGTTGTAATGGTCGAAGATGTGATCCGTCCTTCTTTCCCAATCTTGGTAGGCCTCGGGGTCTACTTTCCTGCAAAACTAGGAGGCGTTAGCTTGACATCGTGACTGTTTACCCGATCGTAGGCATAGTCATCTCCATCCTCATGATGTCTAAGGGGCATCCTTGGTCTCTAGTGATGACCATAGGGCTCGTAACCATTTTGGGTCGGTATTTGATGGAAGGATGAAGTGAACCACACGAGGGGTGATAAACCTCGTGATAAATCACAAACTTAGAGCTAGGAGAGCTGGTCTCAACTAGGTTCTAAGCGCACAAGATTCTTGAGAGAAAACTTGTAAGAAAATTCGATCTTTATTAATTAGCAAAAAGGTTGTCGAACTACAATGCTGGAAGGAGCCTTATTAATATGCTCGACAGCTTGGCCTTCTAGGGTCGACCCAAATAAGAAAAGGAAAACTTACAAAAGTGCACAAAAGGAAAAGATACAAAAGTGTATAATCGAAAAAGGACCTATTTCTAAAATGTCTTTGACTCAATAAAAGTAAATATTCTAGATCCTACCCTGCAAAACAGAAAGAGGCATATATTCGAATTGAAACTTACCTTAAATTACCTCATGGCCAAGAAATGGAAGGTGGCCGTCCTTGTGGCATGCACGCGCCTTGCTCCTAGTCTTCGACTTGGAGTAGGGTTAGGAATATTTGGGCCCTCACCTCTCTTGCCACTAAAGCCCAAGTCTCTGAAGTTCCTTGCATTGTTGAGAAGCCTTTGGACTCTTCTTTGTACTTCTGGCCCATTGTCCTTAGTCGTTCTTCCTCTAGGAGCTTGTCCACCCATAAGCTGAACTTGTGGAAGAGTGCTCTTGATCTACTCCTTGTCATTGCTCCTGGTGGCACTACTGGTGTGGATACTTCTTCTAGATGCATGTCCTGAAGCTGGTAGCTTATCTGGTCCGAGTTTCCTTGTGTAGAAGTTGAAATGCTCGTGCACTCGGCTGGATCGGCTGTACCGGCTGGAATGTGCGAGGTACTGGCCGGCATGCCTTCAGGATCGGCTAAGTTGATCCCGGAGTCGGCGGCATCACCAAGGGGACCGGCGGTGTCATCCACGTCGCCACCAAGTGTGCCGGAAGCTTGGGCCTCTCCGCCGGCAATGCTGGTTGGTCTGGTCCTATTGGTCGAGGGTCCGGCGGTACTGCTTGGGCCGGCAGACGTGCCAGATGGCCCGGCTGTCTTGGGCAAGCTTCCTGGTCGGCCAGTCTGGTCTCCTGGCTGGACATACGACCTGATGTCCTCATCATCCCCTTCCTCTTCAGTAGGTTTTGACCTCAAAACTGGTTCATCTGCATGGAAAGGGGCTAAGTCAGTTACGTTGAACGTGTTGGACACATTAAACTCACCTGGGAGCTCGATCTGGTAGGCGTTGTTGTTGATCCTCTCCAGCACTCTGAATGGTCCATCTCCTCTTGGTGCTAGCTTGGAACTCCTTAGGTTGGGGAACTTCTCCTGCCGTAGGTGTAGCCACACCAGATCGCCTGGTTCAAAGATCACCTCCTTTCTTCCCTTGTTGGCATGAGTCACGTACTGCCCGGTCCTTTTCTCCAAGTTTTCTGCTACCTTCTGGTGTAACTTCCTTATGAACTCCGCCTTGGATGCTCCGTTGAGGTTGGTCATCTCTGCTGGTGGCAGTGGTGTTTGCTCCAATGGGGTGAGAGGGTTGAAGCCGTATACTACTTCAAATGGTGTGTTCTTGGTTGCTGAGTGCACAGCTCGGTTGTAAGTGAACTCTATGAATGGCAGGCACTCCACCCAAGTCTTGAGGTTCTTCCCTAGTGTAGTCCTGAGAAGAGTTGATAGTGTCCTGTTGACAACTTCGCCATCGGTTTGAGGATGGCAGGTGGTAGAGAAGAGTAGCTTCGTGCCTAGCTTCCTCCGAAGGATCCTCCAGAAATAGCTGAGGAACTTGGTGTCCCGGTCTGATACGATGGTCCTTGGCATTCCATGAAGCCGTACTATCTCCTTGAAAAACAGCTCGGCTGTTTGCGTGGCACCATTGACATTGGCACACGGGATGAAGTGTGCCATCTCGAAGAATCTGTCCACCACTACAAAGATTGCATCCTTGTGGTTGATCTTGGGAAGGCCTATAACGAAGTCCATTGAGATGTCCACCCATGGATGTGTAGGTATGGGCAGTGGAAGATACAACCCGTGAGGTTGCACTCGGGACTTTGCCTTCTTGCAAGTGATGCATCTTGCACAATGAGCTTCTACTGTCTTCTTGATGTGTGGCCAGTAGAAGTGTTCCTTGACCACTGCTAGAGACTTGTCGACACCAAAGTGGCCCATGAGTCTTCCTCCATGAGCTTCTCGGATGATAAGCTCCCTCAATGATCTTTGTGGTATGCACAGCCTTCTCTCTCAAAACAAGAATCCCTCATGAATGTAGAACTTGCCATGACTCCCTGTGCCACACTCCTTGTAGCTCTCAGGAAAGTCAGGATCATCCTTGTATAGGTTCTTGATGTGCTCGAATCCTAGGACCTTTGCCTCCATGGTTGATATCAAGGAAAACCTCCTTGATAGTGCATCGGCTACCACATTGTCTTTGCCCTTCTTGTACCTGATGACGTACGGGAAGGTCTCTATGAACTCCATCCACCTGGCATGTCTCCTCTTGATATTGGTTTGCCCTCTGAGGTGTTTGAGAATCTCATGATCAGTGTGGATCACAAACTCCTTGGACAGCAAGTAATGCTGCCAAGTCTCCAATGCTCGGAAAAGGGCATAAATCTCCTTGTCATAAGTGGGGTATTTCAGTGAGGCACCACCTAGCTTCTCACTGAAGTATGCCAGTGGTCTCCCTCCTTGGGTTAGTACAGCTCCTATGCCTATTCCAAAGGCATCACACTCCACTTCAAACGTTTTTTTGAAGTCGGGCAGGACTAGCACTGGTGCATGTGTAAGGCTGTCCTTCAAGGCCTGGAATACCTTCTCCTGAGCTTCTCCCCAGCTGAATCCCATGTTCTTCTTCACTACGGCCATCAATGGTGAGGCAATACTGCTGAAATTGGGCACGAATCTCCTAAAGAAGCTGGCCAGTCCGTGGAAGCTCCTTACTTGGCTGATGTTGCCTGGTGTTGGCCATTTTTGTATGGCTCGAATCTTCTCTTCATCAACCTGTAGGCCCTGTGAACTTACAACAAAACCTAAAAAGACAAGTTTATCAGTACAAAAGATGCACTTCTTGAGATTGGCATAAAGCTCTTCTTGTCGAAGGGTTTTAAGTACCATCTCAAGATGTGTGAGGTGTTCCCGTAGGCACTTACTATAAACTAATATGTCATCAAAGTAAACCACTGCAAACTTACTGATGTACGCCCTAAGAACTTGGTTCATAAGGCGCATGAATGTGCTTGGGGCATTAGTCAAGCCAAATGGCATGACTGTCCACTCGTATAGCCCTTGCTTTGTCTTGAAAGCAGTCTTCCATTCATCACCTTCCTTCATCCTGACCTGGTGGTATCCACTCTTGAGATCTATCTTGGAGAAGACCGTGGCTCCACTCAGCTCATCTAGCATGTCATCCAGCCGTGGTATTGGATGCCGGTACTTGACTGTGATGTTGTTGATTGCTGGGCAGTCCACGCACATGCGCCAAGTCCCATCCTTCTTGGGCACTAGTAGCACTGGTACAGCACATGGACTGAGGCTCTCTCGAACATAGCCTTTCTCCAGGAGCTCCTTGACTTGCTTCTCAAGCTCCTTGGACTCCTCTGGACTCATCCGGTAGGCTGGCCGGTTGGGCAGGGCTGCTCCAGGCACTAGATCGATCTGGTGTTCTATGCCACGTAAAGGAGGCAAGCCTGCTGGTATCTCCTCTGGAAACACATCCTGGAACTTGTTGAGGAGAGTTGCTACTTCAGGAGGTAGCTCTACCTGTTCTTTCTCTATATTCAACACTTCTTTGAAAACCATTAGTAACATTAAATCCTTCGAGGCTAAAGCTCTCCGGACATGGCTTGGTTGAATAAGAAAATTAGACTTGATAAGTTTCTTTTCTTACTCATTTGGAGTTGTAGCTCGTGTACCTGGGCAGGTGTAAGAGGAGCCAAGCTGACCTTTCTTTTGTCATGCACAAAAGTGTAGAGATTGGTTCGGCCATCATGCCTGGTCTCTTTGTCAAACTGCCATGGTCTTCCTAGTAGAAGATGGCCAGCTTGCATGGGCACCACGTCGCACACGACTTGGTCTTGGTACTTGCCCACACTGAATGGCACAGTGACTTGCTCATGGATCTTGAGCTCCACTTTGTCATCGAGCCATCTCAGTCTATATGGTCGAGGATGCCTTGTCTTCTCTAGACGTAGCTTATCAACCATATATGCACTAGCAACGTTAGTGCAAGAACCACCATCTATGATGAGGTTACATACCTTGCCCTTGATGGTGCAACGGCTGTGGAAAATGTTCTCCCTTTGGATAGTCTCTAAAGGATCCACCATTGCACTGAGAATGCGTCTAGTGACCAGCACTTTCCCCACATCAGGGTACTCAATGTCACCATATTCTTCTTCTGGTTCATATTCCTCTTCATCTTGGTACTCATATTCTCCAGCCTCCGTAATCAGCATGACCCGGTTGTTTGGGCACTCCCTTGAGATGTGTCCACGACCCCTACACTTGAAACAAGTGATGTCACGTGATCTTTGAGGGTTAGAAGACTTACCAGGCTCTCTCTGGTCATGGGTGGGTTCAGGAGGCTTGCTCTTGAACCTTGACTCGATCTCTATGCTCTTGCCTTTGTCTACGGGCTTGGGAATGTTGCTTGGTGCCCAAGGCGTCTTAGGCTTGCTGCGGATGTCTTGGCTCTTACGTTTGATGTGCTGCTCAGCTTGGACAGATAGGTGGAACAAGTCTTTGAAGTCATTGTAGATTTGCCTTTCCACCTTGCGGCTGATCCTTTCTTGGAGTCCATCCAAGAATTGTGCCATCAATGCTTCTTCATCATCATTGAGCTCCAATCTGTTCCTTAACTTCTCGAACTCTTCATAGTACTCCTCTACTGATCTGGTACCCTGCTTAAGAGTACGAAAACGACGTTGCAAGTCTCTATGAAAGTAAGGTGGAACAAACCTTTGTCGCATGACATCTTTCATGTCGACCCATGAGTCTATGGGCCTCATTCTTTTCCTCCTTCTGTCAGATACCTCACGATCCCACCAGATGAGGGCATTGTCCGTGAGTTGTGCTACTGCCATTGAGACTCTCCTAGGCCCTGGTTGGTTGTAATGATCAAAGATATGATCCATTCTTCTCTCCCAATCTAGGTAAGCCTCGGGGTCTACTTTTCCTGCAAAACTTGGAGGAGTTAGCTTAACATCAGGATGAGTTACCTGGTTGTAGGCGTGTTCATCTCCATCCTCATGATGTCTAGGAGGCATCATTGGTCTCTGGTGAAGGCCATATGGCTCGAAGCCATCATCCTCTGCCTCTGGTTGCCTTGGAGGTCCTCTCGGCCTAGGGTGATAGTTATGAGGTTGTGTGTCCTCATCTCCATCTGGCTGGGGCTCCTCCTGTTCGTGTCGTGTCCTAAGGTGCTCAGGACCCTCAGGACGGTCTTGCTCAGATCTCACGTGCCTTATGGCCTGGAATTTCACAGGCCTCTCCACGCGCTCCAATCTCTCGCGTATGGATGCGAGTTGCGTTTGGAGGGTGGTGAACATGGCCATCATGGCTTCGGTTGCTTCTCTATTTTCTTCTGCCATTGTGTACTACAAAGATAGAAGACAAGTTATGCTGCTCCTAAATTATTAGGATGGTTTTCTTTTATAAGAGGATTCGAAAAAATGCAAAAAGGAAAAAATCTGAGAATTGGAAATTTCGAAAATATGAAGATTTGAACAAAAAGGAAACTTTCTTGACAACTATTGCTAGCTATCCAATTCGAATCCTTTAGGTATTTTTTCTATTTTCTTTTTCTTTTCTTTTTAATTTAACTTAAAAATAATGGAAATATGATTCTAACAAAAAGGAAAGTCGAATATAGCAATGCAAGAATGATTCTAGAACCTAGTGATGCACGTAGGATCTAGATGCACTCGGTATGAGTTTAGATGTTATTTTTTTTATTTTCTTGAATGGAACTTAAACTAATGCAATAACAAGAAACAAAACAAGCTAAAGGATAGAAACAACCTGGTTTAGGAGCTTTAAGCTCTGATACCAAAATGATACAAGCCTCGATTCAAGGCTTATATGCGCGTGGGCTTTTTGGAGAAGGTTAGGTGAGAAACTCGACCTTAGACTTCTTGGATAGGGGTTTTTGGGTAGGTATTTGATGGAAGGGTGAAGTGAACCACACGAGGGGTGATAAACCTCGTGATAAATCACAAACTTAGAGCTAGGAGGGCTGGTCTCAACTAGGTTCTAAGCGCACAAGATTCTTGAGAGGAAACTTGTAAGAAAATTCGATCTTTATTAATTAGCAAAAAGGTTGTCGAACTACAATGCTGGAAGGAGCCTTATTAATATGCTCGACAGCTTGACCTTCTAGGGTCGACTCAAATAAAGAAAAGGAAAGTTTACAAAAGTGCACAAATGGAAAAGATACAAAAGTGTATAACCGAAAAAGGACCTATTCCTAAAATTTTCTTGACTCAAAAATGTAAAGAATCTAGATCCTACCCTGCAAAACAGAAAGAGGCGTGTATTCGAATTGAAACTTACCTTACTTACCTCATGGCCAAGAAATGGAAGGTGGCTGTATTTGTGGCATGCACGCGCCTTGCTCCTAGTGTTCGACTTGGAGTAGGGTTAAGAATCTTTGGGCCCTGACCTCTCTTGCCACTAAAGCCCAAGTCTCTGAAGTTCCTTGCATTGTTTAGAAGCCTTTGGACTCTTCTTTGTACTTTGGGCCCATTGTCCTTAGTCGATCTTCCTCTAGGAGCTTGTCCACCCATAAGCTGAACTTGTGGAAGAGTGCTCTTTATCTACTCCTTGTCATTGCTGCTGGTGGCACTACTGGTGTGGATACTTCCTCTAGATGAATTTCCTGAAGCTGGTATCTTATCTGGTCCAAGTTTCCTTGTGTAGAAGTTGAAATGCTCGTGCACTCGGCTGGATCGGCTGTACTTGCTGGAATATGCGAGATACTGGCCGGCATGCCTTCAGGACCGACCTAGTTGATCCCGGAGTCAGCAGCATCACCAAGGGGATCGCCGGTGTCATCCACGTCGCCACCAAGTGTGCTGGAAGCTTGGGCCTCTCCGCCGGCAATGCTGGTTGGTCTGGTCCTATTGGTCGAGGGTCCGGCGGTACTGCTTGGGCCTGCAGACGTGCCAGATGGCCTGGCTGTCTCGGGCAAGCTTCCTGGTCAGCCATTCTGGTCTCCTGGCTGGACATACGACCTGATGTCATCATCAATAAATCACAACTTAGAAGCTAGAAGGGCTGGTCTCAACTAGGGTTCTAAGCGATAGAGTTTTAGGAGAAAAACTCGTAGGAAAAAGTTCTATATTTATTAATAATCAAAAGTTATCGAACTAAAATGCTGAATGAGCCTTATTAATATGCTCGGCAGCCTTGACCTTCTAGGGTCTACCCAAAATAAAAATGGAAAAGTTACAAAAGTGCATAAGGAAAATTACAAAAAGGACTAACCGAAAAAGGGCAACTACCTAAATTTTTCTTGACTCAAAAAAGGAAAACTACTAATTCCTACCCTGCAAAACAGAAAACGAAAGTATATAATTGAAAACTTACCTTTCTTACCTTTCGGCCAAGAAATGGAAGGTGGCCGACCTTGTGGTTGCACGCGCCTAGCTCCTAGTCTTCAACTTGGAGTAGGTTTACAAAATGTTGGGCCTTTACCTCTTTTGCCACGAGAGACCAAGTCTCTGGAGTCCTTTGCAATGTTAAGAAGCCCTTGGATTCTTCCTTGTACTCTTGGCCCAATGCTCCTTGTCGTTGGTCTTCTAGGACCTTGTCCACCCACAAGCTGAACTTGTGGAAAAGTGCCCTTGTTCTCCTCTTTGTCATGGCTCCTGCTGGCACCAGTGGTGTAGAGACTTCATCCAGGTTCATGCCTTGAAGCTGGTAGCTGAGTTTATCTGAGTCTTCTTGTGTAGAGGTGGAAATGGTGGTGCAATCACGTGAGCCGGCTGGATTGTGCATGGAGCTGGCCGAGTTGGGATCAGAACCGGCCAGATTGATTTGTGAGCCGGCGGCATCAACAGTTGCGCCGGCGGTGTCATTCACATTGCTGCCAGTTGGAGCGGAGGTTTGGGCCTCTCCGCCGGAAAAGTTGGTCGGCCCGGCTGATCATAGGGCCAGCGGTACCGCTTGGCTTCGTAGACGCGCCAAATGGCCCGACTGTCTCGGGCAAGCCTTCGGGTCGGCAATTTTGGTCTTCTCGCTGGCCAGACAATCTGATGTCCTCATCAATAATGCATGACATCACGCAGTTTGGGATATATTGGATTACCTGGAGGCTTTGTCGTATCTATTTGAGTATGAAATAGCAGGCATATGGTAAGCATGTTTGCTTTTGAAGTAACCCTTGGGATCCGTCCCCCCTTTTTCTTCTTTTCCTTCCTGACTTGTCACAACATAGAAAATTCAGCTAGCATAACAAGGGCATTGGATTCATGTCATTCTGAGATCTAAATAAAAAGTTACGGATCATTCAGTGCGGACATGTCAAGTTGATTGGCCAGTTTTACTAATCATTCTAAGCTGATCATTGGTGCTCATTGAGTAAAGGCTTATAAGTGAAGCACAATGCATGTCATCATGCAGTTTGGGATATATTGGATTACTTGGACGCTTTGTCGTATCTATTTGAGTATAAAATTTTGTCACAATATAGAAAATTGAGATGGCATAACAAGGGCATTGGATTCATATCATTTTGAGCTCTAAATCAAAAGTTAGGGATGATTTAGTGCGGACATATCAAGTTGATTGGACAGTTCTACTAATCATTCTAAGTTGATCATTGGTGCTCATTGAGTAAAGGCTTATAAGTGAAGCATAATGCATGGCATCACCCTGTTTGGTATATATTGGATTACTTTGAGGCTTTGTCGTATCTATTTGAGTCAGAAATTCTGTCATATTATAGAAAATTGAGCTAGCATAACGTGGGCATTGGATTCATGTCAATCTGATCTCTAAATCAAAAGTTACGGACGATTTAGGGTGGACATGTCAAGTTGATTGGCCAGTTCAAATGATCATTCTAAGCTGATCATTGGTGCTCATTGCGTAGATGGTTATAAGTGAAGCATAATGCATGACATCAGGCAGTTTGGGATAGATTGGATTACTTGGAGGTTTTGTCGTATCTATTTCAGACTGAAATTTTGTCATAGTAAAGAAAATTGAGCTAGCATAATGTGGGCATTGGTTTCATGTCATTCTGTGCTCTAAATCAAAAGTTACGGAAGATTTAGTGCGGACATGTTAAGTTGATTGGTCAGTTCAAATGATCATTCTAAACTGATCATTGGTGCTCATTGAGTAAAGGCTTATAACTGAAGCATAATGCATGGCATCACACAGTTTGGGATAGATTAGATTACTTGGAGGATTTGTCGTATCTATTTGAAGCAGAAATTTTGTTCCAATATTGAAAATTGAGGTAGCATAACATGGACATTGGATTCATGTCATTCCTAGCTCTATATAAAAAGTTACGGACAATTTAGTGCAGACATGTAAAGTTGACTTGCCACTTAACCTGATCATTCTAAGCCGATCATTGGTGCTCATTGAGTAAAGGCTTATAAGTGAAGCATAATGCATGGCATCACGCAGTTTAAGATAGATTGGATTACTTGCAGGCTTTGTGGTATCTATTTGAGTCGGAAAAAGAGTCACAATATAGAAAATTGAACTAGCATAACGTGGGCATTGGATTCATGTCATTCTGAGTTCTAAGTCAAAAGTTACGAACGATTTAATGCGGACATGTCAAGTTGATTGGTCAGTTGAAATGATCATTCTGAACTGATCATTGGCGCTAATGGAGTAAAGGCTTATAAGTGAAGCATAATGCATCGCATCACGCAGTTTGGGATAGATTGGATTATTTGGAGGCTTTTTCGAATCTATTTAAGTCTGAAATTTTGTCACAATATAGAAAATTGAGATAGCATAACGTGGGGATTGGATTCATGTCATTCGTAGCTCTAAATCAAAAGTTATGGATGATTTAGTGTGGACATGTCAAGTTGATTGGTCAGTTCAAATGATCATTCTAACCTGATCATTGGTGCTCATTGAATAAAGGCTTATAAGTGAAGCATAATGCATGGCATCACGAAGTTCGGGATAGATTTGATTAGTTGGAGGCTTTGTCGTATCTATTTGAGTCTGAAATTTTGTCACAATATAGAAAATTGAGCTAGCATAATGTGGGCATTGGATTCATGTCATTCCGAGCCCTAAATAAAAAAGTTACAGACGATTTAGTGTGGACATGTCAAGTTGATTGGCCAGTTCTTTTATCATTCTAAGCAGATCATTGGTGCTCATTGAGCAATGGCTTATAAGTGAAGCATAGAGCATGACCTCATGCAGTTTGGGATAGATTGGATTAATTGGAGGCTTTGTCATATCTATTTTAGTCTGAAATTTTGTCATAATATAGAAAATTGAGCTAGCATAACGTGGACGTTGGATTCATGTCAAGCTATGCTCTAAATCAAAAGTTACGGACGATTTAGGGCGGGCATGTCAAGTTGATTGGCCAGTTCATATGATCATTGAAAACTGATCATTGGTGATCATTGAGTAGAGAGTTATAAGTGAAGCATAATGAATGACATTACGCAGTTTGGGATAGATTGGATTATTTGCAAGCTTTGTCGTAGCTATTTGAATCTGAAATTTTGTCATAGTATAGAAAATTGAGCTAGCATAATGTGGGTGTTGGATTCATGTCATTCTGAGCTCTAAATAAAAAATTACGGACGATTTAGTGCGTACATGTCAAGTTGATTGGTTAGTTCAAATGATCGTTCTAAGCTGATCATTGGTGTTCATTGAGTAAAGGCTTGTTAGGGAAGCATAATGCATGGCATCACGCATTTCAGGATTGATTAGATTACTTGAAGGCTTTGTCATATCAAATTGAGTCTGAAATTTTTTCACAATATAGACAATTGAGCTAGCATAACGTGGGCATTGGATTCATGTCATTCGGAGCTCTAAATCAAAAGTTACGGATGATTTAGTGCAGTCATGTAAAGTTGATTAGCCTGTTCAACTGATCATTTTAAGCTGATCATTGGTGCTCATTGAGTAAAAGCTTATAAATGAAGCATAATACATGGCATCACGTAGTTCGGCATAGATTTTATTACTTGGAGGATTTGTCATATCTATTTGAGTCTGAAACCTTGTGATAGTATACACAATTGAGCTAGCATAATGTGGGCATTGGTTTCATGTCATTCTGAGCTCTAAATCAAAAGTTACAAAAGATTTAGTGCGGACATGTTAAGTTGATTGGTCAGTTCAAATGATCATTCTAAACTGATTATTGGTGCTCATTGAGTAAAGGCTTATAACTGAAGGATAATGCATGGCATCACACAGTTTGGGATAGATTAGATTACTTGGAGGATTTGTCGTATCTATTTGAAGCAGAAATTTTGTTCCAATATTGAAAATTGAGGTAGCATAACGTGGACATTGGATTCATGTCATTCCTCTATATAAAAAGTTACGGACAATTTAGTGCAGACATGTAAAGTTGACTTGCCACTTAACCTGATCATTCTAAGCCGATCATTGGTGCTCATTGAGTAAAGGCTTATAAGTGAAGCATAATGCATGGCATCACGCAGTTTAAGATAGATTGGATTACTTGCAGGCTTTGTGGTATCTATTTGAGTCGGAAAAAGAGTCACAATATAGAAAATTGAACTAGCATAACGTGGGCATTGGATTCATGTCATTCTGAGTTCTAAGTCAAAAGTTACGAACGATTTAATGCGGACATGTCAAGTTGATTGGTCAGTTGAAATGATCATTCTGAACTGATCATTGGCGCTAATGGAGTAAAGGCTTATAAGTGAAGCATAATGCATCGCATCACGCAGTTTGGGATAGATTGGATTATTTGGAGGCTTTTTCGAATCTATTTAAGTCTGAAATTTTGTCACAATATAGAAAATTGAGATAGCATAACGTGGGGATTGGATTCATGTCATTCGTAGCTCTAAATCAAAAGTTATGGACGATTTAGTGTGGACATGTCAAGTTGATTGGTCAGTTCAAATGATCATTCTAACCTGATCATTGGTGCTCACTGAATAAAGGCTTATAAGTGAAGCATAATGCATGGCATCACGAAGTTCGGGATAGATTTGATTAGTTGGAGGCTTTGTCGTATCTATTTGAGTCTGAAATTTTGTCACAATATAGAAAATTGAGCTAGCATAATGTGGGCATTGGATTCATGTCATTCCGAGCCCTAAATAAAAAAGTTACAGACGATTTAGTGTGGACATGTCAAGTTGATTGGCCAGTTCTTTTATCATTCTAAGCTGATCATTGGTGCTCATTGAGCAATGGCTTATAAGTGAAGCATAGAGCATGACCTCATGCAGTTTGGGATAGATTGGATTAATTGGAGGCTTTGTCATATCTATTTTAGTCTGAAATTTTGTCATAATATAGAAAATTGAGCTAGCATAACGTGGACGTTGGATTCATGTCAAGCTATGCTCTAAATCAAAAGTTACGGACGATTTAGGGCGGGCATGTCAAGTTGATTGGCCAGTTCATATGATCATTGAAAACTGATCATTGGTGATCATTGAGTAGAGAGTTATAAGTGAAGCATAATGAATGACATTACGCAGTTTGGGATAGATTGGATTATTTGCAAGCTTTGTCGTAGCTATTTGAATCTGAAATTTTGTCATAGTATAGAAAATTGAGCTAGCATAATGTGGGTGTTGGATTCATGTCATTCTGAGCTCTAAATAAAAAATTACGGACGATTTAGTGCGTACATGTCAAGTTGATTGGTTAGTTCAAATGATCGTTCTAAGCTGATCATTGGTGTTCATTGAGTAAAGGCTTGTTAGGGAAGCATAATGCATGGCATCACGCATTTCAGGATTGATTAGATTACTTGAAGGCTTTGTCATATCAAATTGAGTCTGAAATTTTTTCACAATATAGACAATTGAGCTAGCATAACGTGGGCATTGGATTCATGTCATTCGGAGCTCTAAATCAAAAGTTACGGATGATTTAGTGCAGTCATGTAAAGTTGATTAGCCTGTTCAACTGATCATTCTAAGCTGATCATTGGTGCTCATTGAGTAAAAGCTTATAAATGAAGCATAATACATGGCATCACGTAGTTCGGCATAGATTTGATTACTTGGAGGATTTGTCATATCTATTTGAGTCTGAAACCTTGTGATAGTATACACAATTGAGCTAGCATAATGTGGGCATTGGTTTCATGTCATTCTGAGCTCTAAATCAAAAGTTACGAAAGATTTAGTGCGGACATGTTAAGTTGATTGGTCAGTTCAAATGATCATTCTAAACTGATCATTGGTGCTCATTGAGTAAAGGCTTATAACTGAAGCATAATGCATGGCATCACACAGTTTGGGATAGATTAGATTACTTGGAGGATTTGTCGTATCTATTTGAAGCAGAAATTTTGTTCCAATATTGAAAATTGAGGTAGCATAACGTGGACATTGGATTCATGTCATTCCTAGCTCTATATAAAAAGTTACGGACAATTTAGTGCAGACATGTAAAGTTGACTTGCCACTTAACCTGATCATTCTAAGCCGATCATTGGTGCTCATTGAGTAAAGGCTTATAAGTGAAGCATAATGCATGGCATCACGCAGTTTAAGATAGATTGGATTACTTGCAGGCTTTGTGGTATCTATTTGAGTCGGAAAAAGAGTCACAATATAGAAAATTGAACTAGCATAACGTGGGCATTGGATTCATGTCATTCTGAGTTCTAAGTCAAAAGTTACGAACGATTTAATGCGGACATGTCAAGTTGATTGGTCAGTTGAAATGATCATTCTGAACTGATCATTGGCGCTAATGGAGTAAAGGCTTATAAGTGAAGCATAATGCATCGCATCACGCAGTTTGGGATAGGTTGGATTATTTGGAGGCTTTTTCGAATCTATTTAAGTCTGAAATTTTGTCACAATATAGAAAATTGAGATAGCATAACGTGGGGATTGGATTCATGTCATTCGTAGCTCTAAATCAAAAGTTATGGATGATTTAGTGTGGACATGTCAAGTTGATTGGTCAGTTCAAATGATCATTCTAACCTGATCATTGGTGCTCACTGAATAAAGGCTTATAAGTGAAGCATAATGCATGGCATCACGAAGTTCGGGATAGATTTGATTAGTTGGAGGCTTTGTCGTATCTATTTGAGTCTGAAATTTTGTCACAATATAGAAAATTGAGCTAGCATAATGTGGGCATTGGATTCATGTCATTCCGAGCCCTAAATAAAAAAGTTACAGACGATTTAGTGTGGACATGTCAAGTTGATTGGCCAGTTCTTTTATCATTCTAAGCAGATCATTGGTGCTCATTGAGCAATGGCTTATAAGTGAAGCATAGAGCATGACCTCATGCAGTTTGGGATAGATTGGATTAATTGGAGGCTTTGTCATATCTATTTTAGTCTGAAATTTTGTCATAATATAGAAAATTGAGCTAGCATAACGTGGACGTTGGATTCATGTCAAGCTATGCTCTAAATCAAAAGTTACGGACGATTTAGGGCGGGCATGTCAAGTTGATTGGCCAGATCATATGATCATTGAAAACTGATCATTGGTGATCATTGAGTAGAGAGTTATAAGTGAAGCATAATGAATGACATTACGCAGTTTGGGATAGATTGGATTATTTGCAAGCTTTTTCGTAGCTATTTGAATCTGAAATTTTGTCATAGTATAGAAAACTGAGCTAGCATAATGTGGGTGTTGGATTCATGTCATTCTGAGCTCTAAATAAAAAATTACGGACGATTTAGTGCGTACATGTCAAGTTGATTGGTTAGTTCAAATGATCGTTCTAAGCTGATCATTGGTGTTCATTGAGTAAAGGCTTGTTAGGGAAGCATAATGCATGGCATCACGCATTTCAGGATTGATTAGATTACTTGAAGGCTTTGTCATATCAAATTGAGTCTGAAATTTTTTCACAATATAGACAATTGAGCTAGCATAACGTGGGCATTGGATTCATGTCATTCGGAGCTCTAAATCAAAAGTTACGGATGATTTAGTGCAGTCATGTAAAGTTGATTAGCCTGTTCAACTGATCATTCTAAGCTGATCATTGGTGCTCATTGAGTAAAAGCTTATAAATGAAGCATAATACATGGCATCACGTAGTTCGGCATAGATTTGATTACTTGGAGGATTTGTCATATCTATTTGAGTTTGAAACCTTGTGATAGTATACACAATTGAGCTAGCATAATGTGGGCATTGGTTTCATGTCATTCTGAGCTCTAAATCAAAAGTTACGAAAGATTTAGTGCGGACATGTTAAGTTGATTGGTCAGTTCAAATGATCATTCTAAACTGATCATTGGTGCTCATTGAGTAAAGGC